>JAUYWH010000001.1:15795284-15989143 GCA_034779795.1 Ctenopoma multispine
CACATATTATACATCAACACGACCGTCTCGATCATGACACATCCTCTGTTGTGGTTAGTTGGCATTTTGAGTTACCACGGCAACCTAAATCACCAAAATCACACAGGATTAGCTCACAGGACAGACTGGGGATTCCTATCAGACATATATTACTTCAGAAAGACTTGTTTTGATAAATCCTGCTTTCTCATTATGGGCTTAAGGTTAACGGGCGCAAGGTGGCAGGCACCTTCAAAGTTTCCCCAGGAACTTTCTAGTTCTTGATTATTATTATTATTATTGCAGATAACTGTAACAGAGTGGGACTTAACTTCTACTTTTAGAACAAACACTGTCAAGATAATCACTACTACTAACATTGTTTCTAGTACTGTAACGACTTCAGCAGTTTTTAATACTGTTATTCTGCATGAATGAAATACTGCTCAGTAGTACCAATACCAGATTCTTTATCAAATATCAATACCAATATCAATACGTTCATTTTAAAACATATATTTTAAGCATGAAAGTATAACAGACATTGATAAATTATTGATAAAATGCATAGTGAGCTAATGGTTGGACTCTCCTGTTTCAAGCTTTAACCTAATCATTTTGAAGTAATGTATTTCCTCACTTTTATTTACCCGAAGGTTTCACCGTCTTTCCAAACAGGTATAGTGCGTGCATCAAGCCTGTTCCCCATTCTCAGCACCATCCTGCTGATGCTGGGTGGCCTGTGTGTCGGGGTTGGACGCATCTACAACAGCAAGAACAACATCCTGCTCAGTGCTGGCATCCTGTTTGTGGCTGCAGGTGAGACTGACAGATAAACAAACAAATTGTGGCGAGAACAAATAGATTCTGTTGAGCGTTACAAACAAAGGGAAAGGACAGAAGCAGACAGAAGGAGAAGACAGAGATAGCACAACAAGAGATATGCTCACCCACCTCTTTCTTTCCCCCTCAGTGCATTTCCACAGGGAATTAGTTAAATCAACAACAGAAAGTTGTTCTTGTTAACTATAACCATAGCTAACTATATAAATATGTTATGTTATGTTATGCTAACCTAATTTTATTTCAAATTCAACCCACTTCACTGGGTATCAAGTTTCTTCATTCCTAAATGCTTAATTGAGAAATTATTAAAGAATGTTAAAAAAGGAGAAAGGTTTCACATGTGCTGTCAGATTTTACTAATTTCAGACCTCTATAAAAGGTTCTAGTGATTTGAGAATAATGTATTAACACATTTTGAACACAGTGTTTGGAATTAAGGAAAATGTGTTTTTAATCATTTTTTAAATTTAATCCAGGATGCAGATTGAAAATAGGTAATAATAATAAGTTAGAGGATGGCCAAAGTTATGTGTTAACTGAGACACAAAAAGCAGCTGCAGATGTTGCTCTTTTTCGTGATACGAACTGACTTCTGAAAGCAAATCTGTCTATACAATATTGAACTTTACTCAAGTTCAGTTAACTTAAGCAGTTTTACATTTTCAAAACTGATAAAACAATGTTTAATGAAGGACTGCAGTACGTTCAGTTAACTCACATTTTTAAGGCAGCAGTGGAAATTTGTTTCCATGTTATACAAACATAAAACGATTTCAGTGTAGTTGGCAGTCGTATGCAGAAAGTGGCTTTAAGCTTTTTAATTTTCATCTTTCCATTTAACATCTCCCTCTCGATCTTTCCCTCTCTCATCTCTCTGCTCTTCAGGTCTGAGCAACATCATCGGCATCATTGTCTACATCTCCAGCAACGCAGGAGATCCCAGTGACAAGAAAGACGAGGACAAGAAGAACCATTACAACTATGGCTGGTCCTTTTACTTTGGTGCCCTTTCTTTCATTGTGGCTGAATCAGTGGGTGTTCTTGCAGTCAACATATATATTGAGAAAAACAAAGAGAAACGCTACCGAGCCAGACACGACTTCATTAAAACCACCTCCTCCTCTTCACCGTACTCACGTATTCCAAGTTACCGCTACAGACGAAGGCGCTCGCGCTCTAGCTCGAGGTCGACGGACCCGTCCCGTGACCCCTCCCCTGTGGGGATGAAGATCGGTGGAGGAAGTGGTGGAGGAGGAGGAGGCTTGGGGATGGGTTTGCCTATGGGAGATATATCACTGTACGCCCTCAGTAGGGACCCTTTGAAGAGCGGAGGTGGAACTGCAGGGCCCTACAGTCCTGAGAGGGACTCTGGGTTTTTACAAGTTCACAACTGCTTCCAGAAAGATCTGAAAGATGGAGTGAACAGGAGAACCACGCCGGTATGAGGTCAGGAGTGTTAAACAATAAGCTGGATGACACACGTTAGATACTGTACAGCTGATGAGAAACGACAATTCCTCCCCGAGGCTGTTCAGGCAGCAGTGATGTTGAAAGGTCAGAGCTCACATTTGTTTTCCTTCTGTCCCCCTGTGTCAGAAAAGTGCCAATCATTTGTTTCATTTGGTGAAAGAGGAAAACTGATATGAAAATAGTTTGTTTTTATATGACTCAATATCTTTTTGAAAAAGTGAATGCAGACATTTTGTAGCAATATCTGAAGTGTGAAAATCAAATATAGAAATAGAAAGAATAGAAAGTGACTTCTACACTTACAGAAAGACTGACAAGGTTCTGGCATTCATTAAAAAACAAACACTTAAAATAATAAAGATAATGAAAAATGACTTCCAAGTTATGATTGTTGATGTTTTGGGGTTTTTTTTTCTGAAGTTACCATATAGTGTTATGAAAATTATCTTTCTTTTATTCTGGGACAAAAAAAACAACATTTGTCACCAAAATAATTTGCAAAAAGTTATGAATTTATGTGATTGTATTGTATTTGTTTGTAAATTAACACAACTGGTGCTAACTTAATCTGTACACCTTTGATAGTCTTAAGCCTTCTCAACTGCCATTTAAATACATTATCCTTATCTCAGTAACCTCTCTCGAGCTTGTATGTGAGTTGTAAGTGATAAATATGGGTGTTACAGTATATGAAGTGTGTGTTTTGGCTTGGAAACACTGCCACACTATGACATATTCATACTGTGAATATGGATTTCTGTAGATATACATATATATATATATATATATAAATGGAAAGGCACACAGCAATGTCAGTACATACCAGTACACTGTGTGGATGCTTGTACAGACTGTCTGTGTGGTTTGCTCTCAGTTCGCTCAGGGTCGATGTACATGTTTAGAACTGATGAATTCCTCACCTAAGCCAGGCAGATTGTTACAGGTATTGTGTGTAAAAACAGAGGTGAGATCACGCCATAGTTGTTGCTGTTAATTAAGATGACATTACTGCCTTTGTGTTCGGAGGCCTTTTGTCTGGTGAACAGTCTTTGATCACACTGCAAGAAAACAAACTTAATGAGGCAAAACACATCTCGTTTTAAAAAATTGTCGAAAACAAAACAATTGTGTGTCAATATACAGTTATATTGAGATTGTTTTGCCAACTTAATCTCTATCATGAAAAATTTTATTATTATAGTTGCTACACATTTGTATGCAGGCCCACTTATTCTTATAATACGTGTTTGTTAGTTGATGCAGAAGAAAGAGTTTAAAGTACATTTGGTTCAGATATTAGAGTTTAGTAATTACAGTTAGCTTCACGTTGCTTGTGGTTTGATGTAAAATATGGGCTGAGAAAAGCAATGCAGCATTACTTTCCCCACTTCTTGTTATTCCACATAGAGGACATATTTAGCTAATGACACGAGGTTGATGGGTCTGTTATGCTCTGCTATCAAAGTGCACGGCAGACATTCGGGCACCCACAGGGTGTTAAAGGAAATCGGCATCAGCCAACTTAATGCTTGACTGAACTAACAGGCTCCCAAATGCTCATGCAGACTCTCAAAAGTTTGTCTCATTGTCTCTAAACAAGAACTGGAGCAAAGTGGGTGTTGTATGTCTGTGGAGAGCTAGTAAAAGTTCAGATTACTCATTCTTGGTGTAGTACACACTTGACTGACTTCCGTGTCAACTTCATGGATTGTTTCCTTGTATTTTTAGCCGCAGTTGGGATTGGTTTCATTTGTTTGTTGGTTTGTGAATCACTGTCACAGCGGTTGCGGTTGTGTGTCTAAACATTCAGTGTCATGACAGCCTCTGTGAAGTCACTGATCTTCTAGTTATAGTTGTCATTCAAGTCACTGAGATGAGGAGAAGAGGAAGCCTTGAATTTGAATAGGCTTATTTTCATTCAGTAAGTGTGTGATGTATCTTTGTTATTTCAGACCGGTCTGATGACCTTGCATCCACATTTCAGTCCCAAATTTGTGCAATTCTTCTTCACCCCTCCCCTCTGTCCATAACCCAGGCTGTTAAGCCATGTGAATTCGAATGCCATGGAGCGTCACTGATATTTTCATCCACAATAAAGCCGCAGCACCGTTCCTCCTGTTGTGCCTCAGTGAAATATCTCCTGCAATTGAGAGGAAAATGGCAGGGTCACCTCTCTGTGCTGCCAACATGCTTGTTAGCATTGCTACCTTGCTGTGCAGGAAGATAAAATGATGCCTCATGGTCTCCACTCAGGTTCTGTGTTTGTAACCTGATTTATTGGCATAACAAACAGTAGATGATACTGCAGACCATACAGTCTGTACTGAAACTGACAAAGCCAGTGCCATAACAAAGCATTTGCAACCAACAATTGTTTATTTAGAAAACAATTGATCACCTATAAGTTTAGTAAATAAAACCAGTATTTCTCCTCTCGTAGCATGTGGAAGGACGACCGAGGCTTAACAATATAATTGATATGCAAAGAGATTAGATAAGATTCTGTAGAAATGTCTTTATTTAATCGAATTCAACTGTTTAATATAAAATAATGCTTGTTGGTTTCATTTTAAAACATTTCTATGATGATGATGATGATTGTGTTTTCATGGAGAATGTCAGACTAGGATAATGACACTCATAATATTATCAAGTGGAGAGAACAGCACTGTACACCAGGTAGATACTTGGAGAGCCATTGTATTTATTTTAGTGAGGGAATGACTGTATTCGTCAGCAGTATATATTAGTTTAAGATTATGTGAACTTCGTAGTGTTAGAACAACATGTACTTTGAGGTTACAGAACAAGTGTGAAAGCCAGATGTGATTTCCTCCTGAGAGATCCCATCTCCACAGGCCCTCTCTCACTCCTTCCAAGTTCTTTTTGAAAATTTTAAAATGGCTGACATTTCTCCCAGCAGGGGGCTTGATTTCTCGCTCCCTGTTGGTATCGGTGCCATACTGTTGATCCAGGAACCACAGGCATCCGTAAGGATGACATCTGTCACTGTGCTAAGACTGGATTTAGCCAGCAGCAGTTGGAGCTTAACCCTTTTCAGCTGCAATGACACATGAAATATATCAGCCCATCATGGCGCAGTGTAGTATAGCCAATTATTTTACAGTGTCTGCAGAAATGGATGACAGTTTCTTCTCATTAGGTTTTAGCCATAATTGTAATCCCTGAATTTATTGCACACTCTGCTCGATCCTGTTTTATCTACATGTTTATTACTTGTCTCGGTTTAGAACTTGTATTTTCTGTGAAGTAATAGCATACTGTATATCAGTAATGTTTAGCATATTGTACTACCAAGCCTGTAAATACAAAGTATCTTTGATTTGATTTGATATCTTTCATGCCCACACTACAGTTTTTTCTTTGCCCTGTAATATATCAGTTTACTGAGAAATCACTTTAAAATAAAAAGTGTGAATGGAAATCAGTTTGATTTGCTTTAAGGAAATGACGTTTTTTTGTTATTTATCGTGATTTATCTTGATTCTAGGGGGAAATTGCTGTGGACAGCTGCAACATTCAAAGTATTTCTACTTTTACTACTCGTGGGTTCAGGGTCTGGTCCAATTTTGACATTTGGACTTGTGGCCAGGTGAAACCAGGGTTCGAACCACTGACCCTGCAGTCCATGGATGACTGCTCTAGTCTCAGGAGGATTTGATTGCACAAGTTCTGTGGGCTCAAAAATGCAGAGGTGGAAAAAGATTTTGGTCTTTGAACCCAGTGAACAATTTGCATGGGAATGGATGAATATGTCATCCTGGGATGGATGCAGGTCTCCAGTTTGCATTATTAGCCTAAGTCATATAGAACTATCTCAAAGTTAACAACACAGTCAAAGATTTGAATTAGTAAAACTAAATAAATATTAAAATATTTTAAAAAGAAAATATTGCATCTCCTTTTTGTCTCAGCCTTAAGGATCTAAGAGCAAGAATCTTTTACTATATTTATTTATCAAAGGTGAAACACAGTTTTTTCAGTGTGTTTTCTAATGCCAGTGTTTGTGAGAGTAGAACTCGCACTTTACTCTTAATTCTCAAGACAACTCAAGACAACATCAAGCAGTGATAATTCATTTAATTATATTAGAGCAAGAACGTATATAAATACTGTGGTTTAAATCCCCTGACTTTCATTAAATGTTCCTGTCGCAAACCACTAGTCCCTCACATGAATTAACAACACAACATCTTCACAACTGCCAGACAAACTAAATCTCCTGAGTTGCTCTCATTCACAGAGCTGTATAAGGAAATGTGTACAACAGAACATCAAATTCACCATCATTTTAGAAACCATCATCCATAAAGTAATATTTAATTACTTTTTTTTTGATTGAACACAGTTCAGTTTAGATTGTGTATTGTAGAAGTGTATTTTAATTCAAAGGTAGCTCAACAATAAGCTCACAATCCAGTTTCCTCAAACCCAACTGAACTCTTGTTCCTTTATTTGATTTTTCCCCTCTTTGCAGTCATGAGGAAGACCAAATTATGAATTTGACATTTTTGTGCTGATGGTTTACACATTTTGGTCTGGATGTAAAGTATTAAACATGATCTCACTGTGATGAATCTAAAGCTTGACGGTGCTTGGCTGTTTCAAAATATTTTAACCTGGTGAAGACAAAACATGAATGCGTATTAGTTTCTACAGAAAGGGATCAATTACTCTTTTGACCATAACATTACGGCATGATCAATGCAAGTGAGAAGTAGCCATGACAATCTGTAATCAATGTTGCTTTGTGTCCTCTATGATTACAATCAATAGTTTAGTGGTTCTGCCCACACCATTAGTCCACAGGATGAGGTTATTTCCTTTGGAAAGATATTTGAAGCCTTCTTGAGAAGTCAGATTAACACCTAAAGCTCCTGTGTGGCTGTCAGGTCAAATCTTGAACTAGCTGATGTCTGCGAGGTCAGTGTTGCTCATTATGCCACTGGCATCACTGAAATGATGGTGAGAGTAAAAAGAAAAAAAACTGATTGTTCAGCATGATTCCTTCATACAAATGACTTAAACAGTTAATCGGTTGTTAAACTTCAAAATTAATTATCCGTCAAATACATAAACGATTATTTTAGATCAAAAATTTACCTGTAAATGTATATCATCAACAGAAAATAGATATCTCTTCAACTCATCAAACACTCTGGAACAGATCTGTTATAAATCAGGCTTACAAAGCAATCTGAAGGCACAACCCTTTAAACCAAAATAGATTGGTATGTGGTTGTAAAGATATTTTTGATCAACCACAGCTACACAGCCAGGGCAGTGATGTTTCATATTGCTATCCCATTTCTCAAACGTAGTTCAATGTAAGAAGTAATTCCAACCTTTCTCAGCTCACAGTGGGTAAGATGTGAGACCAGGATTGAAAATATTTCCTTTAGAGCAGAGTTACTCATTCACCAAGTCTGCATGTTAGCTGAGGAGAGCTTTGCACATGCTCATAATCAGATTGAACTGCCATGTATGTAATTTCTGTTCATAAATCTCTGAACAAAAATCAAAGATTCAGAGGTACATAGCCATAAACCTTTGATGCAGGGGTCAACTCATCAAATGATAACCTTTCTTGTTGTCTCAGGTTTTGAACAGAAACTAACAGTGAAATGTTGTGTCACGAAAGCTTTACAGTGGAGTTCATGGCGCATCACTAACATGAGAAGTGAAAAAACAGATTTTGAATATTTACCATTTTAATTATTTCAATGAGATATTTGGAAGTAAAAACAAATCTGAAAATGGCATAAATGATTCATTAGATTTTGGTCTACTGCCTTGTTGGGTAGATTAAGGATTATAATGAACATTTTGGATGCATCCACACAGGTCCAGACAATTTTATGTCCAAATTCTGTTGATGCTTTTTTTTTTATTCTAAAAAAAATTGACTTTTTTATAATAAATCTGTAAAAAGAATAAAACAGCAAAATAAGCATTTCACTTGCTGATGAGTTTGACTGCCAAGCTCCAAAAATGTTTTAATTAAAATGGTACGGTAAACAGCAATAGGAAAAATATAGAGATGAAGTAGAATATTGTTGTTTCATAAAATATCTAATAGAGGATCTGTGAAAGTACCACAGTGCCTTTGGAGGCATAAGTAGGTGCAGTGAGAGATTTCTCAGCTGAAGACTACACTCATGTTAGCTTGTTGTGTGTGTAGGTTTGCAGGTACTACTTCTGTTTCCATGAGGACTTTTTGACTTTCATTGGTGCCTGTACTCAAACTGAGGGGAAGTGGGTCATAATTCTTATAAAGAGACTCAAAGTGGGCCAAGGCTTAAAAAAGATAAACAGAGATGTACCAATGTGATTTACTGTAGGGGACTTATCAAAGGGATTAGCACACCTTTTGAGGTTTTCAAATAATCTGAAGTACAGCAGTGAAGTTCTCTTTCCTTGTTTTTATAGCCCTGTTTCACAAGAAAGATTTTCTTACTGAAAATATTAGAGGAAACGTTGAGTCCTCTTAAACCTTTTAAACATTTTTTTTTTCAAACTAATACAAACGTCATATGAGTTGTTGGTTGTTGAATTTAGGTATGGTTGATTTGAACCACTAACATTTTAGAGCAGGTGGTGTTACACTGACAGTGTCATAGGGCTTTTCCACTCACATTCTGTATTGCAACAACATAAATGACATGTTTCTGGACAGATGGAGAGAGAGGTCAGAACACAAATGCCATTTCACCTTTTAAAGCCACTTCTGAGGTAGCTGGCGTGGCATAAGTGCGCAGGAATACATATATGAAAGATTTTACTTTGACAGTGTAAAGGTGACAATTTGAGCATCTTAATAGCGCTGCTCATAAATCTCAAACTTTATCTGGATGCTAAGAGAAAGTGGTAAGTGAGCATCCTGACAGGAATTACTAAAAACAGTGTTGTTCCATCGGAGAAAGCCTTCTATGGTCCAACAAGTGGAGCATGTTCTTTATAAGCATATTCACATATTCCTTATAAATTGTTTACAGAAACAAATCCACACTGAGGTATTGGCATTGGAAACACAGTGAACAGCAGATGGCTGGAAACTAAAAGTGAGAAAAACTATTCTCACAATGTTCTTTGAAAGTTTGCATTTAAACATGGATGAGTTCATTTATTCTAAAATGACACACACCTCCAACCAGTGGCACTGTAACTGGATAAGCAGACATCCTAACAACTTGACTCACTGGTCACATTTATAGCATCCAACCCCGCCAGCAAAACACTTAGCTACACATGCAGCAGCCCCCTCATCCACAGTTGGTTTGGTCATTAACTTTCCTGATCTACCTCAACAGCTGTAAGTCTAAACTTGCAACCCCTCAGTTGTGCAGCAGCTCATAGTGAGCAGGGGAAAGGGGGGACTCAAAACTAGGACAGGAGTAGTCTGGCCCCTTTCCCTTCGAACCGAGGCACAGATTTGCAACAAGGGTAGAGAAGACTCCAGTCTTAGACACAGAGAGGAAAGGAGAAGACACTTTCTTGGAAGCTTGCTGCAGTCACTGTGGACAGAAGCCCCTGGGACAGCAATCAGTGTGTCCACACTGCAGATCATCCACTTTTATAGATTTTTTTTTTTATTATATCAGGAGAAGAATATTCACCGAACATAAATTTCATCACCTGGAACCATGCACAAGCGCACAAAGATAAAGATTGCTATCTTCGTGCTGCTTGTGGGTATGGCTTGTATGTTCACAGCGGTGGTAACGGACCACTGGGCAGTGCTCAGCCCAGGAGTGGAAAAACTCAATGACACCTGTGAGGCGGCCCACTTCGGCCTGTGGAGGCTGTGCAAGAAGAGCATTTACCTGAGCTCAGAAAACTACGTGGAGGGGCAAGGCTGCGGACCCATCAGCTTGCCAGGAGGTAAGAGAAAATCTGAGCAAAAATCTTACTTGTCTGTTCCTGGCAGATAAAATGACAATAAAGTTAATAAATGGCAAACTCTCTGATAAATGGCAGAGAGACCTTTTGTCTCTCTGCCATTTATCTATGCTGTATAAATATTGTTTGCGTGTGACTGTGAGGTGCTTCTGTGCAACCGAGCCCAGTGCTGATGACTTATGAAGCTACTAAGAATAGGGGGCCTGATGCAGGATCGGTATACGTGTCATATGACATCGTAAATGTCCCAATCAAACGAAAGAAAGATCTTATTCCAAGTTACATGTTTGCTGCCTTTTGCAATAAAAACAGTTTGGGCAACGCTTGATGTCTGCTAGACTAGACTTAGTTATCTTTTGAAAAAAGATAACTCAGTGCTGTCAGTGCTGCAGTTGTGTAACAAAACACATCAATCTGAATTTAAGCTATAGGTAATATAATATTATGATTGCCAAATCTGTAAAGTTTTATTCAGCTGGGAGGTGATCGTCACAAGTCTTCACCTAAGACAATCAACATAGTGATGGTAGAAAAACCACAAGCCAGACCAGGCTCCGTGATCAGTTAGCTGTAATGACTAAACCAAACCAGAGTAGAGTATCCACCATAGAGTCGGGCTGCAGACTTCCTCCAACCAAACAATAAACATTACAACAGCTGATTATACAGACTGGTGCCTCCGCTCTTCCTAAAGCCAGCTGACACAGAGTTTGCAAAGTACTGAAATAACATGGGCTCCTGTACCTGTCATATACAGAGACTCTGCAAAGTATCCTGACTGAACTGGCATTAAAATAATATTTATCAGTGGTGAAACATAACTACGTGCATTTACGCAAGCACCTTATATACATTTTTGAGCTACTTTACTCAGATATTTCCATAGGTATCATGCAGCTAAGCCTTCCATTCTTTTGAATTTTTATTTTTTTATTAGCATAAACAAAGTGGTATTTTCAGTCAGTGGCAGAAGACGTTCTGAACAAATAAAATGAATAAACCACACAGCTCCTTGCAGAAAAGACAAAATACAAAATCTTCTCCTGTTACCTTAGCTGCCACTCTACTCCGCTACATTTTAGAGGGATTTATTGTACCGTGCATCTCTCTCTTTTTTTTATCTAAACTTTTACATGTATTCTTTTGACAGGTAGTTTTGTGCAAAGTAGCAAAGAGGTATAATCCAAACGGTAGATCGGGGACTAGTCCTACAGTATCTAACAGCAATAATTAGGTGTAAATTTACAGATTTAAATTTTATACAAAACACATAATCAGTTTGTGAAATGTGATGATTGGTTATGGATTGAATACTGTAACACAGCCTAACTCAAACAGCTAACAAATTTAAATGTTGTTTCTGTTGTTTCATATTAAAAGTATGTTAACAGAACATTTATAGCATCACTCATACTGCAGCTGTCAGTACTAATTTTAAATGTAGGATTTAAATTTTTTTTATAATGGATTATTTGTACACTGTTATATTAATACTTTTACTTAAGCGAATGATCTGAACACTTACTCTACGACTAATGTGAGATAATAGGTCATGTGTATTTTGATGTCCTAACAAGGCATCACCTCGCTATAAATTTCTGAATATTGAATTTGTGAAATAACAGAGGCTCTCACAGGCGTGTGAATAGAAACAGACTGTAACTGGATAAACTGGATGTAAACAGTTGCTCACCAGCAGTGACTCACATCTCGGTGATATCAAATCACTCATCTGTAGAATGAGTGACAGAAAACTCAGCTGGTCCTTTGACCGTTATCTGAGAAGCAATCATCTGACTGTTAATTGTTATCTGAGCCTGCGTGGCACTTTATTTAAATATGGCCAAGACCTCCCACCATATTTACCTAACTCACAAAGAAACCCCCAAAATATGCCTGAACTGATGGGGGCTGACCTTTGGGAATCCCAGACAGAGTCTGCACTGCAGAGCCATTCCAGGAGCAGCTGAACTGCCTGGGGGTGATTCATTTGTGCTACTGAATATGCTAAATCAGCTCGACCCACCCAGACACCCAGCTGGGAATTCTTCAGATTGTGATATCATGTGGCAAATGATAACCAAGGCCTTATCTGCAAATTTTAATTTTAATTTTCTGTTCTGCTGCACCAAGCCATAACTTTTTCACTAGTCACTTGTGGCTAACAAACTCCCTACAGCAATGCATGTGATTTGTGATGCCCACCTTGGAAGCTTTCATTTAAGAACTAAGTAAATCTAGCAGGTATCAGACTCCAGGGGTTTCCCCCAGCCCAAAGCTGTATTTGGAGAGGAATACTGTTGTTTATCATAGTTGGACGTCTGCAGAGATGTGTCAAATCCTGATCCAAAGCAGAACTTAAACAGCGGGATGAGGTCCTGTTGATGAGAGCCGCTCATCTGGAAAATATGAGCTTAGTTGTTGTTTAAGTCGAATTAAGACAAAGAGCAGATGGTGTATTAATCGCAGAAAACTTCATGTGTCTACAGCAGACTTGCATTACATGTTCCATCAGCTCTAAGAAAGAGAGTGACATCCACGCCTGAATGTAACATGGGAATATTTTAGTTTTAGTTTGGTTTAGGTGTTATACTGTATTTCCTGCTTTCTTTTCATACTAGAGTTCGTTTGTTCTTTTTATATCACCTTTCTAAACTTCTATGAGCTGCAGATAACTAACATCAGATAATCTGTTAACCAGTGAATTCACATATTTTCTCCATATTGCTCACCTTGTGTTTAATTTGTCACATGGGTTTTTTGATCTAGTGACATTTTGGAGGTCTCAGTGCCTACAGCAAACCAAGAGGGCAGTCACTGTAATGCATCCACCACAGGCCTAGATACAGAAAAACTGTGATATTGTGCAAACCTCCCTGTAAGCAGACATAGTATTTATAAATATAGGCCACATAAATGCTCAGCTGTCTTGGGTGGATGCTGTGAGGGTCAAGTGTTCCAAGTGTGTTCCTCTGAGTGACGGGGCCTTCTGGTAGAGTCAGGCCATAGCTCTAAGGCCCGCTGTCCCACCGAAGATATTCCTGCAGAATCATGTCTGTACAGACCACACAGCTACTCAAATTACTTTACACTCCTTGGGGATGGAATGCATAGTCCAAAAAGCATGTGGAACCACTGGTATTTTGCCTTTATAGGAACTCAAGTGACATAGCAATACAGGGATAGGCGTCATATATGGGGATGAGGAATTGCCACTAATGTCTTAAACACTTATATAGATGTGTCAACTATTGTGGGTTTATAGCTCACTTAACACTACGGTATACATAACTTATATGGAGAGTCAGTGCTAAAATTTACAGCGCCTGTGTGATATGAGAAGTTAAATGCAGAGTAAAGATAAAAAGAGTTTGTATCACTATTTTTATTTTATATTATATTATATGATTTACCAAGATAGTTTAGGGCTGAATTCACTTACTTAACTCACATAAAGTGAAAGTATTCTTAGTGACATGTACACCGAGGCTGGAACAATGTAATCGAAGTTGCATCTAGGTGGAAAAGCTGGTAGAGCTAAAAATGAGAAATGTTTCCAAAATCAAATAGCACCAGCAAAGATGCCGGCTGCAGTGACAGTCAGTAGACAAACTCAATTGACAGTCCACATCAAAGCTATAAAAGGTAATGGTGTGACATGACAATGTGCAGAGATGCTGCTAATCCGATGTCCTCACCTGATCTTAGGAAAGATGACAGATTGCCCTATTAGGAACAAGAGAAGCTTCACAGAGCTGGTCAGCCTAGCAGGATAAGACCCAACAACAAGTGGAACAGTGTGTGTGTGTGTGTGTGTGTGTGTTTGCCTGTGGCAGTGTGCTTCCGCAGATGAATACAGATTGTCCAGCTTGTCCTCATATTTTTGTTGAAGCATGCACTCTAAAGATCCTACAAAAACGTATAATTAGGCACCAGACATGGAGTCATTTGTTGGAATAAAACGGCTTGATACAGCTTTAATGAGCTCAAAGCGTCCACATGAAGGTTTGATCAATGTTGAGTGGCTCCACTAAAACATACATAACAAACCACATATGCTTTTAGTGAATGAAGAGCCACTTGCTTTGCTGGGAGCTTTTCCACTTTTCAACCCAGGACCTAAGAAGATGTCTTATCTCACTCAGAGACCATGTTTCCTGTGGTTGAAAGAGTTGTCTTATGTTACTGCTAAGGGATAAACTAGACTGAGGGGTGGATTAGCATTCATTAAAAAACATGACTATCCACAGTCGTGGGAAATAAGACTTCAATTATATTTTTCAGCCTCTTTGTTGAGCACATTTAACTGAGAAGCACAACAACTCTATCACACCCTTATATGTGCCTTCTACATTGAAACACATTGCAGCCTGTTGCTTAGTAACAACCTCTGTATTTTTTTATACAGAGGTTATACTTTATTTTTCTTTTATTTTCATAGCCAGTCCCTGTCCTCATTCATAAAAACATCTTTTTTGTATGTGGGCCCACACAATACGGGCACACAAAGCAATAAGAGCCTGAAATTTCAAAGGGGGATTTAGTAAATATTGCAGTGTTGAATTGGCTTGGAAAAATATGATTGAAAAATGTTGTTTTTGTCTATTATATTGAATTACATTGTGTTATTTCCTTTTAGGGCCACCTGACATCCCTTTTAGCTTATTCTCATGGTTTCCGGGATACAGAGGAAAATTATCTACCATCCCCAGCATGAGTCATCAAGCTGGTGATATGATATCATGCAGTATTACATGAAGCTGCTACATATTTCCACATGAAAGCATCTCACTGATGTGCTAAAGTGGCACTGTATAGAAAACTGAATTAAGAACACGCATGTGTATGTAGACCACAAACAACATAACTACCATGCAAATGACTTTGCATGAGATTGCCAGAATATTCTTTTGCTTTCATGAGCAAGTTTCATGTAGTAAAACCTCAGATGTTATGTGTGAGCTGCTCAGGGTGTGTGTGCCCTTCATCAACCATCCACTTTTAACAAAGTATGTTTAAACCCCGGTAGGAATTATGGGGTGTGAGATAAGTCACATGTAATCAAGATCTGACAGGAGACCAAGCCTGACTTTACACTGAATCCAACAGTTGGTTGTTTTTTTTCACACCTGGCACAGCATTAGAGTATTTACTCTACCAAACAACTCTGTGATCACACACATAAAGCAGCCTGGTTTATTTGTGCAAATCCCCAAGGTTTAACAATTTGTCTTCCCTGAGAAAAATTAAACGTGACGTGTGCTGTAACAATTTTTATTTTGATAGTCAAACCACAGAAAGAAAACCAGGACCCTGCTTCACATGACACAACCATTTCAGTGGGAATATTATCCAAGCGGTGTGAGTGTGTGAGATGTGTGAAATCAATGTCACATAGATCAGAGAGTGCTCAATAAAAGTATCACACCATATAGCACAGCTGGGGGAGTGCAGCCACTGGTGCAAAAGTATCTGGGGCAAAGCTTGAATACAGGTGTGAAAATTCATGAGTTCACATGTTTTAAACATAATGTAAGATTATTCAGTGAAACAAAAAAAACGTCTAAAACAGAGTATGTGAGTGTGTCTTAAGGGAAAGAAACGTGAATTAGAAAGAAACAAGTCAACAATGCAGTTAAATTAAACAAAAGCTGTTAATTTACTCAGTAGTGGCGTAGTGGTTAGCACTGTCACCTCACAGCAAGAAGGACTGGGATTCAAATCCAGGGCTCAGCCTGGTGCCTTGCTGTGTGGAGTTTGCATGTTCTTCTCTTGTTTGCGTGGGTTTTCTGCAGGTGCTCCAGCTTCCTCCCACCATCCAAAGACATGCATGTTAGGTTAATTAGTGACTCTACATTGTCCGTAGGTGTGAATGGTTGTTTGTCTCTACATGTCAGCCCTGTGACCTGTCCAGGATGTACAGAGACAAGAGAAAAGTTTACAGAAATACTTGAAACCGTTTGATCAAATCCAATGAAAGTGGAAACGTAACATTTTGTTGTGCAGCCCCGAAGTCAACAAAAATTTTTTAATGCAGGTTTAACTTTGAACTAAATTCTATATTCTTTCTTTTCACAGAGGAAAACTGCACTTACTTCAGGCATTTCACTCCAGGGCAAGATGCTGAGATATTCGAACATAAAACACAAAAAGGTAGGTTTCTGTCACTGGTTCTCATGTGGTGGTTACTTTCACTCCAACCTGTCTGAAAGAGAAAGGAGGAGAGATTCATTTGTAAATGTTATATATGTATGTATATGTATATAATAGTCGGGTTTCCCTTTGACTTTCCAAATCAAATTATCCATCTGTCCGAATGTGGCTAAAAGTTAAAGTGACTACACAGGCCATAAGTGGCAACACTTCATGTCCTTCAGCTCATATACACATCTGCATTATGTTTTTATTGTGTGATAGTGTCCCTTAGAACATTTTTCTTACATTGAAAGATTTTTTATGTTCTTTGAAAATGTTTTCCTCCCATCATGGTCACCAAGTGGGGGTCATAGTTCATTCACTACAGTCACAGGATTCACAGTGTGTAGTGGTACAGAGCTGACAGGGTTTTGCATATGTGCCTTAGGAGGAGTGCAAGAGACGTACTGCACATATAGTAAAGTCAACATGTCATAGTTGTGTTTATTCCTACCCCCACTCCTTCCACTTTCCATTCTTTCCATCCTATTTTCAGTGACCCTGTTACAATGGCCCTACTGAGCCCAGTTTAGCATGTTGTATGACAGATCTCGCATGTACTGTGTGTTAGGGGGCCAAGCACATGTAGAGAACTGTCAGATTCTATTATTGGTATGTACATGCAACTAGGCCTGTGCATGAAGTTGCTCACTAATGCGAACGTTCTTGGGTACCCCTTCCCCCATCCTCCAACACACACGTACACACACATACACATGTGTAGCATCCCAGTGCTGATGGCAAACCCTTGAGAGACACACTGCAAGCTTGCTGGAATGATTGCAGCGCTGACCAACGTTCCCTTTAGTGTTATTCACTTTTGACCGAGCCATTTGGCTATACCATAATGGTGCACATGGTTGAGTGAACAGTATACGTGTGTCACCACAGGGATTCAGCAAGAATTTAATTCTCCATAAGGGGCTTGCCAGTAAAAAATTTTTAATAAGGTTTATATGTGCTAAATCTAATGTAGAGAGGGAACTAAAGTACATTTTGACATTGTGGCCCCTTCACTGAAGAACATCAGGGCTATATACATGACAATAATTCCACAAAGGTGCCTAAGCCTATAGTATAAATACAGTACATACAAATATAAACAGATTCACATATAATGTTATAAAAGTCCACAGCTGGTCTCAAAGCAGGGATAGTGCAGTTACACGGCATGAGCTGCAAACATTTGGCTACCAGGAACACTGTATATCTTTTGACCTGAATTAAGCGTCAGTTTTTTCTCTTTTCCCTGGAGTGCAGGACTAACTGTTGTCACGTGTTAATTTCATATTTCTGATGACTGAGGAACCTTTAATCACTTTAAGCCATGTATAGCTGGAAGTTTGCAATCTTTTTCATGTCTACTGTACCAAACTCTTGGTGTTAAGAAACTTTGGTCTTTTAGACTGAGTTAGCCGACAAACTCCACAGACATACAGTATCTTAGACAGCAAAGAGTGTTAAGGGTGCAGCCCATGCTCCCCTGCCAGGAGAAGATGAAGGCTCTCTCCCCCAAAGGATTGCCTCTCCTCTGGGTATGTTTCACACGTGAACAGGCGGCAGATCAAAGACCTTGCAACCTATCCACCTCTCTGCACAGAAAAACAAGCCAGCTGTTTGGCTGGTTTTCTGTTTTCTTACTGCCATCAAATCCCAAGATTTGCTTCAGTAAAAACACATTGATGCACCAACTTTGCATCAGGCCGCTACTGAAAATAGTCCCCAGAAATGCACTGATTACGCCTCTATGAGTAATATTTACTGAAAACTACAGTGCCTAGTGTTTGGGGAACTGGTTTACCTTAAACAAACGTCTGACAAAGTTGTGATCTGTTTAAGAATCAATTGGTTTGGGTTCACAGAAAAGGTAAAGAGTATAAATGATCTCCAAAAACATACAGTGTTAGAGAATTGTTCAATCAAAAATGGTCACAATGTGGCAACAGCAATGAAAATACATGTGATAATTGTAACAAGTTGGATGCTTTCACTAGCTAACCACTGTTTCGGTTCAGCTTGTATATGTATGTATATTTATGTGAAGAAAATTAACAACAGGAAGCTGGAACTTATATATTTGATACCAAAATGCCTGAACGTTTGGTTTTGTTGTCTACAGAGTACAACATCTCCGCCGCAGCCATCTCCATCTTCAGTCTGGCCTTCATGATCTTGGGGTCTTTTTGTTTGCTGGGCTCATGTACCGGAAAAGGCAAAGGAAGAGATTACCTACTTAAACCTGCTGGCATGTTCTTTGCATTTGCGGGTGAGCTTAGTTAACCAACAAAGCCGAATTATCCCTGTTGCATCTAGAGCATGGAAACGTGCAACTACTTCACTATAGGTTGATTTATGTACTTCATGTTTACACATTTCTCACTTTCCCAGGTCTCTGTTCCTTCATCTCACTGGAAGTGATGCGTCAGTCAGTCAAACGAATGATTGAGAGCGATGAGACAAAATGGATGCATCACCACTATGCCTGGTCTTTTGCATGTGCCTGCACCGGGTTTGTCCTCCTCTTTCTCACTGGTATCGCCCTCCTGATCCTCTCCATGCCCCAGATGCCCAGGAATCCATGGGAGACTTGCATGGATGCTGAGCCAGATCAAGTAGAGTGATAGACAGGAACGAAACTTTTGTTTTGGGTACATATGGAGGGACTAGAGCTCGAAGGGAAATGTACCTCCCTATAATTATATGTAAACCTGAATATGGGGCTTTTGTCAGATTGTTTAATGTTTGCCTTATCCTGTATATCTTATACACTCACAGTATAAAATGAAGACGTCTTCTCCAACACCTCTGTACAGTAGGTACTGTTTTTGTTGGAGAGCAGTGGTCAAATCTGACCTGTGGCTTAAAACCAATTATACTTTTTTACTAAGAGCAGACACAGGTCAAATGACAATTGCAAATATCTGAAAGCACTTAGAGAATGCTTTCTATTTCCCCTAAGGTGACTGTTATGTGACCATGGTCTTATTTGGTCTCATGCTGTATAGTATCATCATTCAGGCCTTAGATAAAAAGACATCAAGAAAACATTTTTAAAATATAGTGAATACCACACTCAAATAGAGGAACCCCAATTTTATGCATCACATTGGGCGGCATGTAGGACAGTTTGTAGAGCAGTCATCTATGAATCCTGCAGTTAGTGGTTCGACTCTAGGCTCCTTCTGGCCATGCCGAGGTGTCAGTGGACAAAACACTGAAACCCCACAGAAGCGCCATCATCTACTGCAGCTCTCCAAATAACAATTTCCCCAAGTGGATCAATAAAGTATGTCATTATTATTAGTATTATTAAAGCTTGTACATAACTTATGTTCTACTGATTTTTGTATGGCGTGGCTTGAGGAAACAATCACTTACAATAAATGTCAGTTAATTAAGACAATATCTACACTACAGTGCTGTGAAAAAGTATTTGCCTCCCATTCTGATTTGTTTAGTTTTTTGTGGCATGATGTGTTGCTTTTTTTTTTTTAGATCTTTAAGTGTGTTTCAGTTTGTCAGACAACTTCTGCTTCAGTAACTTTTTGATTCAAAAAGGTCTGGCATTTATCAGTGGTGGGTGTGGCAAGTGAAATTGATTTCCAAATTATGTGGATAATCTCAGTTTTACTCAGGTTATATTTGTGTAAAATTACAATCAGTTTGATGATCTAAATCATTTAAGTGTGACAAATATGCAAAAAAAAAAAAACAGGAAGGAGGCAAATGCATTTTCACAATAATGTATGTTAAGTTGTATGTTTATAAAGAATCTTTAAAGAATGTATCATCCAAATAAGACCTTTGTGGGTAAATGATTCAGAGCAGCAGCACAGAGCAGATTAATGTGTGTGTGGCGGGCAGAATGCTAAACACCAACACAGTCAGTGCACAGCACTGATCGTGCTGGAAAAGGTTCAGTTCTAGCAGGTGCACATACTAGGCCTTTTACTTTGTGTCGACAGCTCCCAAACCAAATTGAAACAAAAAATTCTCTGTTCATTTTCATGGCCCATTTGATGCATTGCATTCGTGCATGTTACTACGTTTTTTCACTGCGTGAAACAAATGTACAGGGATCATGAAAACCTACACGGGTTCATAATCTGTTCATGCCAAGCTTTAACCATATGTGCAGAGAATTACAAACTTCCAAAGAGTCAGCATCCAACTCAAAGTGTCAGTGTAGCAGTTATTGAATTTGATTTCAGTTGTTTCAAATGCTGTTTTTAGAATTGACTATCATGCAAACATAATAAAAAGGGAATATGACATTGGCTCTATTATCCAGCAGCAACGTAACTGAAAGAGTTTAGCAAAAAAAATAAAAATACAGCACAGCAGCACATTTGGGGTAATTTCTTAATCTTAATATAACAATAAAAAAAGGCATTTAGATTTCAGTCTCCATATATAGTAAATACATCTATTCGTTTGAATAGCTCGTCATTCAGTTACAGATTTACACATGGAGCATTTGGTATGATTTTCAGTAACAAATAACAATGACTGGTGCTGAAGGCAGAGTCTCAGCTACAGTCATTCAGGTGCCATGGCAGGAATCAATGTAATTATTAATGAACCTAAAATACAAAATGCAGTAAAAGACATGTCCTTGTATGATAATGATGTATTGCACCGCAGCTGTGGGTATTCTGAGGTGCACTCAGTATCTCAACCAGACGTTTGTTTATACTTTACTTGGCATCGTCGTGGACAATTGTTCTGGCCATGTCTGATGTGAAGTAAATCTGTAATAAAAAAAAAGAAAATTAACAAACAGGAAATTAAAACAGAGACAACTGCTGACGTGAATTTTCTATATTTTTAATCATATGTTTTTGTCTTTCTCATTGAATATAGCATGCAATCAAACTATTTTTGGAATGCATTAGATTCTTTGTTAGTGTGGTTGTTATAAGCTGTAACTTTCTAATGAAAATTAAATCTGAAGGTTTGGAAAACGCTGCGTCTGACATCACTTAATGTTTACACTTCACATAAGAGAATGCTGATGAAAGGAGAAGTTGGTGACATTATTTTGACACTTTTCCAGGTAGAAAACAGCATTTGTAGTTGTGACTGCACTGCCATGGCCCTGTCTTCTGGTTTTAGGCTAACATGTCTTGCATTCAACACCATAGGATGGGTGGAAACACTAGTCCAACTTCATGAGATTTCTGTATAATACAGTCTTGAAATGATCAGGATCATGTGGAAAAATGACTCAGGGTTCAAGCAATTTCAATAAAAACACTTTAATAGAGAAACAAATAAAAAAGAAAATAAACCTTTGAAACACAGTCTAAATCCTTTATTATAACCACCACCAACAGAAATGAAGAATAGTAAAACAGACCTATTCATTATTTTGTACCCACGAGGGAGGAACCTATGGGGCTGGAAGGCTGGGAGAACAGGTGTGCCATTGATTCACTGCAGCGAGGGATGAACAGAGGAGAGCAAACAGATAACAGGCAGAGATGTGGCATTAACAGAAGGCCGAACACAGTGCTCTCTACTGGCTGGGCAAAAGGTTGCTCCCATACCATGTGCCCCACACACACACCAGTTGATTTGGCTTAGTTTTCTTAAGGAAAAAAATATATATTTTCAAGATAAATTTAGATACTGTACGGTGCAATATTAGAAAACATTTCAAATTTAACTTCAATTGAAGAGTTTAACTTCATTTCCTAACAAAGATGCTTTCAGACATGTTCTGCAAAAATACAAAGATGTGTATTAAATATGAAGCCTTAAAAACAAACCAAAAAAAATAATAAAGTAAATAAAATCCCTTTAAAATGTCTTTGGCTCAGTCTCTTCTGATTCAAATATAAATAAAAGTGTAGCTGAAGAAGCGGTGACATACATTAGTATTGCACAATTTGAGACGTTAGCCAGCAACTGCTTTGTGAAAAACTGATTCCTCAATTAAACACGTCCAAAAACGTCATAAACTGGACACACACCAGGGAGCAACCTCAGCTTTAGCCCTAACTGCAGAAAAAATAAACTTGCATGACTGTTACATACTGATTGACATGTTAGTAAAATATAATAGTTTTGTAAATAATGTCACAAAGGTACTGTACACCAAAATTTGACTGTGTAAGCTGAACAAAAGCATCTTTTTTTCCTTTTTCTCCATCCACAAACCAATACAAACTAGTTAAAAAAACAAAACAAAACAAAAAAAAACAGGGATACAATGCAGCCAGGTCATCTCAACATGCATGAAAGAAAAATGTCTTCACATTTAAAATAAAATCCATCTTGATTGTTCTATAGCTGTGAAGTGGTGAAACAGGACAGATCCAGCAAAATATATTTAAAATGTGTATTGTACAGTGAAACACGTCTTTGAACAGCTGTAACAAACTCTACTCCTTGTCAAATCAGCCAGACACCGTCTTTAAAAATAAAAATTTAAAAACCAGGTGTTGCAACTACCGACTGGGTTGTTGTTGTCCATTTCTAGAATTACTCGTATTATTTTTTGTGAATTTGCATAATTAAAAAGGGCATACCTCTTCTTTGAACAGCTTCTACAAAATTGAGGCGCTCCCAAAGTTCTTGTTTGTAAATACATATAAAATGCATATTTACAAGTATGCGATGTTCTCCACTAAGTCAAAAAATCTGGACCTTTGAATTACAATGTTAAAACTTCGAAATAAAACCATAGTCTGTGCGAAGCTCTCCGCTGACTACATCTAAACTGCTAGCTGTAAGGTATTAATTAGCTTTCCAATGAAGAGATTTAACAGATACTTGCTGCTGTAAGACAGTTGTGACACAGCAGGATGATTTTAGTACAATTATACCAATTTGCAGATGGCAGTGGTGTATCAACAATTAATGGATCACATGTGACAGGATAAAGTACTGGATGATTGTTCCCAGTATTGCTTTAATCATAAAGGAAAAACATTGGTAGATCTACTGTACAGGCATCTCTCTGTAATTTACTGGCATGGGAGCTTCAGTGAAGTGAAGTTCACATGCATGTTTCCTCCTCATATGTTAATCAAATACCACCAAACAGACTGAAATTCAAACATGTATGTTCCTGTTCATTATGTGTTTGGGGCTCAAGGGGAAATTGTATATTGATGGAGCATGGTTGGAGCTATTTCCAATTAAAAAGTAATTACATCCACTCACTTATTGGTGTTACTGCTGTAAGATTGATAGATCAATCAGATCAGACTGATAATGCGGATAATTTCATTCTCTCAATGACTGGAACAACTTACACGACATTGCCAAGTCATCCTTACTATGCACAGTCTAAAAACAGACATGCTATCAGTCGTATGTTTTTGAGCAGCTTATTGCATAATCACTTTCACCACGATACTTAAGCTTCTAGGTTAAATCTCAAGCAGTTTGTTGAAATTGACGAATAAACTTTTAATGCCCTGGGACAGGAAAATGTGATTAGGACTTAGAACATGTTTTAATTTTGTGAGAAATGATCTACATATTTGGTGGAACTAGGAGTGAGTATCAGTTCAGAGAAGAGATAAGTGTTTATTATTCGTTATAAAGTTCATATGATTGAGAGATTAAAAGATTGTCACAGAGGAAATGGGAAAGAATCTTTGGAGCACAGAGAAACTGAAAGACCATGTGCAGCACACTCTGATCTGACCATACGACTAAGAGCCAAACCGTTTTTAGAACAATGCAAATATTTCACACCTACAATAGTCTTCATATAAATGTTGACACTTCAGGGCATTTAGTCTACAGTTAATACACCTAAGATTTAACCAAAAATGCTGAAAATCTGTGTTCAGAAACATTCGACTGGCAGTGCTGATCACACTCTCAGGTTCAACTTGCTCATCATGACACACCACTCTCATCACTCTCTTCACTTTCACAAACCCTCCAGGAGTACTGCAACCTTAAACAAAACTCAGTGTCCACAAGTGGAAAAAATTAAAATAAAATAAAAACATTTCATATGTCCAGAAGTTAATTAAACAATTTACCAGATGAATATTTCATTGACACCCCATTTGACACAAGTTGAGAAATAGCTCTGTGACAATGTGATGACTGTCTCAAAGAAGGAACAAACAGAAATAACCAAATAAAAATAAAAAAATAAAATAAAATGACTGCACATCGGCCACAAGCAAAGCAGTCTGGCATAATCTTATCATGGAAAGATGTCTGGTGTTCTCTGATCCTTAAAGCAAACAGAAGAGAGATGATGTACGTAGTTGTTCCTATTTTGACAGTTTCACACTGTTTCTACTGTAGCTGCAGAGACGATGATAAAAAAGTAACAGACAGAATTAATATTTGTATTATTTCAGTAAATAATCACATTTACTACTAAATCACTAAAGACGGTTCCCAGGCAAGGAAGTCCAAGAATTAAGGATCAGAAGCCAGCAAACCGAAAAGAATTCATAATGCAAATACTAACATGATACAGGACTTTAAGGGCATGTTTGTGGCATACAATTCAGTCTTTTATTTCTTTATATGTACAGATTAGAGGAAAATGTATCTACTGCTATACACTGTTCCACGTAATGTCAGTTGACCACTTAGCTTTTGTCCATTACCACAATGACAGTAGTATGAAAATCGCAACATCCACTCAAAACTAAGGAATACAAAATGATAAAAATTTCAACATAATTATTTAGTAATAAACAAAATTAACTTCAATACAGAAAGATAAGCAGGTAGCTAAGTGGTCAACCAAATCTCGCCTTTTTTTAATTTTACTTTTTTTTTGCATTACGTACATATACAAGTGTAGATAATATAAGTATATATTCATATATACATAATGAGTATGTATATATACCAGTAATGCATTCATTATATATACTTATTTTCTTCACAGATATGTGAAACAGGAGAAGAATGGCTGTTTCAAATAAAAGGTTAAAATGAAACAAAAAGCAGAAAACAAACCTACTGATAGAAACAAATTGTAAATGCACTTTGCACTATTTTTTTGTATTTTTTAGAAACTTTTTTCCTTTTTTTTTGATTTTGATAATATGACTTATTTTTTATGTGGGAGAGGTGACACTCATTTAAAGTAGGAATAGTACCCATTGCTACCATTTGAACTTCCTATACTCAGCTCTTGTAGGAGGGAGAGAGGGTCGCTGTTCTTTTTGACCTGTTCAGGTCTAACAGCTCGGGGCTTAGGTGGGGCACGGAGGGCACTCGCATAGGACATGGTGGGTGGTTTGCTTAAATTTGCAGCCCCCTGGCCGGGCTCCACGGGAGTCTGCGGTGGCAGTGGCAGCTGCTGCGGCGGCTGCTGCGGCTGTGGCTGCGGCGGTGGCTGCTGTTGCTGCTGCGGCTGCTGCTTGTTATTGGCCATGAGAGGAGGAAACTGTCCAAGGTGTTGAAGGGAATTGAGAGAGTGTGGGTGTGTCTGCTGTGCTGCTGTGGCCTCAGCCTTCACCTGCTCACTTGCCTGACGAAGTGCCTTGGAAGCTGCCATATGAAAAAGTTGCCCCAAAAGGATGACAGAGGTAAATAAAACAATTAGTCCACACCATAAACAACTATGTCTTAAAACTAGCAAAGACTATTTGAGTGAAATTCCATGAAGCCTAAAAACATGTTGGTGATACGTACCCATAAGGTCCCGATGCTGTGCGAGTGTACCGGCTCCGTTACATGGAATGTTCTGGAACGGGCTGGGACATGCACCATTACTAGGCCAGGGGTCATGTGAGGGATAAACGTAGGAGGCATGTGGGTGTGGATGATGCTGCATGTGTGGATGTGGATGGTCCTGGTGGTCTGACGTACAGGGCTGGGACTGCTGGGACAGGGAATTGTGGGTGTTTGCTGGAGATGGTTCATCTGGGTAGCTGGAGGAGATGCGGCGTTGATAGAGAGGCCGACCTGGACCCCGGGGTTCATACTGAACAGACAGGTATGCATTATAAAATAATTAATAGAGAACGTGAGAATGAGACGCTAAGTTAGACAGGAAGGCCAGCAACATGTGTTTAAAAATAAAAGTGACTCGCAGCACTCGAGAGGCTGTGAAATAGTTGTTTTATACCTTTTCTTTTCAAATGTAATTTACATAGAATCTATCTAACTACATCCACCATGTAATCTATTAGTCCTGTGCTGTAGAATTTCACTACTCATCTTAATCTGCATTAATCTGATTTATCCTGACCCGTTGAAATATCTTCACTTAAGATATTGGAGAAAAGCCTGACAAGGATAATCACATTATAATGCTTATAACTGCAATGTTATGGAGACAAACTGAACAACTCACAATCCCATTTTAAGTCATTGCTACATGGGGATTACTTTAGAATTCCAAGCACACAACCTACATGAACTGAATATCCATAGTTGTAGCTATAGTAACATATTAAAAATAAATATTATTTTATTTTATTATTTGTAGAGATTTCATTGAATGATTTCATTTTATTTACTTAATAGATAATGTAATAAATCAAATAAACCTTACCTCATCTACACTGTGAAGGGCTGCAGCTGCTGATGTTCTGGGGGACAGTGGGTGATAGGACTCCTGTTCTGGACCTTGACTTTGTTGGTGGTGTTGCTGCTGCTGCTGCTGGTGGTGCTGATGGTGAAGTTGCTTCAGGTGAACTTGCTCCGGCCTGCTGGGATGAGTCATGATAGGCAGTCCATAAGGTAGGCCGTGGCCCTGGTTCCCTAATGGGTGGTTCTGCTGTGGTGGACTCACTGATGCAGCTCCACTGTGAGACCACTGAGCTTCTTGCAGAAGGTATTTGACCTGCGAGGGTGGGGGGCTGGCAGAGTGACCTGGTGGTTGATGTGGGTAGCTACCAGTATTGTATATGGGGTTCCCCAGGTGGTGTTGTGATTGCAGAGCTGGTTTGTTGAGAAGGTTGTCATCACGACTGGTTTCATGGGAGTAAGGTCCTGATGGGAAAGGGCCGACATGATTGGAGGTGGCACCTAAAGAGGATGAAGGATCACCTGAGGCACGGGACTGGCGGTACTGGAGGAGACGAGACTGAGGTGGAGGTTGCATCTCAGCTGTTTCCCTGGGTTCAGGCTGCTCTTGTGGGGGCATCTCTCTCAAGAGGCCTGGATACCTGTGAAATGAAAAGGTATATTTCTTTACATCTGAGCAACAGCAAGGAAAGAAAATTATTTAGTTATTAACTATTATGCTATATATACAGTGTATTTGTCCGTCTGGTTCCAAGCAGTTATGTTTTCTACAGATCCAGTTTACTTTAAAATGTACATAACATTTTAATAATCAGCAGTACTGAATAGCTCTGTATAATACAGTTGCCACAGCATTACAACTGACTAATAATAAAAACTGGTGTACAGTCTAACCTGTTGAAAGATGGCCCAGTGGGGGCAGAAGAAACAACTTCATCCTCCATATTGGCACTAAAGCCCCAACTAGCTGCCCGGAGCAGCTGATGGGGAAATCGAGCCATGCCGGGCTGAGCAAGGTGGGCGAGCTGCTGGGGCATTGGAAAAGCGATGCCACCTTGGAGGAAAGGGCCTGCTGCCTCCCCCCACTGACCCAATCTGGCTGCCTGCTGCTGGCTCAGAGCCTCTAGAGCCAAAGGACCCTGGAGGTCTGAAAGGCAGCAAGTCATTAGTTTCAGAGTCACTTGTCCTTATGATCATGTGGATTAGGGATCCATAGACAGTGTAGTTAGAAATCACTTAAAACAACTCTCAATCAATACAGAGTAAATAACTCAACATAAGGAAAAGTAGGACAATTATCTTGGTAATGGGGCTGGATTCTCAGTGAAAAATAAAAGAAACAGTAGAAGTTAACTGCACAGTGTACAGTGAAGAGGGGGTTCCTCTGCAGGACCTGTGCTGATAACAACAAGGCAAAAACTACCACTATCCCCCAGAAAGTGAGGAACTGATGCTCATTCAGACAAGGTGTGTACATAAATGACAGAAACTCTCCTGATTTGACCACTCTACATCACCTTCTCCACCTAGGCGATGTCATGATCTATACCTATCATAGAGGTTTACAGAGAGTTCCTTGGACTTCACCGTTTGTGTAAACTCTATGCACCAGTGTGCCTTTCTAAACTGTGTCCTAACAAACGTAATTCAAGCAAACAAAAGATTTAACTGTTCGAAACAACTGTAGGCAAAGATGTTTATCTTTGCCGCTTCATCTTTAATGTGGATACTGAATTGAAAAGCTAAAATCTTGTCTTACAAGTCAATGCAAACACAATGCTCATTAACTCAATTCAACTTTCAGCTTAATGCATTTGTTTACAAATCTATCTTATTATAAAGAGCATGAGGACATAATTAAAAACAAAACAAAAAACTAACTAACTAAAACTAACAACCTAATTATGGAGTATTACTTTGCCATTTGACTTAATGTAATGCGCTATTTAATCAAACTTTAAACATGCTCATAACAGAAAATAAATGAACTCACTGGTGGGAGAAGTATCTTAAAAGTTAGCATTTTAGAGCCAAGGATATTAGGAGAATTTCACTCACCCAGACCATCTCCCAAATTTCCATCCTGGCCATCCTCCCCAAAGCTGTTGACCCTGTTGTGCTGTGACAGGGCAGGGTGGTGTCCTCCTGGGTGGCCCATTTGAGTCCTGATTGAGCTACTCATCTCTTCCACCCCTCCAGACTCCGGCCCATCCAAAGTGGGAGATTGGACAGCTCTGTGGGGAGGTGCGGGGCCACTGAAGAAGGAGGCGTTGTGGCTGCCACCAGTGTAGGCAGGACTGAGCTGCTGCTGCTGCTGCTGATTCTGTGGGACCATCCCTGGGTGCTGAGGCTGACTGATTCGATAAGGAAGCCTGGAGACTGGATACTGTGGGGGGAAGGCTCTTCCACTGGCAGGTGGAAAGGCTGGGTTGGGTGGTGCCAAGTGGTAGTTGAGGGGTCTTTGGGCAGTTGAGGGGTCCTTTCGATGGAGCAGTGTATTGGGAAATCCCACTAGCCCATCTGCTTGCGAGTCTAGATTTCGACTTTGGCCTGTGTCTAAATCTCCCTGGATCAAAAAAACAAACACCAACCGAATATTAGTAAAGGCATTTTAGCAGGTCAATTTAGTCATTTGGCTCTCCATTAAAAAGATAAGTGACTTCTAATTAAAAATAAAATTTACCTGTTTTTCCTTCATGTCTGCAGCTTTCCTCTCTGGTGTCTGCAGACGGGTCTGTTCTGACTTTGGGCATCCTTCTAACTTCCCTAAGAAGTAAATAACAAAAAAAGACGTAAATACTTTGGATATTCTATACGATTACTTAACTCAATCTGATGTTGTAAAGTATCATGTTGTGTGTTTATTTATATATTTACAAACACACACACCATTTCTGATGTTGTCTGCCTGTAGCTCCTTGTCGGGGCTTGGTTGACCCATGCCTAGAGGAGATGGATGGGCCACGCCACTGTAAGGGAGGGGGGAACCACGATTCTGGGCCTGCAACAGATTGAAGTTGTAGGCCATAGCTGCTGGGTGGCTCATGATGCGAGGATCCACAGCAAAGCGGTTCTGGTAACCTGGCCAAGGCAACTAGGGAAAATAAAAACATGGGTAAAAAAAACATTACAGATGTCAGCAACATAAACACATGCCCAGCACATTTCCAATAATGGTTAATAATTATTAACAACAACATACAAGCAATGTAATCTAAGGCAAAGAAGAGAGCTAGATAACAAAACATTAATCAGAAGCCTCCATGCATTTGTTTGATGAAATAAAGGAAATGTGCTTTCTAAGAGTGATAGAAAAAAATATCTCTATACAGCAAACTGTTAAAATTACAGACAGTGAGAACAAACCTATTATTTTCAGATTATTTTGCACACTGTAACCTGTCCTATACGTTGCACTAAGTGATTCAGGCTTTTGTTTTTACACGGTCTAGTACCACAACTCTGTATGAAAAAGAAAAACGATATAACTTCACAGAGGTGTAATCTTGTACTAACATATTAATTTTCTCAAAGAACAATTACTTTAGTAGCAGATGAACCATATATTGAACCACACTGGTTCAGTATATAGGCTTGGATATTTTATTTGTTTTTATTTCACTTAATCTGAAATAGAAAACTTACATGCAAGGGCATGGGCATGACCATGTTTCCACCATACACGGCTGGCACATAGAGGATACTGGTGCCTGTATGAGGGTCTATTCTCTGCACAGGACTCGGTGACTTGCCCATACCCGCAGGAGTGCCACCCAAAGGTGGGGTAAATGCCCGAATAGGGTTTCCCATTAGCACTGCTGGGTTTGGTTGGACTGCAAGAAGAAAGAGTGGTAAGATAACACAAATAAATGCAAATGGTTTTTAACCCAACACACTGATGGTAATAAAGGCACAAGTCCAAGGCATAGCAAATTATTCATAGCCTGAAAAATATCAGATACACTGATTCTGCAGAAGAAAAAAAATATAAATAGTCTATGACCAAACCGTATTCATCTTGACATGAAAGAAATAGGCAGTGCATGTTTCATTATACACTATCCTTTATTTTAATTGAGGCTAATGTAGCTGGCAGACAATGAGCAGTTTTAAGTGGCTCAAAAAATGTCCTATCGTCTTCCCCTAGTAAACATCATACTAAAAACTCCTTGCTGGGTCGTTCAAGGTTGCATTGCATTTAAACTGGCTCATGTGAAGCTGTTGAGGGTGTGTAGGGAGAAAATAAACATATACAGTGGAAACTCTTCCTTTGTATATTGCAGTAAAATGACAAAGTGATTGTTAAATGTGCTCAACGTAAAGGGCAAAGGGCAAAGGGCAAAGGTGAAATGAGGCTGCAGTTCTTTGCACATGGTTGTATGTGTAATCATCATTGTCACCTCTGTCAATTTCACTGTACACTGTTGTGTATGTTTTGTCATTTTAAAGTTTTTATTAAGCGTGCAACATGTAGACATTACTGCAGATCCACTTTGACAGCACGGCTCTACATTGAAAAAAGGCGTTCTGTTGCACGTTTTCCCTTTCAAGTGCAACTCTATCAGTGTATCTGTGGAATACCCACTTTTATCACCCAGGTCTCGGGAGATAGTTGCAGATGAAAGAGCCTCTTAAGCTAACAAGAAAACTCTCCAGATTTCTACAACATAAATAACACTTATAAAATGGCATAAAGTGTGTCCTTAAGACTTCTTCTGGAATACTGCTACACTGACATTTTGATGCAAAGTTTATCTATGGTGTGTTATAGCTTGGAAATAGTGCTAAAACGATTTTAAGTAATTCAAATAGCCTAATTACTAAAAATCCCTGATGCTTATTCCTTGCCTCAAAGTTTTATTCATATATTTAATACATTTTAGCTAGTGCTAGGTCTGTTTTAACTCCAGTTTCAACCTTCCAGTTCATTTGCTTTCACCTCCTATAAATGCCACAAAGGCTCCAAGATGTCAGTTAAGTCTGGTGGTATTCTGAGCTTTAGTTAAAACTTACAAATTGCATGTCTTATTTATTATAATGTTGCTCTTTATTAAAGCAAAATTATTTATTATTAGACTAATAATCGACTGAATAGCTGATGGAATAATCAGCAGAATACTAAATTACTAAAATAATCGATAGCTGCAGCCCTACCTGGTATTATAAGAATGTATTTATTGTGGATATTTTTCCCTAATACATAAATAAGAATGTGTCATTGTTTCTCCATTTTAACTGTAATACCTTTATCTAAATTTAGGACTATTTAAAATCTGATCATGTTTTAAGTCACAGAAAATCCTGTCAGTACTTGACACTAGTAAAACGGGAGTTTGCATTCTGTTTGGACAGTTTTGTTACTCTGCTGCTGCCAGTTCTTTTGCACTCTTCACTAACATGTAGGTGCTTTTTGGTCCAAATGAGCCAGATATATCATGATGAAATGAAGAAATGAAAAGGTCTCATAAATTTGGAATTATTCTGCTTCTGTCTATACTGCAGAGTGCAGGATGAGCTATTGAAAAATAGCTAAAAAATGTCTTTAATTTATATATTTATATAATCTCTCCACTGACAACAGACAAACACAGCAAGTAACGTGACATTAGTAAGAACACTTGAAAAGTTTTCTTTCATGATATGGTAACCTTCAATATTTAGATAATTAGCAAGGTAAACATGGACAGTAGGACTATACTCACCATATCCTTCAGGTGGAAGGTGCTCTGTGTGGTTTGCATGTTTCCCCTACAATACAAAAAAATCATTAGGAGGCAATCGGGCAAAGAATCCATTGAATTATGTTAGTCAGCAAAATACAACTATTGTAAATAAATCCATGACATCAATAGGTGCTACCAATATAACCTGCTCTTAAAGAGTCACCTATAGTTTTTACCACATCTAAAATCTAATTCAAAAAGATTTATTAAACAGAATTTCACTCTTCTGTCAGGCCATGTTCTTAAGTTTTGCAGAATTATTTAAATATATATATATATATATATAGTCACCCTTATTCACTCAACATACATTTCTCATAATGTCCCTGGTTAACCACAGTTGTAACTAAAAACATCAATTACAACCCTTTACTGAAAAAAACACCAACAGAGAAACACCACAAGGACCTATCAAAACATCCCCTGACCAAATTATCAGTCAATGTATCTGATCAGCAGAACTCCACTACTGTCTAAGACCTATTACAAAACATGTGAACCACAAACATTATTTATTTAACAATGAACATACAGCAAAGTATGAACTGCAAGAGTTATTCATTTCAATAAAAGATGACAATAACTAAACTCCTACACTTTTTCACTGATCTCTTCCAGCACACATGATCTCTGTTTCCTGGGGGCGTCACAGCAACAATCTAAAGCATGTATGCACGAAGCATTTGAACTGCAGACTAATCAATACAGAAACATGTGTTTGAATTTAAGCATACATAATTACTCCTATGGGACTGCATACACACGCAAACCTATAAATATACATGAGTACACACACACACACACACACACACACACACACACACACACACACACACACACACACACACACACACGAATAATATAAGATCTCCAGTGGCTGAAATTTATCACATCCTCCATTCCATGAAATCCAATATATAGCTGCATATGTTGATGCAGTATAAAGCCAGTGAAGATGCAAAGAAAACACTAATTCTGCTGAATTATTAACAAATACAGAAATTACTAGATTTTTTTTATTATTTTTTAGGTTACTACCACCACCACCACTGTTGTCTTTGGCACTAGCTCTACATTTTTATGCATTTAGCAAACAGTTATGTACAAAGGATCAAAAACACAATTGAACATAACACATCAAATTATCACAAAAAAACTGCCTGGGACTCACTTTATAGACACCGTTTGGAATTTCCTAGTTTTCTGTATTAATTAGTCGTATATATGATCTCAAATAAGAAAAAGAATATTTCTTATGATCCTCCATGTCTTTATTTAATAACCCCATTAAACATACATAGTAATGGCTAAAAACCTTTCAACCACGTATGGCAGCAATAACCTCTAACAAGTGCTTCCTGTAGCTGTGTATTAGACCTGCATAACGTCCAGGAGCAATTTTGGACCATTCTTCCACACAGAACTGCTTTACCTCAAGACATATTCTTAAGATGCCTGTTGTGAACAGCTCTCTTTAGGTTGTTCAACAGCTTCTCTATGATGCTGAGGTTCTGTCTGGGCAACTCCAAAAGGCAGAATCCATTCTGTAGTTAATGTACTTTGATGTTTATGGTCATTGTCCTGCTGCATCACCCAGTTTCTACCTTTATACACTTGGAAACTGATGCTCTCTGTGGCAAGATGTTCAGACCCAGAGGCAGTGAAAGAGCCCCAAATTAATGAAGATGATGTAGTTTTCTGTACTTGTAAAGTTTGTTGGTTGGTTATGGTGCCTATCAATTTACATCAATATACTCCACCAATGGGAAAGGATGGTGTATCAACCAGCTTCATATAGTTTTTTTTTTTTACATTGACAAATGAACCATCATATACAGTTAAATACAAAATGGTGTCTCTAAAACATTTTTTATGAAAGACACATTTTCATTTCATCAAGTAAAGTTTAACTATGAGTACAAACATTATTTGAAAATTTGTTGACCAGTGTTATAACTTATCACCACTCTGTATGTGTGTTCAATAAAGAAATGAAATAATATGACTGTTGTTTTTCATCAGCTTAGAAATATTGTGCTTGTTGACATTTGTGATGTTGATTACATTTCAATGAAATTGTAAAGTGTAAACTGTCAAGTGTTCCTTGTTTTTAAAAAAAACCTGCACTACAGGCATATTCAGCCAGATCATGTTTAAAAGGGAAAGCTAGGGTCATTTTCATACCAAAAAAGATTAATCCACTATTCCACTGCAAGTGCTGAAAGACAGCCTGGCAATGTTAAAACTTTTTATACCTTAAACAGTATTTCCCCTAGGTTTGCAGCGTTGACATGGGTCAAACCCTTCGCAGGATTAGGCCCTGTTCTGTTTCCCTTGCGTTGAAGCGCGTCTAACCCTCATTCACTTTCTGGATTGAAATGTCTTGCCCACTATACTTTTTTTATTCATCTCGGTTATGATTCTGTTTTTGTTGTTTTGCAGCAGTTATTGTGTTTTTTAAATATGCATATGATGCAGAATAATAAAATTCCCAAAATAATTTATTGTCACACTGAACACTGAATCTCTGTCTGGGACAGTTAATAATCATGAATAATTAATAAAGTTAACCCTGTGGATACCTGTAGAAATGCACAAGTTCTCACAGTGGAAATGTTCATATGGAAGCTTTTACACGATGACTCCAAATGCACAGGAAATAATTCAGACAGCTGAAAGGACTATTAATAGACTATTATTATTTTATTATTATTATTATCATATTATTTGATGCTTGAAACATAAACAAAATGCTCTAAAGTCATATAAATAGATTGTTTTGTTTGCTTAATATCAGCTGTACAGTGGAAACATGATGGGAAAAAAATGTGCCACATTAGATACGGAGTGTTAGTGTCCGTGTGTATGCTTTGAAAGTCATATTTATCATTGCTAGCTCTCTGTGTTTTTACCTGTGTGTGCGTGCGTCTTTGTGTGTAGGCATCGCATTAGAACTCCGCCGCACACGAGATCAGAAGAGAAACGTGACCATGTAGAAACAGAAACGTCTCCGTCACGTATATAAGATAAATATCATGAGGTTGTTTAGTTAGTTTAATACAGACCTGAAATTACTTCTAATGTGATCTGATTAAATACAATTAACTTGTCCATCCTGGGGAGCGGGGTGCCTCCTTGTATAATGGTAGCTAAACAGCTAAACATAAACAACAAGAAAGATATTAAATAATTTTGCACCACACATAAAAACTCTGCATTCTTATTAGCATGAGCCATCAAGCAAATATAAATCCCTAATGTTGAAGTAAGTCTCTGTCGAACTCATTTTAGAGTGTACTGTGTGAGCATCACCTTAAAACTGACCAATGAATCCATTATTGTAACAAAAGCAGCTTTGCTTCACTGCTATTTTATGTAGAGTATAACATTAACTGAGTCATGGCAGACACACTGAAACTGGTGCCTACAGTCTAGCCCTGTGGTTTGATCTAGTGGTGTTACTGCAAAAATTAATCTGAAAAGTATGAGCTCAACAGTGGTGAAGACCTGGAGTTAGAAGAAAAACATGTAGTGGCCAGATACACAATCAAGTATGACTTAATACCAGACATTGCATTTCTGCTTGATACCACCCCAAGCATCCCTTCTGACTTCCAAATAATAAGACATTAAGGAAAGACATAATAAATTATTTTTAAGAAGCGACAGTTGTACTTGTAAATCTTCTTTCCCCAATTAAAATGACACTAATTGTGCTGGGGTTGAAACCACAAAAAGCTTTTTCCAAATGAGACATATTTTACCAGAAGTGTCACAGTCTTTCAAACTTCCACCAAAACACCATCTGTGTCTGAAAACTGTACTTTGCAATAATGGAGTCAACTGAAGCACACATTTCTGTTAAAATTAATTCTGAATAACCACACCGAAAGCTTTGTATTTAAATGTTTTACAAGTAAGAGAAACTACCAAGAGTGCTTTTCTTTGCACTCAGCCATATTACTGTTTGATTTTCCACATTGATAAACAGGTGCAGTAAGTTTACAAGGTGACTCATTAAGACACTTTCAAAATTTTGACAACTGAGTATGTAATTGCTAAAGCTCAAAAGACAAGTGCAAAATTAATCACCAGCAACATAAGTGGAAATGTTGCATTAAAGAAAACACATTTAACCTAAATGAGACACTTCTTTGCATCTGGAATGAGTCTACTATTAATGTGAACTGTACTGGGCTGTAAAAAAGTATTTGGACATGCATGATTTAGGCTGTACACCGCAGAGGGTGCATCAAGCATGTACAGTAGTGCCAACAACAGCCTGACCTTTAAATGAGCAATATGCTGTATATACTGTAAGAAACAATGTACTGCATAGTGCAAGCTGGTAGCTTTGTGTTGTGTGGTAGTGAACTACATGCTATGTGGAGAAAGTGAGAGAGAGTCTCTAGCCGGCTGATGCTGTGGAGCTGTGGCTCATTATGCTCAGTGGGTGATGACAGCAGGTTGGCAGCTGGGTGTTTTCGTTAACCTTTACCTCAATGCAGGCATGGAGGACAGACAGACACACAAAGACATTTCAACCCGAGATAAACAAACAACACATCATTCCACCAACCTGCAATGTTAATTTCCTACCTGTGTTATTTTTCAGGAGCTAAAAATGAATGACCATCAGTAATTTCCTGTGGTGAAAATTAAACTGAGTAATAATAGATATGTGCTCGGTGTCCTCATGTGCAAAGCTTTCAACATCTAAAAACAAGAAGAACTCAATGTATTCCTGATAATTTGTTTGCTATTTCCACAAACCAATAAGTGGTTATCTAACATATAAATACAGTAATACCTACAACAGAACACCTCATACCCTAACTCTGTACAGGGATATCTGACTCCTCTCTTTGACTTCCTCCTCTACCTATGCCCTCGATTCTCCTTATTGTTGTTATTATGTTTACAGACAATGTCATTGAAACAATCTGTTTTTTTTTTAATTGCTGCAGTTTGGTATATATGAAATATGGATGGTTATGCATGCACTTTTGAAAAGGACCTTACCTTGGGTGGTGACTGCTGTTGTTGCTGCTGCTGCTGCTGTGGACCCTGCTTGTTGGAGATGGACTGCACATGCTGAGGATGCATATGATGGTGAGGGTGGAGGGCCTGTGAAGAAGAGTGAAGCCCTTGCAAGGGCCTGAGGGCACGTGGGATGAATTCTGGGGCCAGTGGGTTGAGGACGTAGGTCTTCTTGAGCTCCAGGGCCTCCAGCTGTGCCTTTATCTGCTCAAAGGTGATGCCATGAAGGCTTGAGTTTTCATGGCAGATGGAGATAAAGTGCTCCCAGAATTTTCTGAAAAGAAGAAAAAGAGAAAAACAAGATGGAGAGTTTTACTTATGTTTTCTTGCTCTATGTCTCATTGTTTGGACTGAGTGTTTTTAATTGCTGGCTGTGGAATAAATAACTCCCGGGGAGCTGAATATAAAGATCAAGTGTGTTTAAAACAACTTCGAAAAATGTACAAGAAAGAAAAGAAATGGGAAAGGAAGATCAGCAAAAATACTAAGCATGCTAAAAGAAAAGAAAATTTAAACTAAAAGACAAACTTGGAGTAACAGGGAAGCAAAAATTAAAGGAACAATAATCTCTCAGAAGACTGTCGACAAATGAACTGTTGGCTCTGACGAATATAATCATGAGAACAATGAAACAATTCTCACTAAAACTAGATAAAAATATAAGACAATGGAAACTCCAAAGCCTGACATTTGCAAATAACCACAACAGCAAAAGACCTGAGATGTTGCAATAACTGAGACAAAACAGACAGTTGCTATGGAGACAGGGGGAAAGGGGTTGGCAACGTCTCACAGCTACATGAAACTAGATGCTCACACACAGAAACTCAGTTTTTAGAGAGACCAGAATTTCCACCTTGGACATACTGGTCAGATATTCGTTAACTAATTGTGAATGCCCTTAAATGCTTTTAAGTAACCTTTAAGTTTCTGCTTTCGCCTTTAGGTAATTTCTACGCCACCACCTAAATAAGACGTCTGATTATTGTAATCTCAGCACAGGGGATTAGAGAAACCTGCTTTTCAATCAATCAGCATCAATTTCTCTGTCATATATTCTAATTTGCCTTTTACAAGTGCAATTATGACTGAAACTGAAACAGGCTGGAAAAGTAGTAGAGTGGAATAAGATTATTATTATTAGTCTACATGAAATGATGCCTCCTCATATTAAAAACAAATCTGCACAAAAACTTCAACTAAAAGTACAGCTAGGGTTGAGCCTCTGCTTTGAGTCGATGCAGAACCTACAGTGTTATGAGCATTTCTACTTGTGTGCTCACCACATTGATAGCTGACGGTAGGGTTTCTATTCCACTGTGTTGAGTTTTCATTTCTTTTACTACAAACAATGACAAATAAAACTGAGCAGAACATGCTGGACTTGGAGCTAATAGACGTTAAGCAGAAACTAATTTTTACTGACATTATTGCAATTCAGAAAAGAGAAAAGATGTTCGAGCTGTTTTGTACAAAATGTGATGCTACCAAGTGGACCAATCAGGCTATGGCATAAGGTATTGTGTAGAGTATGTGACTCCTGTGTATCTATCTACCTAGACATAACACAGAAGTATAAATTGGCATTAACACTAGGTGGCTCATCGAAGTCTAAAAAGATCTATACCCCCAGTTATGTACATATTTGAGACCAAAACAGAGATACAAAGGTCTGAGCAGGACTGCAAATTTGGAGAACCATTACACCCTTAAACACAATACACTTGGAAGTAATTTAGAGTTTTAAAGTTTGATGCCACAGACTCACCAATTCAAGCACCTGTTTGTAACAGCTGGTTTACAGTTTTGAAAACTTCATATTTACCTGCATCGCCCAACGGAGCACAATGCTATGGGGTCTCCCACAACTGCAACCAGGGACTGTGCTCTGGTTATGGCTGTATTGAGGAGCTTGTAGTTGGAAAGGAAGCCGTAGTCAAGGTCCTCTGTTGAATCCTCAACTAGCTGCTCTTTACGCTTGATGGCCGTCTGCTTGTGCTTGCAGGTGTACCGTGTCCGTACCGTGCTGAGGAACAGCACCCTGAACTGTTTACCTGCAAATAATTTTTTTAATGAAATTCCTCAGTATTCATTAAACATTACTTTTGAAAAAGCAATTGCCATTGGAGAAACTCTCCATTAAAATAGACGTTCAGGTCATGGAAATCTGAACACACCAACAATACAACAGTGAAACAGTTGTCTTCAGGGTAAAGAAGCTCTCGATTTAAGCCTAATTTTTACTTTAGAGACACAAAAATCATCTTGAATATAGAAATTTGTGAGACAAGCTTCAGAAGAAATATTAATGAGGTGCTTGGGGAACCATGAGGTTGGATTTCTTTTTCTGCAAATAGTGTGTTTTGATTGCCTGGCAAATTACGGCAGCTTTCTTCCAAAAATCTAAAAATATTAAAACCTCTGGCCCTTAGTTCAGCAGCTGGGCCAGTGATCACACACATCCACTAAGCACTTTTCCTCACCTTGGACATTGAGTACTCTTTCCACGCTGACCTCATGCATTCTCTTCTTTCGGAGCTCAGCACGAATGCGGAACACCTGGTCAGCGTATGGTGACACCACTCCAATGCTGCCCTCATCCAATTTACCCCAGGCCACTGGCCACTTCTTACGCAACTCCTCCACCCGTTCAACAATCTCAAACACCTGCGGGGATGGAGGAGCAGTATGTCAGAAAGAGGTGACAACATTCAATCCAAGATCTCTTCACACAAATCTGACCTGAAAAGAACTGTGGGACGTCAGGGAATAAGGGAGCCAAGTAAAAGTTGCAGCAGTGGGGGGACAAAATATTTCAATAAAAAAAAGCTTTGTTTCATGTGTGGCAACCTATAAATACTAAGGATGAGTTTAATGACAGTGGAAGGCTTCATGTTTTATTCCAAACGAACCCTATATCATCCTACACTGATAACATAACTAAATAGATTATAAGTAAGGAAATGTATGTGATTTAGCTGAAGCCATGCAGGAAATCCTACCTTTCTGAAAGCTTGCAATCCGCAATCTAGTTGTATGATATCACTGTACCACAATTATTATTGCGTCCAATCCAAACTAAATGTCAAAAATAGTACACCATTTGATCCTAGTAATACAAACATAATGTGAAGGCATCACTCAATCTTTTGTTTCAATAAATGAGCTTTAAACTTGTTTCTGTAACTCTCATGTTAGCACTTCAAAGTATTAAAAGAGACCATAGCTATTTGTTGTTAAAGCTGATATTTTTGAATTCATATTGTCTTTTTTTGTCAAATCAGCAGTTTTGTCAATTGAAAATTTCAATTAAAAAAAAAGTGTTGGATGCTTTGAACTGTCATGGAAATATTTTCTTCCACTTGAAGCTAAGCCCATCAAAGACAAACACACCAACACAGTTTTTCAATACGTTTTAATTTCACAAGATTATGATAATGTTTGACATGGGTGCTTTATCAGTAAGACAGGGGGTAATTAATTTGGCACTGCTGACAGTTTAGGAGCAAAATCAAGAACATCCTTGTTTTAATTGGTTGGAACTTGTCAGCAAAGGGTGAAAGGTCAGACACAGCTAGTGACCACAACCAAGTGATTGTACGAGGATCTATTTAAAAGTTAGAACTGTCAGTAAATCATGCATCATGGGTGTCAACTATAGCTCATGGTTGGTCTCCTAATTAACTTTATGGTTTTCATCTTTAATTATTGTCAAAAGAGAGCTGGTTTCCAGTTTGTGGTGATGTCAAAAACTCAACAGAGTATTCCAAACTGAATTAGCTTATAATCAATTAATGTGATTTCTTTATGACAAATTGAGGTCTACACCCATGCATAGTGCTTGTATCACCATAACTTAATTCAAGTAAAATAAGTAAGTGGAACAGTTCACAATGATTAGTTCTATATGTAAAACATATGTCTGGGGAATCAGAATTACAGATTACCAGGTTTTCATCAAATTAAAAATAATAAAAATTTTTTCCTTGATTTCGCCAGTACAGGTTCTGATCTAATTAAAGTCTAATTACAACAGTTACCAAATGTTTACAATGCTGCTTGTAATGACCTTTCCATGTTGTGTTTAGTTCTTACCTAATACCATAGTATGAATATAATTTTGTTTTGTGACCAATCTTAACACCCAATGTAAAAAAAATGTTTTCCTCCTAAGACACATGCTTTCTTGTTATCTTAAAAGAGGAAGATAAGAGTCAGGCTCTTTTTTTCTCTTTTGATTGTAAAACTTGAATATTCTTCTAATTCATACCTCAGCGTTGTTGTAGTAGGCAGTGCTGTTCTTCTCCTGGACATCTTCTCCTCTTGCTGTGAAGAAGGTCAGAGGGTAAAAGTCCTTATGGGAGGGCTGTTTCCCACTTGCCATTAGCTTCCCGTCATAAAATAACTCTGAAGTGTAGCTGTAGGAAGAGTAGAAAAGGACAGGGTAAGTGATGGGAACTGTAAATGACAATGGTTGCGAAAGGGCTTTTTTCAGAATAATGGACAAAGAAAACAAATGATAAAAAGGATAATCTGGGCAGATTTGGGCAATTCTATGCATCACAATACACACATTTCCCTGTAATAATGTCTGGCATATTACTAAACTGAAGTGAAGCTCTGTAGTGATCACTAGTACTTATTCACAAAGCATGAGTTCATAATAACAGACAGTGTGCCCCTTGTAGCACTGTACTTAGGTACTGCTTACCTTGAAAGAACTGAAATGGAACAATTTTGTAGTGAGTATAAGTCGTTCTTGGTATCTGATAAACCTTCAATCTGAACTTCCCAGTTTGCACTTCACCTTCTCACCAGTACATACAACACGCCCACACCATCCCCTTGTGTTGTTTTGTCATGGAGCTTTTGTGTGCATGAACACATCCTTTACCATCCCAGTTTCCTCTGGACAACCCATGACTGTCAACTCTTCACCTCCATTTCACCCCAACCCCTTCTTCCCACCACCCCTTCACTCTACTATTTCCCCTTTCCTCCACCTTTTCAGCCTCTCCTCCCACAGGTTTGACACAAGGCAGTGTTGAGGGCTCACACCTACTTGATGATAGCTTCATGGGAGCGGTAGTTCTCACACAGGAGGATGCGACAAGGGAATTCAGAGGGGTAGTGCTCATACAGTCGGTCCAGCAGTGACACATGCAGGTTTCGCTCCCGCGCAAACTCGCTGTATACAAATGGACTGAGCTGCAAATTAAGGGACAGAAAAAGAGAGGTTTAGTTAGACTAATAGCATGTCAGGTATTTTGCCATTTCACTCAATAATCATTATAGCTTCTATTAAACTGAATTCCAGTTAGTGTGCAGACTTCATTCCGAGTTTTGTCATTGTTCCTTTTCCTTTGACAGGATGGTAGATAACAGCCCTTAAAAACAGAGGTGGTACTTACTAGTACATAACAGTTAAGTAGTAGGTTGCAGGCACTACCAAAATTGCCTTGGTTGCATTGGTTGATTTATTTATTGTTTTGAGGAGCTTATAAGTTGAGGCTTATCCTGTGGCAACTTGCCATCTCTGTCAGCTGGTGTATATGGCATCAAACAAACAGACTTAAAGTTGCAGTGATTACAGTGGAATTTTCCCGCATTGATTTGATAGTTTGAGAACATCTCACAGTCAGAGCAAACATGTATTAGCTAGTCTTAGTTACAGATCTACTCCAACATGGCAAGCCAAAGCAGAACAGCATTTGATTGCTTGATACCAAACCACAGGTAGCAATTGATTCTTGTCAGCTTGAAAGAAATATCAAAAGGCTGCATGTATTTAAGCATAAATCAATTTCCTTAAAACTGTCAAACTATATTAGTAATCAGTGTAACTTGTGACCATTTCTCAAACGTGCTTTGATTGCAAAACTGCACACATCCACACAGACTCATTTACGTTTTCCTTTTGACCACTACCGAGATGGTCAGCTAGCTTTAATGATGCCCTATACAGGCAACGGAAATGGAACAAATGATCAATAGGTCTTGGCCTTCATTGACTATTCAGCTGCCCTTTCTATTGCTAAATGAAGGAGAAGGTCAACTGATATAGTCTGAACAAAAGTGAGAGATTAAGGAAATAAAAAAATATAAGTTACATTATACATTTTACATAAGTCTTTGGCACACAGAGTGACTTAGTTGTCATATAGTACAGAAAGATGGAGGAAAGATGATTGAGAAAGAAACAGGTGGATATACATGTGGACATTATATTTTAAATCATTTTCTTTGCTCCAAGAAAAAGCAATTAAGTAATTAAAGCAATTATCATGCCAGACTCCTGTGTCGTCTTCATCCACTGCCTACTGGTAATCCTGTGCACTGTACAAAAAACAGGGGAGGAGGAAATAAGGTTTAAACACCCTGTGTTGGCTTAGAAAGTCTGAATGATGCAAGTTTGTGTTATCTGTGGCTGAAGTGGTCCTCCAGAAGCACTGCTCTACAGTGGCTGTCATCTGCTCTTTTGTATTTGAAGTGGCAAACATAGACTAACACGCAGTTAAGTGCAAATGGAGTTATCACTTCTATTTTTCATAGCTACTATCTCCAGAAATTTTGCATTCATTTTTTTTTATTTTAGAAACCAAAGAAAACTCTTCAAACATCTGAGAAAATGAATCATGTGCACTTACCTAATTCTGGTGATTGTAGACAAGCAAAGATAAGCTGCAAATTTTCCTACTGGAAAAACTTAAAGTTTCAACTAAATCAAAACAGAACCAAACTAGCCACCTTCCAACTGGCCTCATTTCCTCTTTGTACATACCTGCATATGGTCTCCAGCCAGCACAATGCGGGTGGTCTTGCTAGCTAGAGCAAAAGGCATGATGGTTTCACACTCCATGGCCTGAGCCGCTTCATCCAACAGTATATGAGAGAACAAACCTGCCAAAATATAGGACACCAACATTAATCTACATCATACTACTACAGATGAGTCATAGCATGCTTTTCAGGGTCTGATATAATAAATATTTTTGTGAAGCTGGATGTCAATGTTACACATAGTCAGAGGTCCAAAGCTTACCTTACTAACTAATTTACAGAAAATCTATTGTAAATCTGCTGATAACATTTTTGTACAGCTAGTTAGCACAGTTACTAACTAATTCTATGGTTTTATTATAAGTGATTACAGGATATGCATTAACTTGCTGGCCTGTAAATCTGCATCCTGTAATAGTCTTCAGTTCATAACAACAGCACTGTTTCAGGGTGCGTGATGGATGTCAGACACCATATATAGCCAATCAAAGAAGTAACAATGTATCTGTACGCTCATTTTTGTGAAGAAAAGCTTTGTATGTGTGTGTGTGTAATTTATATCACAAAGGCACTGCCCTTTCCCAAATGAATACATTAGTTGGGTAATCAGTAAAATTCAGATAATATATATGCAGTTTCTTAATCAAAGATTCTACAATTCTTATACTGAAAATTGTGGTTCTCATTCCAGCAGATGTAACTACATATATCAATTATTATAATCATTTTAATGATTATAATATCATTAAAATTACAGCTTTCAGTGTTATAGACTACAAAGAACTTTCCATTAATTAATACCATGCCCCCTCAGCTACACAAATGCTTTTATTTTCTGTAGGAGAAATGACTGTAGCATTTTGGAAACAAAAGTGCGAGGGTTAACAAGTTCATATAAGCTGCATCATCTGTAAGTCATGCCATTCAAACGTCTGAAATCACCTGACAAAATACTGTTTAGCTGTAACTTGCACATTATGCTTATGCTTTGGAAAGAAAGTCTTTGCAAATTCATATAAAATACTGCTACATTGAATATAACTGTCTAAATAAATCACAATTAAATCAAAGTCCAGTGAATGTAGATGAATGAGATGATTCTTTAGAAAAATCCCAGACCTAGCAATGTCAACCTTTTTCACATTGTTGCATCACACTAATGAACAATAACTTCTTTAGGAAGCATTAAAACCATGCCATTAATGTGCCATGCTCTGTCACTTTTTCCTCTCCCTATTTTAACCAGCCCTGCAAACCAAAGACAGGGTTTTGTGGAGATTCTGAAAGGGACTGAACTGAACATTAGCCTAACCCTGATCTAAAAAGCTCAAACTGTGCTCGGCAGCATGAGGGGAGGGGATGAAACGGCATGGCAAATAAGTGCTGGAGCAGGGAGGAAAGAGTCTGAATAACAACCAGCAAACAGCCTCTGAAGCCCGAACACCATTTCCAAAGAAAAGTATATGCAGATACAAAATGTGGCATGTTGGAAATAACAAAACAAACTCAGGGACTGTCAAATAGTAAACAAACAACAGAAACATAGGCTTGCAAAAGAAGAGGCAGAGCAGTTTGATTTGAGGAACATTTACTCCTTAGTATCTGCCTGTGTACAACTGCCTGCAAAATGTATTGATTTTTTTCAACCATAAAGCCTCAAACCAGTTTTCTCTCTGAACTGTGTGTGCACCTCATTGAAGTACAGAACGGCACTATTCCCCTACTGTGGTCACAATGAAAAAGATATAGACATGCTGACATTTCTGCATATATATTTAAGAGAATGTGTATATAGTTGGGTCAGGACAATAATCTATTGCAGCTTAAGTAAGAAATTACCCTTCATTGTTGTAAAGGGATGAACCAAAATCAAACTACAAGGACATATGCACAGGAAAATATGTGCTTGGAAAAGTACAGTGTACAGTGAAAAAAGTCTCCTCTGATTCTGTATCTTTTTGCATATCGGATTCTGTATCTTTTTGCCTATTTGTCACAATTAAATGACTCAGACCAAACCAATTGTAATATCACATAAGAAAAATGCAATTTTTAAATGATTATTTTATTTACTAGTGGACAAAGTTGCCTGGCCCTATGTTAAAAAAATAATTGCTCCCCAAGTTGTAAAATCATGAATGAGCTATGACCATCTACATTTTTTAGAAATGTGAGTACAATTTTACTTGCCACACCCAGATCTGATTACTACCAGACCTGTTGAATCAAGAAATCACTGACAAAAAAGCATGCTAAAAAATCTAAAAAAAGCACTTGTCACAATCTAAAGAAATTCAAGAACAGATGAGAAACAAAGTAATTGACTTGATTTGATGGTCTGTCAGCTTCATGACCTGGATGAAAGACTTGGAAAGATGAATTCTGCTTTACCAGAAAAGCCTGAAGAAGAATGTCTGGCCATCAGTTTGTGAACTCGAGCCCAAACTCACTTGGGTTATGCAACAGGACAATGATTTAAACACACCAGCAACTTCACCTCTGAATGGCTCAAAACATAAAAAAAATAAAATAAAATAAGATTTTGGAGTGGCCTAGTCAAAGTCCAGAATTAAATACAATTAAGATGCTGTAGCATGAGCTTTTTTATAAAAAAATATAAAAATGTGTTTGAGGATCTAAATCATTTAAGTGTGACAAATATGCAAAAAAAAAGACAAATTAGGAAGAGGGCAAATATTTTTTACAGTACTGTATTGTTAAATTTAATAATTTTCCATTAAGACTAAAACTTTTTTATGGCCAGGGTTGGACTGGGACAAAGAAAATCGGTCCAGACCAGCCTACTACATACAGTATGATCATGTACAAACATTTTAAACGCCACCATGATGATAGCCGCTCACTGTCCCCATTAGCACAGCTGGTAATGAGTTGCACTCTAAAACTAGAGGTCCAGGTTTTGCATCCGGGTCACGACAGACACATGGATTCACCAACACTGAGCCAAAGGGGGGAACATATTGTTTTTTTTTTTTCATTTCACTCCTGTGTTGCTTAGATTTGGTTACATTGCCATTTAAAAAGTACAATTGTGACAGTAAAAATTGTTATAAAACAGTGAATTTGTATGCAACTTTTACTGTGAAACTGTTGTCTGAAGGGACCATTGGCCCCAGGGAATCCTCACATTATAAAATTTGGCCTTCTTTTAAAACGTTTGGACACCCATTCATTATGAGCATTAATAATCTCTAGAAAATGGACACATCGTAAAATCCACCTGGGTAATCACTGAATATTTTATTCATAGGCTAAATGAACAGCCAAGCTGCTGAGTGAGAACAATGAAATGCTGGTTAAATGCTGTTAAAGATGCTTTGAGATCATTTCAGGAGCATTAAAACCAAGTTTTTCATCACCACATGGAAAATTACCTGCTCAACAAAGCACTCAAAAGAACTACATGGAGATGGACATCACATTGTTAATTATAGAGGTTGTGTACTTTAGTTGGACTCCTATAAATTGTAGTCAACGCAATCCCTGCTGCATCTTGCCTAACTGCTCTATTTCTTCGATCCACATGGATTTATAACGGCCAAATAACGCTCACAAATGATGTACATGGGTCATTACAAATGTGAATGTTTCCGCTGGCAGAGAAGCAAAGATTAGGACAGAGGCCATGAGGAAGAAGAGATGGTCTTTATGAGCACCAAGTAGACAAAGAGGCAGACAAGAATGAACACGGTGCTTAATGGTACACCTGGGACAAAACTGCCTGCCTTAGGGAACCTGTCTCTAAAACAGAGGTTGAAATTACATTTCTGTGACTGCTATCTATCTGTCACTGGGCTAATAATGGTGTTTCAATTTGGACAAAACAGTGGAAAGACAAAAAAAAAAGGGAGGATAATAAACAGAGGTGACAGAGATCAGAGACACAGTGTAGCAGAAGTGATTTGGGGGAGAAATCACTGTTTAATAATAAATGGCAGCTCCTTCCCCTCATGCACCCAGTTTCTCACATTCTCTTTTCACATTCTGCTCTTTCACACTATAAAAGTGACTTGGAAAATCTGTGATCTGTGAGTGTGAAAGGCTCTATGCAGGTAACTCTGCCCCCATGAAACAAGCTTAGTAGGTCAGACCAGGATGGGAAGCTCTGTCAAACTCTGTCAGAATCTCAATACTTAGTTCTCACTTAACCCTGAGAGTAACAGAATTTATAACATTGTCTTTGGATGTATGAAGGTCCCTGCCACACAATATAGAAACCTTTACGAGTCAACTTAATTTTAGATAACAACATTCCATGTTGGGTACAGTATGAGCTATAATCTTAAACCTTTATCACTAGCCTGTGAGGTTCAGAAGCCTCCAGACTGAGCTTTTCCTAAGCTCCAGCACATGTCTGCTGAAAAGGGAAAATATATCATCATTATTAAGTGTCCTTTAACTTCAAACATTTTTTTACAGTATTTTGTTTGTTTAAATTCCTTGTGCGTAAGAAATAATAAATAATTGTGACATTCATTATACATAACTGTATTACAGTCCTGTGACTCTCCAGTTAAAGCAACACAGTTTGTATTGCATTGTGAACAGCAGCTGAACAGGATGTCGCCATGAGAAAACATATGAGAAATTCTCATGTTTCCCTGACAGCTGAAATTCGTTCATGAATTCAGAATTTGCCTCTTCTGAACTTTGTCAGTTGAGAAAAATGTAAAAGGTGGTATAAACATCATGGAGTAAACATGAGGCTATGATTATTACCTAAATTCAGATACTTTCAGAAAATATAACAGGTTTAAGAGTTTCACTCTCCATTATTGCATCAGCTGGAGAATAGATTTACTACATGTAAAGTGAAATTAGCTATTAGCAAAACCCATATACAGACACAAAACTAAGCACATACAGCTTTCAGATAGCAAATCCCATATTTAGGCCATAAAGAAATAAGCAAATCGCAAATGGAACATATAAAATAGCTTAACAATCTTTTCAGGGGCACCTGTGTATTTGGGGAGGGAGATTTGTTATCGCTACTTAGTGAACTTACTGGCTCCCAATTGCCTCATTTCCTGGTGATTTTCATCACTATTGTACACCAGGAGAGAGAAAGAGATGGGACATGGAGAAAAGGGCTAATGATGTAAAGTACATTAGAAGGAGGCAGATGGTGTTCCCAAGCAACAGACAAAGCCCCCTCTGCTGACACATTAGAGTCAGTTATTAGCCTGCACTGACAAATTGGTTTGTTTTCCATGTCTTTAACACAACTTAAATGAGTTCCATCCCTCTCTAAATGTTGGGCCTCTGCCAACATATGATATTAGTCACTGGGGATGACCAAAGAACAACAGACTAAATCCACCAAACTGTATCTGACTGGAGTTATAAGTAGTTATATATATTTTTCTAGGTTTCAAATTTTCTGGTCTGTGTGGTATTCTGTATGTATGTCTGATAAAGCTGAATGCATCTTTTCAACTTTGTTAGCCTTAGCTCATTCTTCAAATGCTCTCTTCTATACGTTCTTTCGCATGCTCTGTTTTGGGGTCGCCACATAGGATCATTCCACATATTTGATTTGGCAAGGCCTTTGCACTGGATGCCCTTCCTGAGACAACCTTTCCCACTGGACTTGGGGTTGGCACAAGGCAGGGAGCAGGACGCAAACCGCCAGCCCTGGGGTTCAAAGACAGTTAACAATTGCCAACTGCCCTACCTACTGTGACATCGTCTGTTCGGCTCTTCAAATGCTCTTTGAAAAGTGCAATTGGAGTTTTTAGTTCATTAAATTATAGAACTTAGACTGCTACAATTATTGACATTTAAAGAACCACCTGCAAATAAACCCATCTGCAACTGATAAGCCCAGCTATACATAAACCTCTCCTAGGAACTCCACATATAATTTGGTTCCAAACTAAACTGGCCAAGGACTGAAAGCTACTGAGAAGAATGGCTGACTTTCACTAAACAGCCTCCCGATATTTGACTTAATATTGTTTCATATGACTCACCAGGCTCCAAGTCAAGCTGGCAGAGGTATTGGGAGGTGCTGAGGGTGACCACCACCACACGGTGCCTGAGGATGTCCTCCCTTGTGGGCATCTGGAAAGTGACCTGTGTGCCAGAGATGAGACAGTACTGCTGGACTACTGGGTGGACTGTTTTAACCCAGCGGTTCCTGAAGTATACCCTGGAGAGGTAGAAAGAAAAGAGAATATCAGAGGAGATATTCGTAGATGGTTTTGACTTGAGTCATCTCATCCAAAGGGAAACAGGGTAAACTGAGAGAGATATTTGATATGTTGAAATTCACACTGGAACCTGTTGAAATCAGAAAGCTTTCTGTCTGATTGCCCACTTACAAGAAACAAGTCAACTGATTGATTAGACCCTAGCCAGTCTAGGCTGGCATTGCTTGCCTGTCCTTTATGACCACTAGTGTTGCTGAAATTTGATTAGAGGTCAACGTTGCAGTGTAAAGAAGTTTGGGCTATCTGTAAATGTCTTTTTTCTCGCCCCAAGGTGTTGTTCTAAGAGTAGAAGAGTTCTTGAAGTTACATCTCCAAAATCAGCCTGATGTCTCTGCCTGTCACTGCTATGGGGCAAACACAACCTGGCCACTCAATCTCTGTATAATATAGATGTTTCTTCTGACTACAGGCTTTCCAATAACGTTAATCCACTTTATGTATACATGACTGAGTGTCCCACATAGGCTCTCCAGCTAGGTGGGCCTTAGGTAGCAGACAGGCCATAGCCACTAAATACTAATGATTCAATTTGACTGGATTGGAGTTATGTTAATACCAACAACTTAAGAAGCTATGCTTTCCTCAACCAATGTATACTGAATAGTCAAAAATCTCAGCATCTGGATTCCACTAAGCAAATAGTTAGGTTATGGATAAATACTGATACTGAGTGATTAATATGTTTCAGCTGACATCACAATGAGGTCAGGTGACCACCTGAATGTACTGAATGACCAGATTTTCCATTAAGAGACTCTTCTTCACTGGTGACAAGGGTATAGTCCAAGACAAAATGCCAAGATTCACCAGGCTCAAGCCTGTAAAAGAGTGGTTCAGGGAGCATACTTCTATTGTATACCACAGAAATGTCCATATCAGGGGTTTTGCAAGTAATAACTATATTATGTGTCTTTAACTTCAAGACGTGTGTGCTTTATATGCCTATAGGCCAAAAACCTGTTACCTTATGTGGTGTATTTGTGTTCCTTTTTTGTCCCAGAATATTGTACTTTTATACACAGAATGATCACAAAACAAAAAGCTCTTAGTTGCCCTAACATACCTACCTGAGAGGTCTGGCATGTGGATTTCCTGCATCAACATAAGGATGAAGGTAGTCCTTAATGTAAAGGTCAGCCGCACTGTTCGAATGGGTGCAGATCAGGACTCTGCAGAGGCAAAAAGCAAACCATGTCAGTCATGAACCATGATGCACAACTGCCACATATTAGGTTCCATGGCAGAAGTCAAAAAACCATGGAACCTAAAGCCACAACTGTCTGCTTAATTAGACACCATTTAGACTGGAGCTGGGTTCTGACAGATGGATCCAGTTCATTCAAAATTAATTTGCAGTTAAATGAATCCCTTATGGAAACTAGCATGGACAATATCATGGAAGATTGGTTTGATTGGTTTATACTGTCCAAAGTCAACGAAACAACTAGGGAAAGAGTAGTCCTTTCTTATCTATAATCCAACATGTTAAAAAAAAGAACTTCTATTGTTGATGAATTAAAAAAGATAAGTGAAATGATAAGTGAAGCAACCTCTGCCTATCATCAGTGTTGGGCCATACACAGTTAAGTTTGTCTCATGCTAACCGTGAGTACACAGCACATTCAAAACGTGACAGATTTATTTAATTTATACTCACTGAATGAGTGGAAATTAAACATTTAGCTTGCACAGCAACCAATGAATAGTATTTTATGTTGTTTATATTTTATATATATATATATTTATATATAACCCTGAAGCTGCTGAACAGCTCTTTAGTGCTGAGGCCAGGGTTATCAAATAAGCACTGATAAAATACAGCACATGGAGAAGGCCCTACAACCCTTCAACACACCAGAATGTCCATGATGAATGATTTAAGTTGGATATTTGAATACTATAATTTCTCAGTCATGCTTTTATGAAAATTAATCCCTAAATTATGATTACAAATTGTGTTATTGTGTTTATTAGACAAGCTAGATTCTTAAATATTATAAATTGAGGTATATATAACTAACAATTTAGTTAGGATACTGAATGACATGAGTCTAATACATGGATTTGAAACTAGATTCAGATTTACAAAAAATGCTATTGAACCCAAACCCTAATTTGACCATACAATAAGATTGTTTGTCCTTGTTTGGGTTAGGGGTAGGGGTAGGGAAGTAACCCCTTAGCCTGGCTTTATGTGTGGGTTCCCTTGCATATATGCATATATTTATATTCATATATTTTTTTACGGTGGCTGTCTGCCACTGCCTCTGTTATTAAAGAGACGAGATAAGGTCTATCATCCCAATACTGCAAAACATAAAAGATGGGCAATAAAAAAAACTTGATTTACGTCAGGTTGATTTACAGCTGATATAACAGCAATTACAACATAAGATCGACAGCAAAGCTCATTAAAAGTGAAAGTTGTGTTTGTGCAAAATAGTTGTTTACAGTTATTATAGTATAGTCAGCGACACAGTCACAGCAAAAGCTTTGAGCATTGAACATGTTCAATAACACATAAGAACAGAATCATGAGCAGGCAGCTCTAGTCCAGGGAGGTCATTTCGCCTGGTCTTGGCTTTTAAAATATCTATAATTCATCCTAAACACTGAATATTAAATGCATTCAAAATGAAATGAAGAATGAATATTACATTGCAACACATTTTCCAAGGCTGTTTTTCTTTTACATTACATATATGTACCCCCTTCCTATTATAAAAAAAATGTTAGCTCCTGTTCAGGGGACAGCCCGAGATATTGCATTCATTTTTCATAAAGACCAGGGGAACATTTTTGAGCAACATCGCTTTGCTTCAAACTCAGAAACTGCAGATTTTCCTGTGGGTATGTGCACACAGTGATAGAGCTCACAGTCCAGCATGATGAAAAATGCCAATGAAAGAAAATCTTGCAGCGTTTTGTTGTTACACAACACTGCATGGCACTGATACTGACTTAACTTGATTGATCAGATTATGTACTGCATGATCACGCATTCTGACCCAGGAAATTTGATGATCAAATTAACCATGTGCATGGACCTGTGCACAAAATCATCCACGCAACCACCAGATGTTGCCTTCAAGTTATAGCATATGCAGACTTCTAACTACACATGCCCACACAGCACAAGCAGAGACTGTAACTAACACACACACACACACACACTTTGCAGCTCAGTGTTTTCTTTTACTGTAAATGTCAAACTCAAGGCTGACACTGCCCTGGGGCTAAAACCAAGGTCACAACAGCCCTGCACCTCCTGACACCTTTCAACTGACCTCCATTACCATGTAAAGGTTTTATAACTAATCCCAACTTAGTGCACCCTTAAAACACTGATACACTTAAATAAAACCTTTTTTTTTTTTACAGGGAGTGCCAGAAGCCTACATGTCCTGGATAGGAGCTTGTGTCATCAAAGTTGTTGACTTATCCAACAAGGCTATAAAGGCTGACTAAGCATCGTTGTGATGCTGTTGATATCTACTGCACAGTACTGGGAGATGCTTCTTATGTGTTGTCCACCTGATACTTATCAAGAGACACCCGGACAACATTGTACACCTATGAAGTGCTGAAACAAAAGAGTACTTTGAACTACCAGTCCAAACATTTTGATTATGAAGAATGAAACAATTATTCTTAAACATAAAGAGTAAATAACAAAAAGGTATTTTAATGAGTTTTGTTTGAGAAACATTACCATGAGAGACACAGCTGCTCAAATAGATCACATGACTATTAGGTGCAAATTTCCTGATGGTTGGGAACACATGCAAAACAAAATACTGAACACGTGTTAAAACAACAACAACAAAACATACACAGACCTGCTGTGTTCTTGGCGAAGGATGTGTTTGACAGCCTGTGCCAAGGTGAAGGTCTTGCCAGTGCCGTAGGGCCCAATGATTAGGATTGGGGGCAGGGGGATAGTGATGGGTGTGGTGATGGCCAGGATGGCCTCTTTCTGCTTAGCATTCAGACGAGGATCCAGCTGCTCATCCCACTGCCTGAGGGTGGAGGGAGGATAGGGAAATTATTAAAAGAATTAATGAATAGATGTTTTCAAGCATTAGACATGATATTATAAACAAATAATAGGTTTGAACATGAAGAGACAGAAACATTTGCTAATTTAATTAACTTTGTTTGTACAGAGATAAAGCGAGAAAGATAAGGTCTTTTGGGGAATGACAAACGCATGTCTGCACGTAGACTCAGTTTGTTTCACTTATCACACACTCAAGGTGTTGTGGGTGAGGTGTGGGTGTGGGCTGGATGCACACTATGGACAAAAAAGTTGTGAATCCCCAAAGCAGCTCTTCCTTCGAGAGCCAGTTTTACCGTTTATTTTTTCCCATAATACATAATATGTATTATATTATTAAGTTTATTGTGTTTAAATGTACAGTAACAGACTCCCACTTCCACATCCATAGCAGATAATATGTTGAAAGAATGGCACCACATTTTAACAGTAATGTGCAACAGCTATGCATATCTTCCCAATAAAAAAATAACACTGAACAGACAAAACTCAGCTGATATTAACTAATACAGAGGGCTTTGTATCTGTGTGTTCGAACAAAGTAAAAAGGGAAAAGAGAGGATGTAAACATGTGATTTCATAAACATGCTCTTGAAAGTATTAGTTATCGTGTGAGTAGTGGTAGGACTGTGTGAGAGTGTTTGTCTCCTAGCATCACTGTCCTCATTACGGAGACTGTATCCTCTAAAGCCGTGAATCCACCAACACCAATTGATTGAGCTCCAGCTGTGACATAGTTGGGGAGGGCTGAGAGATATCTCAGTGTTCAAGTGTGTGTGTGTTTGTATGTTTAAAACTTAGATGGTTCAGATCACATAAAAAAAAAGACTCTTCTACGTAATTATATTTTCTCTTCAAATGCAATGAAGGTTAGAAAAAATAAAACAAACATTTTAACGCTTAACTGAATATACTGACTTCTGAGAAAAAGACGGGACATTGGTCAACATGAGCAAATTGTTACCTGAAGTAACAAGTGGTTGATTAAATACAACATCTTAATTGTCAGTTACTGACTGGCGTGAGAGGCAGAGTATCAAATTTATTACTGTACATTAATGGACTGACCTCTGTCTTATTCAGGTAAATTAAAAATACTACGGTTGCAGATGTGCCCTAAGCAAATGTTCTGCCCACATGCAGGTTATTAGATGAAAAAAACATGACTAAAAAAAACAAAAAAAAACCACAGTTGTCAAATCAACAAATTCAGATCACGTGGTTATCGACAGGGCAATAAAATGATAATTATCGCTGCATAGAGAGCACCAAAGTGATGTGGCTGTTGCACTGCACAGGGCATAGGCAGCTCAGCAAGCAGCAACACACGCGATAATATGTAGGCTACTAAAACAGTGCACACCAGTACATCAGGGGTAGTAGTGACATTTTTTTTTTAAAAAGCAAATGACAGCAGAGAAAACAGCCACAGCATTACTAAAAAAAGACATCCTAGCAGACACAAATAAATATAAGGGGACTGTTGAAAAGAATGGCTGAAGAATTTGGTAGTGCAGAGATATTTTGGCTGTTTAAATGGTTATATACGTATATCAATATTGTCGGATGAAAAACGTTATCATGAAACATTAATTTCCGTATCACTAAGCCTTAACTATAATGTAAAACAGACAATTGTACAGACAGTACACATCCGAATACTTTGGGGTTAAAGTTCCAAGGCATGAGTGAGTTTGAATTTTAGATAAGTTCATATCTTGGCCCCTACTTCCGATTTCCAATTAAAACAAAAGCTTACATCAATCATATTCTTGAGCCTAGATAAAACTGCAGCCTTGAAAATCACAGGGGGATTATACAGTAGTTCACTCTGGCTCTAGTCAATAAAGATTAAAGCTGCGCTGTCCTCGCCTGTCTAACTTCATAAAGAGACATCTGAAGCTCCAAGAGTTGCCAGCATTTCAGAATGGCCGCCAAGTCAGCAAAGCAAGGGATATTCGGTCAACCCTCAAATTGATGTGGTGGAAGTTAATGTGATGTGCAGGTATTAAAAAAAGTTCCCGGCATAATAAATGTGTTTAGGATTAGCAGTATTTAATATGCATGAATGTGGGCAAACATCTTTCCCTCACTTTCAAAATCAATAGAAAAAAGTTCTAGCCTTTTCTAAATATCAGACTAATATCTGTCCATCAGGACAGAGAAAGAAACTTTCCTCTTTCCTCCCTTCATTTTTATTAACTAATTTTGTTAAGATTAAATTTTTTTGCCCCCGAATAAAATATTGACTGTCTGTGATATAGAACATGTATCTATATCAGTCCAACATGTGTGTATGCATATATTATTATGTACAAGGTGGAATACATACCTGTTGGGGCTCCACGGGATGGTGGGAACAAGGCTAATGTCTGGGAAGAGGATGGTATTATCTTTGATGCGATCCAGGGCATAGTGCATCTCACAGAGTGGCAGTCTGTTCAGCTGAAACTGGAGCTCCACCTGGCACAGAGGTAACAACAAGAGCTTACGCTAAGCAGTCAATAAAAAATGTTCATATACCCAATCATCTAAACCCACTTTGAGATTAATGGTATGTTATACATGTAATACACAAATGTATTGATCTGTTGAACAAATGCTATTTCATTTGGAAATCCTAATTTCTGAATTAAATGGGAAGTATTCATTTTAGAGAGTGCGAGGAGAGAAAAAAAAATAAGAAGAAATAGTGAACACTGTAAGGAGGAGAGGAAAGTGGGTAAGAAAGCCATCTTAAAAGAATGAAATAAACAACTTGTACAAGGGCAGGAAAGTCTGAGATATGTGAGAACAAGAAGAGCATGAAACATCAAGGCAGTGTGGAATATTATAAAAACCCACAGAGGAGATAGGGAAGTTAAATTGTAGCACACAAACGAGCATGAGCAGCGTTAGCACAAGAATAGGAAGATTATGTGCCCACAGTGATAGGGTGAGGTTGTTTTGATAACTGTTAACACAGCACCTTGGTTCCTCTGCTGACATTCAGGCTAGAAGGGAGAAAAATATCTGAGGCTGCTAAAGGTAGCAGAGCTTTTTAACAAAGGGAGACATTCTTTCCAAGAAAACCTGTGTGAGTGTGTGTGCACTGTTTTGTCTCAGGTTCTCTAGTTCTGAGAAATCTCCTTCTGTGCTGTGACCTTTTGTGAGAACACTGATCAGAAGGTGAAACTTTTATGTATAGAGTTTTCCAAGATCATAACATCAGAGAGGATTTAATATGTGGTAGAGACAGCACGACTGAAATGCCTGAAGTTTAAGTACTAGCTAATGTCTAGCCAATACCTGTATTTCTCTGTCAGGCAGTAGCCCCAGCTCATCACAGCAGTCCTTGCAGATTCTTAGAAAGATGTACTCCTTAGTCTTCTCCTCGATCACAGCCTCGTAAACACGCTCTTTGACTCCAGGAGGAGGCTGGCTGATCCCTTCACGGCCCAATGGCAGCAGTAGGACTGAATTTACCTTGGTCATCACCAGCCTCCCGGCCAGCGTGTCCTGGGGTAAGAATAACAGTGCTTAGGATCAACATGTCAATAATAGGTAGTCTCAGTAAAAAAGGGCAGAAACCTGTGTGTATGTCAACTGCCAATGCAATAGAGTTACCTCAGAAAGTGTTTCAGTGAGTTTGAAACGTGCAAAGAGCTGCCCATTCTGGGCATACTTGGCTCCAACAGAAATGCCAGTCAGCATAAAGCTGGTGACTAGCTGGAGGTTCACTTTGATGTTAAACCTGTGGGGACAATCATGGACATTTGGTTATGCTTTAGCAGTCTTTCAGCCTGGTCTGCCAACAATCAAGATACTGCCCTGTCTTGTCAAAAATGTTAATCAGTACTTTATATTCAACTACCAAAGCATCAGTACATCACACAGGTGCTGGTTTAAATGTCACATGAGGAGCTCAGGCCACGACATATACCAGCCACACACCAACTACACACCCATATAATTTTAGTCCTAACACATTACTAAGCAAAACATATATGCCTTAGGCATCTGAGCAGCTAAGGTGAGTAAAGAATGGTATAATTTTTTTGTAGCATTTGATACTTCAAGACCAAACCTGTACAAGTATCTTTCTTTTAAACAAATGGCTGAAGTGGATTCTAAACCAAACACATTATAATGAAAAACACTATAAATTTTCTTCTAAACACCAGGTGAACTAAATAAAACATTCTCAGCGTGGAACCTAAATCAGGAATTTACTATTGATTGTCGGCTGGATTTTATGTTGTACGTTATGTTGTGCTGTGTTGTTTTGCACCGTGACCTCCTGTCTGCAGTTCAGTTTTATATTCAGTTGTATGTTTACTTGTTCATATATATTGTTAGAATGAAAATAAATCTGACTTGACTGCTTGAGTGCTACTTGACATAGCAGACAAATACGGAAGTAGAAAACTGAAGCCCTTTCAGGAAAAATATCAGTTCGTTTCCAGATTGTCTAAGATTGTCTTGCTGGTTTCTGATGGAATGATGAAACACTGATTAGTGATGAACTCTGAGGGATGACTGACATACACGGACAAGTTCACACGTTGTGTATTTATTTGCAAACCAGAGGTGTTACGCAACCAAAATTACTCTTGAGGTTTGTTGTTAGGGTTTTGCATCAGCTTTCTGGGTAAACTCTTGGAAAAGGAAACATTTAGACAAAAACAGATAGCACGGCGCCCCTCGTTCTCCATGACTTATCAGCTGGTGCCTCTTGCCCTACTGATATAAGACTGCTTAATAGGAGGATGTTACTGTCATTAAACATGAACCATATCTAGTTTAACACTACTTAAATAATCACTGTAATAGAACTAGTTTTTAAGTTAGAGGCTATATCTAAAAAAGCCTTTGATGGCCATTTGCCATTTTCACATCCATGAGAACCACATTTAACCAGATATGGAGAAACTGAGTGAACCGTGAAAACCATTAGAGACTGAAAGAACAAGCTTAGCAGCAGAGGGATTATTCATATGCACACTGAAAATGCAGAAGATTAAATGAACATTTCACTGAAGATAATAACAGAAAGAGATCCATTATTCAATTATTTACCACGTCAATCACGAGATGAGATCAAACTAAGAGCATTTAAACGTTTAAAATGCTCAGTGAAGGTCACCTGTACTTGTTTCACTATATCTGAGATTAACCCTTAGGAGTCTATGGTCACGCTGACGTGATCAAATCACATTCATGGTTCTATAGTGTAGAAACTAAGTCAGTTACTGCTATTTTACTTGCAATCAGCAAGACATTTAGTTAAACCAGTGGGGCAGCAGGTAAAGATTTTTGAAAGGCACAAATCACCATCAATTCTAGAGGAATAAAATACCCTTCTCCTTCCCTGCTTCCCAGAATTCACCTTAGATACACGTTGTAAAATAGCACTGGCACTGTGAGTCAAACTGTGAGTGAGAGACACAGATGGCAAATTCACAATGAAGATCGAGTCTGACACCTTGTGGTGAGCAGACATTTCACAAACACAAAGTCATATTTGTGATCAGATTACAAATAATAAATAAATACAGTAAACTGAAAAGAAAACTATATCAATACAATGACACTGTCATGTCAGCTGCTGAAATTGGAGTGATTAGGTCCTGGACTTGTTTAGTATTTAATATGACCAAACAGGTCATTAATGAGTCTCTCTATATGCATGTTTAGGCGTGCACAGTAAGTTTAAAGTTTAACTTTAAAAACATTTATGGAAAATATCTCTTATTAACTCTAAGAAGAAACCATGGAATCTGTGTACTCACTTGCTAACTTCCTTATATTGTGCAATCTCCTCGATGTAGAGCAGGTCATGCAGTCGGGCCTGGTAGTTGTCTTTGGTCAGAGTCTTGTCCAGGACTGACTGGGTGAAGAGCTGGTCGGCAGACAAAGGGATGTGATAGCGCGAAAGGAGGCTGCGCTCCAGATCAGCCATCTCATTAGGAATAAACTCTACAATGGTCTTACAGGAAGAGTCCCAGCGCTTTGCAGTAATCAAGAGTTGCTGCCTGGCTGCCAACAGGTGTTCTAAGTCTTGAGAAAAAGACACCGTATATAGATATTAGCATTAACTGCATTGACCTAGATGGTGTTGTGAGAAAATATTTACCCCCTTCCTGATTTTTTGTTTGTCTTTCATTTTTGTAGCACAAAAAAACGTTTGGAATTACAACAGTCATGGAACTTTAAAAAATATATTTTTTAACAAGCTTACAACACTTTTCAAAGACCTCCTGATGACCTCCTTGCTTTAGCATACCTTCAATAGAAGCAGCATCCACCATGATCCGCTGCATTAGCACAGGTTCTGAGCCAAAGTCAAAAACTACAGTCTGTCGAAAGGTACCAAAGATCTCTGTGCTGAAGCCCACTGCTACCTTGTAGATACTGTGGTCCAAGCCATTGTCAGCTGCCACTGTTGGAACAAAAAGGTTTATCGTATGTGCATTTAAACATTGAGTCCATTGCTGACAAAATAAGAGAGTTTGGGAAAGTTTGGGTTCTAGGTTTGGGCGTTAGTGATAAGAAATGTAAAAGATTGCCACATAAAGTAATATATCTCTGAAGACTACTGTGTTAATTGATAATTAACACTAAAGTTCAAATACATTTAGTCTTTTACAAAGAAATCCAAATTAATGAGGGGAAGAAGGCAGAAAAGCTCAAACAATGTTCAGAAATAGAAAAAGTAATAGAAAGTGAAATATTCCTGGACATTAACTACGGATGTATGACATACATGCTGTTTCTTCTCCTGGAGTCCACTCCTGACAGCTTTTGGGTACAGCTTGTAGCCGCTCCCCCCCTGATACACCTGTGATGAAGAAGTGTGGTCGGTGGGCATCATAGAGCAGGGCGACACGATACAGCTTTCTAGCGGGCTAGTAGAAGATACAGACAGGAGATCAAATGAACATACGCATCAGTAAAATATGATTAGTACAAAGAATCACCTCGCACTCTGTGTTCATACTTTCATTTGAATACATGTGAATACTTTACTTTATCCTACCTTGCACAATAACGAAAAGGTCCAGGAGTGGGAGGATTTTTTGGTGGTGACTGTAACAGAGAGGCTGGAGCTGGTTTCAACAGTCACTCCTTCTAAACAGTCGCTTAGCTAGAAAACAAAACAAGTTTAGACAGAATCTACAATTGTAAAACTATTTTAGAAATCTTTTACATAATATAGTCTAGAAAGACAGATGAAAGTTAAGTTCAATGATGCTTAAATTCTAAATAACTGTAACCTCTCAAAACATCCCAAACTGCTGTAGAAAACTGATGGTCTTTTAAGGTTTTGATACGTCCAATAATAAGGTCTACTGCTTCATTGTTTATTAATTATTTATTAAGTTATGAGGGCAATATGGACAATAAATAAACAAGTAGTAGAGTAGCAGAAGAGTAATGTAAACAAAAGCTACCAACTTGATGCAACAAGGACGGTGGTGGTCCTCTAAAGTCACAACGTGTGGTGAATATAAACATTTTAATTAATTTTTAATAAGCACAACATAGTACTATTTCTTCATATCTTTGGGTGGTCCAACTAGAAAGTGAACCCTCACTTTGGCACAGTGCTTTTTCCTGAGGTTTACCCAATGAGCCACAAAGCTGCTCACCACTTTCTCTGGGGACAGGGAGTTCATCCACTTCTCTATCAGGGTCTCCATGTAGTTTTCGGTGAAGTGTTTGCTCTCCTGCTGCTGTTTGAGGCGGATGAGGCGTGACGCATAGCGTTTCTGCCACTCCATCAGCTCCTCCTGTGAGTGGGCTGACGTACACTGGGCCCCGTACCGACACAGACCCTGCTCCAAGTACCTACAGTGAAGGCAAACAGCATACTGAAGTGGTGCTAAAACAAGTAATCAATCAACTATTCAACTAGAAAAAACTCATGAACAATAATCTCTAAGAATGCCAAACATTTGCTAATTACAGCTTCTACAATGTAAGAATATCATTTCATACCATATTAAATTTAGTACCTTAGTATATTTTGACTGTTAATGAGAAAAAATAATCACTACTTGTGTCAGTACTTGTTACATCCAAATGTAACAAAAAATCTTGATAACATCAACTGACACTGCAAGAAACTGAAGTACTAGTACTATTAGGTATGTAGGCAGTAAACAACTGACTGGTTAATATATCAGACCAAAACAGCTGTCTAACCCTGTTACCACCCTGTAGTACATTGTGCTGGTGGTGCTGCAGCTGGGCATATAAGCTAAGAAAGGCACTCTTAAACAAAACAAAAGAAATGCAAATTCACAAGACATTCACAATAATAAGCCAAAGGGTTCAGACATTTGTTGGCATACATCTGCACAAACACCTAGGCTGTAGACTGGCATTTGTAATGATTCCACCAGGACGTATCAAACTTTATGGCAGTTTTGAATCAAAATTTTACAGCCTTCACTGTGAATGAGAATCATCATTACTTCCTTTCATTTACTACTAAGACATGTCTGCAAAGTACCAAGCAGTTTGCATTACCTTTTACAGAGGGTGTACTCCTCACTGCTGGTGACTCCTCGGGGAGGAGGCCGGAACTGCCACCCATCTTGGACCTCTGTCAATACATAAAGTCAAGTGGTCAATATAACACTGAGCCAACACAACTTGTGTAATTCGAATTGGCAGTTGGAACCAAGTAAAGGGCTTTCCACACATACAGTGCTGTGAAAAGGTATTTGCCCCCTTCTTGATTTCGTTTTGAATATTTGTCACACTTAACTGATTCAGATCATTAATCAAATTTTTATATTACACAAAGTAACCTTAGTAAATACAGATAGAATTTCAAATGATGATTTCATTTATTAAGGAAAAAGACTGTCCAAAACTGCCTGGTCCTATGTGAGAAAGTAATTGCCCCCTAAACCTAATAACTGGTTGTGCCTCCTTTGCCTCCTACAATCAAGCGTTTGTGATAACTGTCAGTGATTCTTTAACGTCACTGGGGAGGAATTTTGGTCCACTCTTCTTTGCAAAATTGTTTTTATTTAGCCACACTGGAGGGTTTTCGTATGTTTGTCATGCCACAGCATCTCAATCTGACTGAAGCCCTAACTTTGAATAGGCCAGTTTTTTTAACCATTCAGAGGTGGACTTGCTGGTGTGTTTTTCAAATCATCAAGTGCACTTGACGTCTCAAACTGATGGCTAGAAATTCTCCTTCGGGATTTGCTGGTAGAGCACAGAATTCATGGTTCCATCAATTATGACAAGTCATCCAGGTCCTGAAGCTGCAGAGCAGCCACAGACCATCACACTACCACCACCTTGTTTGACTGTTGGTATGATGTTCTTTTCATGAAATGTTGTGTTAGTTGATGTAACGGGAAACACACCTTTTCAATAGTTTTGTCTCATCAATTCACAGAATATTTGCCCAAACGTCTTGGGGACAATGAAGAAGTTTTTTGGCAAATGTAAGAGGAGCCTTTGTGTTCTTTTAGGTCAGCAGTAGCTTTTGCCAAGGAACTCTTCCATGGACGCCATTTTGCCCAGTCTCTTTCTTATTGCTGAGTCATGAACAAGGCCTGCTGTTCTTTAGATACTGTTCTGGGTTCTTTTATGACCTCCTGGATGAGTTATGTTGTGCTTTTTGAGTAATTTTGGTAGGTGGGAAGGCTCACCACTGTTCCGAGTTTTATCCATTTGTAGAATACTTCACTTTCTATTTAAGGGATATCTTGATTCAACAGGTCTGGCAGTAATCAGGACTGGGCGTGACAGGTGAAACTGAACTCAGCTTTCCAAAAATGTTGTTAATGACAGACATTCATAATTTAGCAAGCAAGGAAAATTACTTTTTCTACATAGGACCAGGCAGATTTTTTTCCTGTAATAAATGAAATCATCATTTAAAAACAGCATTTTGTACTTGCTCTGGTTATCTTCATTTTAATATTAAAGACTAAAACACTTCTTTAAAGTATAAATAATTATATGCATTTTTCAGTCCTTTTATAGCAAGTTGAAAGACATGCTAAAATTGACTCATGTTACAGATTTGCTCACCTTCCTCCTGGTCATCTGTGTATTCTGGGGCCATCTCGCTATTTATAGCCTGTCAGACACAGAGATGGGGTGAGCACACAAACTGTAGAAATTGTTACTATATTGAAAACTACCAACTTTGTTACATAAGAGCAGCTGGAACACTGGACGTATATGCAAATGAGTAATAAATCCACAACAGCCACAAGGTAGACAGGAGAGCCCAAAATACTTAAGTTAGCGTTGGAATCAGGCTATTAGTCATCTTTATGACGCTCAACTGCAAGCAATACACCATCATCAGTACAACCAACAAGCACCAAAAGGACAAAAAAAAAAACAACCTGCTTACCTCTATTTCTGAAAGCAGCATTTTTAATCTGGTAAGGTCCTTTGTGACAATGCCATTCTGTGAAAGCAGGGGAAAAAATACCTTTATTACAACAACATAAAGTGTGCTATCAGATGATGTTTATGAGAAAAACAAGAACATGCCACAGTGGAATATCCCAGCAGATTTTACTTGGTGTAATCTTATGTCATTTCCAGACACTACAGACAAGACCAACACATTTTGTTTTGTCAACATATTTTATATGTAAAGAATTCAAACTGTGTAGAGAGGTAAAGGAAAAATGTACAAAAAAACAATATTTCTGTTTCATACACATCTGGATACTTTGAATCAACAATAAATGTCTGTAAGGTTCAGTTTCAGAGACTCTTCCTACAGCATAGATCACAGCAGAGTTTCTCTAGTTTGGTTTTCAAATTCTTATAGGTGCCTGATTTGTGATGTCTGGTTGCTATAAAGCACATTTTATAAAAAATAAAACAGTAGGCAGTTGACTAACCCTAATAGCTATGTATGAAATGACAACACATTGTGAATGTGAGTACCAGCACCACAAAGAGCTATAATGAAGTGGCAAATAAAGGAGACAAGAAAGAGCTCTCTGCTTCCATTCTGTCTCTCTCATATTTGCCAGCAAAATAAATGTATTCGTACAACAATCCACTTTTGGAAAAAAAGAAATGATGAACTACATAACTTGAAACCATGGAATTTCAACTCTTCGGAGTGCTGCTAAAATACAAGTCAATACAGGATGAGCAGGAGGTCAGAGAGCACAAAGAAACTGAGCCTTAAAATGAAATGAAAAAATAGAAAAAAAAAAGAGATTTTCAGAAGGAGCTGTATCCATATAATGTTTGTGTGTGCATGTCTTAAAAAGTCAGAAAGAAACACGCAGAGACATAGTAAACAAGACTGTCCCTGCTTGCATTAAATTGTTGTATGATCTTGGGCTCAAACTCAACCTCTGAATATATACTTAGTGTCCTGCAGTGGGCAGGAAGTGACTGCGAAGAAGAACAGTGGAACTGGAGGAGGCCCTTTGGCAGCAAAACACATGTTGACGTATAAAGACAGTGGTCAGGATAACCAAAAGGGGGAGAAGAAAGAAAAAAGTGAAACATACACTACCAGTCAAACATTTGTACACATATTGTCCTTCACTGATTTCTATTCATTTTTAACATTGTACATAGATACTGAAGACACCCAAACTATGAAGGAACGCATAAAGTGTTAAACAACCTAGACTATGTTTTAGATTTTTGATTCTTCAAAGTAGCCACCTTTTGCTTTGATGACAATTTGGCACACTCTCTCAGACATCCTCATGAGGCAGTCAACAAACAAACTTAAGTTCCCAAAGCTGTTGTGTACTTGTTGGATGTTGGTCAGATTGAGGGATTGTGAATGTCAGGTCATCTGATGACCTTCTTGGACAAGCAGCTCTTACATAACTTAGAGGTGTGTTTGTGGTCATTGTCCTGTTGGAAAACAAAGGACAGTCTCACTAAGTGCAAACTTGATGGGATGGCATGTTGCTACAAAATGCTAGGGAAGCCATGCTGGTTAGGTGTGTTGTCCAACACTGTAACCTCATTTTCTAAAGCAATAATGTATTTTTCTCTTTACTTAACATACAATTTCTTGTTATAATTTGGATTTGTACAGTAGTTATAGTAGCACTAATAGGGCTATTGATTCTATACCCACAAAGACAATTGATGGTCTAATGCACATTAAAAAGGCAAAAAATGTCACAAAAAAGTTAAATTCTGTGAATTGAAAACCCTTCCATGTGACTACCTTGTAAATCTGAGGAGAGAATGTGTCAATGTCTCAGAATGGGTGTCTCAAAGGTAAATGTAGCTACTTTAAACAATCTCAAATATAATAAAATAATAAAGTATTATACATATCGTAGGTTATTTAACATGGTTTTGTTGACTACTTAATTCCACATTTGGTTCATTGTAATTTCAAGGTCTTCAACATTAAAAATAAAAAAAAACACTGTGTGTGTCTAAACATTTGACTGGTCGTGTATAAGAAAAAAAATGTGTTACATTCAGAAAGAAACACTGTCCTAGTAAGCATAGTAAACCATTAGTTTCATTTGGTGCATTTTAGCTGCTGAATACCAGATCACAGCAAAAGTCAGAAAGTCAAAAATCAGTCATGTTCATCAACATTCAGCATTTAAACCCATTTCACGCACCGTCCAGTGAGAAAGGAAGGAAAAGTCAACATCAACAACCTTAATTTTTTAGCCCTCACATCCTAGTTATCATCAACATGCAGACTGACTTTCTGTATGCATGTACTGTATACACTGTTCAATAATCATACCATTGGCTCTCCATACAAGGCTTTAGAGAGGATGCTTGCCACCTCCTGTAGGCTGCCATCCAACAGCATGGAGTGCAAGCTGGCCTGTAGTGAACCGTCTCCCCTGGCAATCTCTTCTGCCAGGAGTAAGACAGGACAAAGAAGGAACAGGTAGGGAGATAATTCATTCAGTTCATTCAATTATATTTCTTCCAATAGATGTATTAAGTTGTTTCCAAGAGAAAATTAAAGCAACCCATTTTGATAAGTACACTACAAAAGTTGTCTGCTACATCAGGATTACCTCAGGTTGACTAATTATACTTTCCTTCACTAGAATTCTGTCACTGACAATTTTTTTTAACAATGATGTAAAAATCTAAAATCTGTCTGTTAAAATGACAGATTAAAACACTCAGGGCTATCTACTGTAACTTTAAGTAATCCACACCGCTGTCTAGTTGGTGGCGAGTGTGTATATTGATTATCTTGATCTCGATGTATCACCACTTTAGATGGCTTTAGTCATTGCATTAGTTTGAGTTTACAAAATGACAGATTGTGTGGGATCATGCTCACACAGGCTGAAACTGAAAAATGAACAAATAAAGATTACATGTAATTAAAGCTTCAGAAGGTAAATAAAAAAATAAGTATTAATATGCCTCATAATGTAGGTTCTTGACATATTGACACCTTCTGTGAAATAAGCATAGCATAGTTAAGTAGGTACATTGAGGTCTAGTCAGAGCTGAGTAATTGATCACAAGCATCATGCTTGCACTTGCTTAAATGAAGTATTGCTTTAAATTTGTCTTTAAAAAAATACATTTAAATGATAGGTAATGATAGATTATGTCAGACTTTTTATGAACCTGTTCACAAAAATTACTCTTTTTATGTTTGACTAAAGCTGGGATAGGCTCCGGCACCCCCCGCGACCCGAAATGGATTAAGCGGTAGATAATGGATGGATGGATGTTTGACTAAAATTAAGGAAATGAAAGATCTACACATTTATTTTCTTAGCATTTGTTATTTAATCCTGACTTAATTACTTTAATTGGCAGACACTTCTTATCCAAAGAAACTTACATGAGTGTCTTGCTCAAGGACACACCTGGTATGGGGGATGAGCTATGACACTGGGCTGGGATTCGACCCTGCCACCTTCTCCATCCCAGTCTGATGCTTATCCCATTAAGCTACCTGGCCTCAATCAATCTGTCCACTGATCGATTTAATTGATCAATGAACAGTAGTAAACAACTTGGATTTGGCAGAACACATTTTAAGATTTCTTATAATATACTGGCATATAAAAACTATCTATGACAAGGTTAAACAAAAGAAGAGACTATACAGCATCAGCAGATGGCTCCAGTTTGAACTGCTACTCACCATGTTTGCAGTCTTCATCAGCTTCATCATAGTTTTTCTATATAGAGACAAAGAAAAATTCCAATGAAAAAGTGGCAGCCATAACAAATAGCTTTTGTTGTATATGTTGTGTTCAAGGGTCAAAACTTCATGTAACACTCCAAGAATGGCTATCTTTGCCTCACAGCGGATTCACTCACACTATCATTATAGGACTTAAGCAGTTTCCATAATCTTAGGGTTTAAGTAACTCATGGAATTTTAGTGCTCTGTGAAGATGATATGACAGCACCAATAAGGAAAGATTTCTGTTCTTCTTTATAACCTGCTATTCATGGTCATTTACCCTGGGATTAGAAGAACAGCAGTGGGTTTAAAGCACAATGATCAGCCTACATTATTTGTGTAGTGTATTAAAAGAAAGCTGTAGTCTATTTGGTAAAAGCTACAGTAAAGAGCTCTTCCCCCAAATTATATCATTTTTCAAATAAAGATTCCACCCCTGTCAAAAAAAAGAACAATCTCACATGTACTCTGAACACTGGTCTAACTGTGACTGTCTGGTAAAATGGAAAATAGAAAAAAATTGGCAGCTACAAAGCAAGAGGGGAGGAGGGGAAAGTGTGTGTTGAAGAACACTGAACAAAATAGCTTTCACTCAAACAACATGGAGATATTACAGCATTCAAAGTTATCTTGTGTGGAACCTCAACAACAATGTTCAATATGTCATCACCTGGAGAAGCAGGTACTCTGTATGCACCAAATGTCTGCTACAGCAACAAACCGAAATGTCTTTAACACACAAACTTTTACATGTGTAGCTGAATCTGACCAAACTTCTTAACACAGATAATGTTCAGGGTAGATTTGCTGTGTTAATAACAACCATTTTGTCCCTTAGTGTAAATGTGTCGACCTTACAAAACATAACAGAAACAGGCAAATGGGTAGGATTAAGTAATTTAGGTGATATTATGAGATTAAGCATTTGCCAATAGAGAGTTGGCAGTTCTCTTTCACTTCTAGGCTACACTTTCAACTCGTGTTTGCTACCACCACTATCCTCACCAGCTGCAGGAAGGCTGCAATTCGGTAGAGAAGGGCGCGGCTGCGGAGGGGTCTGGCGGCAACAAGTGATGTGGGGCTCGGCGGGACAGGGGCACCGGAGGAAGGGACTTGGGGTGCAAGGACCACAAGGGCATCCGTGCTGTGACTGACTGCCGCCTCGTACTCCCGCCTGGCTAACGATCTACTGGCTTCTTCACATGACTTCTCCGCTCTCCTGTCCGCCATGACTCAGGGACAAAACGTCTGGAAGCAGAAAAAGACAAAAGGAAAGACACAGAATGAGCATTGTCTCTAAAGAAGGGTTAGGTAATAGGAAAAAGAATTCCTCACTATTATCTTTTGGTCACAGTCACTCCAATTAAAGTGACAAGATTTGGCTACAGCTAATGTGAAGGAAGGAAGATATATTAATGTTGACACTTTATAATGATGTTATAAAGAACTGAAAATTGAATGACTTCATGTGGGTGTATTAAAAATACAGCAATGCAACATTAACCATAACATCTCTAACTGAATTGTGAAGTTTGTGAATCATTTAATGAGCTTAGAAAAAAGAGAATTAATCAATCACATGGTTAAGAATATAGTCTATAGCAAATAATAATTCTGTCTGACATGCAAACAAATGGCTGGACAAAAAAAAAAAAAAAAGAGTAGTTACAATTAAGATATGAATTATGATTGTTTAGTTAAAGACTAAAATGTTTTCTTTATATTAAATATTAAGGGAGGTTTTTCAAACTCTACAATACAAAACTGACAGCTTTCTAACTCTTTAGGATCCTGCATAAAAAAAAACATAACACTACACTTTAAGCGTATAATAGTACTGTATAACATTCTGAAATTCTGTAAAAAAACAACAAAAATGTGATATGTCAGACAGACTAACAGTGAAATACACCATTTCAGAACTTATTTTAAGACATGTTAATACATAATAACTTAATGAACTTAATTTCCCAAAGGCATTTCAAAGTTGCTCATCAGACAACAAAATTGTGTTTATCCACAAATTTAAAGATGGCCAAATTGAAATGATACAGGATATGACAGGGTTCTGGCACTATCTACAAACAAGAAGTATGAATCCATATACAATGCAACTGCAAAGGGAACATTTCATGTTATAAAGTGTATGATTTCATGACCTATGATTGGTGAAGTCTGAAAGTTAGCCAGTCAGTTATGAGTCAGCTGAAACAAAGTAAGATCTGCAACAAACACATGTCCTTGAAAACATTTACTGGGAATTCACACTGAAATCTAAACATAAGCCCTACTGAAGCAACATTTCACCCAATCCACAACAAGTTCAGCTTCCATTCAGTGTATCTGTTGTCAGTTTGTGTGTGTCCATCAGCAGGATAAAGGGACAGCATCCTGACAAACTGTGTTCCCCAGGCTGACTGACACCAGAATTTTAGTGGACAAAAATAGTTTTCATGTAGGCGCAGCAGAAAGAAGTGAGCTGTTTTTATCTTCTATGGATTCTTTGATTTTGCAGATATTCAGAGCAGTATGTATTCATATGATACAGAGTGAGAAAAGTGAAACGGGGAAACTTACAGTGACACAGGGAGTCCAATCAATCTTTACTGATAGCAGTAAGTTTAAACTCTTTTAAACAGTTGTCTTTGGAGATTGGTCTTCAATAAATCTGCAAGAAATTTTTATTCAAACTAAAAAATAGCTTTTCTGCCTTCCTCTAACATATTTTTTGCTCATGTTGTACACAAAACTAACACAAAAGGAAATAAGGATAGGAATAAGACCATTTTATTGTTTCAGCATCTCAATATTTCCACCTTTTTCTTACATCATTGTAAATGATCTATGTTGAGGTTCTACAGAGTAGGTGGGTCAAAACAAGAAATCGGAATTTTTCATCTCCAGGCCTCCTTCCCATCCTGAAGAAATGGTGTTTTATGGGTGGTAGCGCGCAATGTGAATGTCTGCCCATCAAGAGTCACGTCATGTGGCTGATGTGGTTGCTCTGTGCCATAGGGAGAAGATGAGGCTCATATATCCCATATGTTCTATGTATCTGCTCACATAGTGTATATTACAATACATTAGCAACACACTGGGAAAGCACTAATCACATGAAAAGCCTAAAGTATTATGTGTGGACATAGTACTTTATCATCTCAAGCTCAAAAGTCAACAGAAGTCAAGTCATCTGTCTGTTGTCATATGACTGCTTAGACTAAAGGCACTGTCACAATTGATAATGCAAAATAAAAAGTCTTTATTAAGACAGTATGATGTGCTGAATAGTAAGAAGAAGGAAACGGGTGTGTTGAGACACCCATGTCTACAGAGTTAAACAGCATCAAGTATGTACCAATGCAATTCATGCCAACACATTTTATCTCTATACTGTGGACTGTAATTTACAACATCTACTTTAGGATCTATGCATCAAGCTTCCTTGCAGTGATAACAATGGTATATTTAGACATTACTTTTTTTATTCAAACAATTTAAAATTATTTCTTAATGCTTTCTTCTTATAAGTATCTACTAAAAAATAACTAGCAATCTAGGTGTATCTAGTAATAATATATGCATTTAACGACTGCCACTACAGCGTTAACTGTTTTTTCAGGCCTACAACTATGAGATTAAGAAGTCCTGTCACTAATAAATTTACATCTAAAAACACAATCATATTCAAGTGTAATAACAACTAGTTTGTGGTTCTGTGTGGAGGAGGAGGCTGTGTTTGGTTGTAGGTGGTGGTGAAGAACACAACATCTACAACAAATACTTTTCTCCACTTTAAGGTGTAACTGGTACTATGAACTACATAAGTAGTATATAAGTAATTGCTATGAATTGTGATTATCTCAGGCAGTTTTAAATGAGGTGTAAAACTGTAAAACTTTTCAACATTATGTAAAAGTTGACAAAGCTAATTCAAAATACTTTTGAAAAATTACACCAATATTCAGTCAAATTGTAAGCACTGTTAGGAAATGCAATTGCAGAAAGAATCAAATCCACAATACTTTAACCTTGTTTTCAAGATTCTTTTAACCATATCGCAGCTCTTAAATCACATGCAGCAGCGGTTACATGTGGTTCTACAGCAGGCTTCACTGGGTGAGCAGAGAAGTCCAACTGAGTATTGCATTTTATGTTACTGCAGAAATGTGTTCACATTTACATAGAATGCCAAGCAGTGTCTTACCCATATTAAACTCTGGTCTGAGCCAGGAAGACTAACTAAAAAGAAGGTTTAACCAAGGTCACTGACTAGACAAGAAATATTCAGCTTGAAGACGAGTTAACCTACACCCAATACAACTTACTTTACAATATAATGCCCCCCCCATAACCTTGGGTTCACAGTGATATTTCATTCATGTTGTTCCAAACAACATAAAACAAGCAGGGCTAAATCATGACAATGTAAACCTCAGTCTAAGATATGAGGCAGTGTGCCCTCCTTCACGCCATCCAGCACAGATCAGGATAAAGAGGGTACATCATGACCCGCTGGAGAACACCAGCCCTACAAATGTTCAACCTTGGCCAAAAGCCTAGTAACTTTTGCTTCTATATCCACCTTACAGCTCATCTCACAGCTCATCTCACGGTGACAGAGAAACAGCATTTACAACAAGAACTGTCCCCCAAAGGTTCCACCATGGTCATTATGTGCAAAGATGACAAAAAAAGTCATTTGGTTGGCAATTAAAATTCCACAATAATTATCTGACGTTGACTTTCCATACTAGCACCCACCACAGCCTGGAACACATCTTTGGACTATGACTGACTCAAAAGAACAGTGAAATTGCGGCACAGTTCCGGGTCATAACACACAGTCATCTTGTGTATATTGTGGATAAGTGTGGTCTATCAGCAGAAAACTACCTGCAATGTGACATCCTGGTAGAAAACTAGCTTTTCATGTAGGTCAATGTGAGAAGAGGCGAAATAAATCATTCTCCCATTTTGTCTTAATGTTGTAATAAAGAGCCTATTATTTTGTAATTGTGTTTCAAATAGTTACTCGTTGAGTACCCAGCAACAAGCAACTATGCTTGTAACAGCTGCTATAGCCCAACTGGCAGTGCCTCTGAGTCAGTCTGTTCTTGTGTATTAGGACAGTAACACACACACATTTTTCACCTATTCTACAGTATATGTTGGTTGCATAAATGTCACAGTCTAAATCTGAAGTTATTGTTTAAATATAGCATCTGTGGTATGTTTTTCCTTATTTGATTCTACCAAGAATTAAAGGAAATGCAATGAAGATGGAGCATACCCCATGTACAATATCTGACAAAATAATACAGCTCTATTATTGTCCATAATCTCATCCTTGTCACAAGAAAAATGTGAACATGCTGTTGAGTTCACTTCTAAAAATTCAAACATTTAGATCAAGTCCTATACTGCATCTTATGGGTAGCCCTATGACAATGTGTTCTTGTAAATTTTTCACACATGCGAGTGGCTAGTTATCTTGCGGCATTTGTCATACTGTGTTAACAGGTATGGCTTTGCTAGAGCATCTTAAATAGGAAGTTCCTGTCCCTGATCCCATGAGGTTCAGATGACTGTAGCACCATGTATCAAAACTGCAGTTGAGTCTAAACCAAAGTAAAACATAAGCATCACATGACTTAGTCATTTCACAGCCATAAAGACAGCTAACAAATTTGATGTTTCTATTTTACAACATTAAGTGTTGACATATGATCATCATAATGTAGCTTCCAAATGTTGTACAGTATGTGTGACCTCCAAAACAAGGAGTTACATTTGCTTAGGAATGTAGAGAAGATTTGTTACTGATAAATGGAAAACTAGGGTTAAAGATTAAATCTAACATAAAACTGACCTTAAGGAAATATTTACATTAATTATAAGAAGCAACATCAAAACCTATACAGTGTTTTTTCATATCCATCTGCAACGGTAGCAATAGCTGTTACCTATTATCAGTGCCCGCAAGCCACTTTATAGGGACAACAACAAATAGTTTGGCGGGATACAGTGGGTGGACACCTGGCTCGTCCAGTCGTGGAGTTTTAGTACAGTGACTATAGCTTCTTCTACAGTATAGAACATATAATAGCTAATTTTATTGGTCAAAGGATTTGTAAAAGTACATCGACTGCCTTCATCTTGATATAACGTTACTTGGTTAGACAATATCGTTGTCCGCACTGTGAGGAAAACACACAATTACACATATAAATGTCTCTGACATCAATTAGTATATCACGATACCGTATAATAATAAGTGCAAACGATATTAATGACTTGTTTCATCTTTCTGCATGTAGTTATAGCTGCTGTTTTTCTGGTCATGACTGGTCCAAGTCAGAGCGATGACGGCAGCGTTACAAAGCCCTGAAAATGTCTCCACACTGTTTGGTTAACTTGCCGTTCGCATTTGCACGGAGTAAACTGTGTTGCCACACTAACCAGGGTCTGCGTAGCTAACTGTTAGGTTGCAAGCCAAAACACGGCCTTTCTTGGCACCTAGCTGGCGAGCTCACAACAAGAATAGCTGCCTTGGTTGTAAATGTTAGCAAGCTAGCTAGCTAGGTTCGCCGAAACAAAACGGGTCTGGGCCTGTAATTTTGCCACGGTTTTCAGACGCATATAAGTGCTGTGACACCGTGTTGTTATCCGTGCATGAACTCCAAGCACTCGTCATTATCCTAATGATTTATGAAGAGGGTTCGTGTCAGTGGATTTGCAATGAAAAAGACAACTGGAAGGGGTGAAAATGGGAAGTCAACACTTACCTAGCTTTACTTTCTACGCCATCTTGGATCCACTTGTCAGACCATCGCAAAGCATAGTGGGATGTACTGATCTGAAGGTTGAGGGGACTGGTGTGTGTGCGCGCGTGTGTATTTCAAACATATATCAGTTTACTGATTTAGGCTACACTCTACAGCTCTTGTAGCATATTAATGAAAACATGTAATGTATTGATTTAAATATATAGTATTAAGTACAGTATTTAAGTAAACACTTTTAACCATAGTACCTACAAGTGAGGAATGTATACATACCAGGAGCATTTGGGGTTTAATGCCTTGCTCAAAGACATTTAGATAAGTTGGCCAGAAAAGTAGGGGATTGAACCACTAACCCTGCAATTAGCAGGCAATTCCCTCTAGTCTTGTTTCATTATTGTCCTAAATAATGTGTGTGTGTGTTTTTTGTTTATGTGTATGCAGAATGCATTAAAAACACTGCAGTGACTCTCTAATCTAAAAACATTCGTACAATAGCTAATTTAAATTCTTTTGGTGTGAGAACCAAAAAATATGATCGTAGCCAAAGTTCTGAGGCCAAAGTGTGTTTTTCATCCCATTTTAAAATATTATAAAGGACCAAAGAGAATGGTAGGCCTACTGTTTCCTGGCTTTGCTTTTGTTATCTGCGGATTATCATTCATCAAACCTCTATCAAGCTTGGCCAAATGTGAGATGCCATTGGTAGTTTAAAGTTAGTCTCTTTGCACAACCAGAGAGAAAACAATCATTAAAAAGAATCTTACTGCTAACTGACAGTGTGAGAAGTTAAGTTAATGATGATGGATATGTTATAGTACCAAAAATTACCAAGATATTCTAATAACACAATCCAAAACTACCAATAATAAGCATAAATACAAATTGTTTCTTACCGATGGGGTTGTGATGATTCAGTGGTAGTTATACCTTCCAGAAATAAACATGGTTTCATCAGCAAGTTCTAATGTCCTTTTATTCTACCTAGAATTGATAGATTTTTGATTCTTGAAGATTTTAAGATCCATTTTTGCAGATGACCCACCACCAAAAGTCCTCCAAAAGAGGTCACATGCTTAATCGATTTTATTCTCTGATATGAAGGTTTCTGATCTGGACTTTATGGATGCTTGTAATTCCAACCATAAGTGTCTTTTTTTTAACATGGTCCTGCCTTCTCTATCTTGTACTCAGGACACAAAATTAATTCTAGATGTTTTAGTCTCTCCTCCACTTCTAAGTTCCATCCTAGGATCATTTGAGATATCCGAGTTGATTTATTATTATTAAATAATATCAAGTGTCTGTTTGCAGGTTACTCTGCTGAAATGCAGGTAACCACTCCTCTCCATCTTCTGGTCGTCTCATCATGTAGGGAATCGGAATTAAAGAAACACTGCATATACCAATACCAGAACAATGTGTCTCTGTAAAAATAAAATTGAATAAAAATAATACAAAGACAAAGCTTCTTAGCCAAGTGATACACCTGCAACTTTCTATATAAGTTAGAAACTCACCTGTTTGTAACAGCAGCATCAACTCAGGTGGTTGAGATAAAGAAAGACAAGATGCTCAGTGGAACAAATCATTGTTTATTCAAGAAGTGATACTGAACACATAAACTGGATTAGTTAGACTCAGTTTTACATTTTTCCATGGTGTGTGAATGCAGCAGCTCAAGTGATAAAATAAGACTAGACAAAGATATAAAATGTTTAGTAAGATAGACTTGGTAGATTTGATCTTCTCTTAGCTTCAGACCAAGGGCTTCTCCCTGTACTGGTTTTGTTATATCTTAGTGCTGCATTCGACACTATAGATCACCATCACACTATTACGTGGACTGGAACATGTCATTGGGATTAAAGAAACAGCACTAAGCTGGTTTAAATCTTATCTATCAGATAGATCCCAATTTGTTCATGTTAATGATGAATTTTCCATACACACAAATGTTAGTTATGAAATTCCACTGTGGAACCAGCTCCTAATGCAGGTTTGGGAGGCCTCGTCTGCTGCTTGTTGTTGATCTCTGTTGTCTGCTGTTCTTTTCTCTCTCCTCTGTCCACTAACCCCAACCGGTTGAGGCAGATGTCCGCCCACCCTGAGCCTGGTTCTGCTGGAGGTTTCTTCCGTTAAAGGGAGTTTTCCTTTCCACTGTTGCCTAGTGCTTGCTCTGGTGGGAATGTTGGGTTTTCTTCAAATATTCTGTATGTGTGTGTGTGTGTGTGTGTGTGTGTGTATAATCTGTAAGATCTTAAATCCTAAACTGTAAAGTGTCTTGAGATGATTTATGTTGTGATTTGGCGTTATACAAATAAAGTTGAATTGTATTGAATTGAATAAACTTTAATTATTACATGAAGTATGTAGAGCAACCAGTGTGGTAAACAATCATTGCTGTATTCGTTTCACACCATATTCCCTTATGTATTTAAATAAGAAGCTCGTACTGACCTTTTAGTCCACAGTGAACAGCAGCAGCTCAGGTGGAGTAAAATAAGAACAGAGAACATAAAATAATGGTTAGTAGCTAAAAAACAATTTGATTTGTTGAATTAATAATCTGGATAAATAAGAGTAGCAAACAGTAAAAAAAATCACTTTTGTAACAAGTCAGAAACTCACACAAACCTTTTTGTCCACAGTGAACAGCAGCAGCTCAGGCGATTGAGTAAAATAAGAGAGGAGAACAAGAAATACTAGTTAGCAAACAAACTGGAGTTTTTGGCTAAAATATGAGAATACAGATGTAGCATACTATATGTAGCTAGTTTAAACAATAATATAGTCTCTGTGTGTATGTTGTGTCCTGTTCTAAGTCAGAAACTCACATTTAACTTTTTTGTCCACAGTGAGAAGCCGCAGTCTTCGGTGGTGCAGTAAGAAAGAAAAAGAGAAACAACAGTTAGTAAACCAGTAACTGTGCAGTTGATCAGGGTTAGGACTGCAAACAGCCATGTACCACCTCCATGACACACAGTGTAGTCATCCCCCCCTTTTTATCCATCAATGAGCTTCACTGGGAGGACATGACAGACCAGCCAGTTGTGATAAAGAAGATTTGTGCTGAAATATGAAGATAATAAAAACGGGTCCCAATGCAAGAAGCTACATGGGAGACTGACTATCCTGCCAGACGACAAGACAAGTCTCCTGGGTTTTAACAGACTATTCGGTGACTTGTTTAAGCTGGAGCCACATCGTCTCGTCTCTCTATATACCTGTACAGTATATAGCAGAGATGAAAATAAAGTTTACTTTGACTTGACTTGATAAAATGGTTAAAAAACATCACAGTGCAGACGCTACATGGGGCACTGACTGTCCTGCCAGACGCAAAGACCAATCTCCTGGGTTTTAACAGACTATTCAATGACTTGATAAATAGTTTAAAAGATCCCAGTGCCAGACGCTACATGGGATGTCAAAAGCCCTGCCAGACGCAAAAGCTACTGTGTAAAGCACTGGTCCCGCCAGAGGCAGAGGCCAGTCATCAAGAGTCTCTGCAAACATCCTGTGGTATTACCCCGAATCGCACCCATCAGACCTCCATGGCTTCTTTGCAGCAGCCACCTCTTCATTACCCTCCTCTCTGCTTCTACTTCTGGATGAACTGAGGACACAAAATGAGGGACGTTCTTCCTCCTGAGAGCTCTCATCCTGACTGACAACATCAATTCCTGAGCCTGCCTCCTCATAAACAGGAGGACTGGCAGGAGGAGCAGCAAGAGGGAACTGGCCAAGATCTTCATCCTCACTGATGGTATCCTCTCCAGAGTCTGAGTCGTGATAGACCAGGATGGGGAAATAGTCAGCATGAGAAACATCTCTACCACCTCTCTCGACCACATCGTCATCATCAAGTCCAACGACAACGATCTCTTCTTCCTCTTCCTGGTTGTCAGAGGGAAGTGGAGGATTGACGATGATTATCTATTCAGGCCTTTCGGGATGTCCTGGGTCCTCATCCAAAAGCCCAACGATGCCACCTGAGGGTAAATATTATAGAAAAGAGTTACACTTGTAGTTCATGTTAGCTGATTCATTCTGACTCCAAGCAACACAAATATGTTGAAGCCTTTTAAGTCATTTCTAAAAATCAGCAGTTCACAAATGCTATGAACTAATTAAAACCGAATAACAGCAGCTTTTGACCGACATTCCATTAAAAGTCTTTCTCAACATTTTTCATTAATTCACTCTCATTCTGTACCTGCAATGTTTTTAGACAGATAACCTACATGCATAGAGGTAGGAAAAATCTAAGACTCTGGCCAGCAGATGCTCCCTTGCAGGTCTGTCAATGTTGAGAACATGAACATCTCCACCTCCTCTCTCCACCATGTCGCCAGCATCCAGTCCAACAACAACTATGACTTTTTCCTCTTCCTGGTCATCAGGGTGAAGTAGAGGATTAATCGAAATGTCTTCAGGCCTTTCAGGATGTCCTGAGTCTGCATTCAAAAACCAAGCCAAAAATGCCCCTGAGGGCAAATATAACATATAAATTAATATATATTATTAATAATTTACGTTTTTATAGCGCCTTAGACAAACTCAAGCTTTACATACACACATAAAAAAAGACATTTCACCACCATTTCATTTCACATCAATGAACTGATTGACTAATATGAGAGCTGTTTAAAGGACCGCCCACTCAGCGAGCCAAACGCAAAGCGCATGCGCCATTACGCACGCTGAATTTGTGCCTTAACTAAATGATGCTTAACTGACAGCAAAGTTTCTCTAAAGTTTTGACAGAAACGTCTGTCTTTTATCTGCACTAAAACTTTTTAACACTAGACACTTAACTTACTTAACTCTACTGCCCACACTGAACAGCACTTCCTGCTTTGCTTACACCTGTACGTTCGGACGTCCTGACGGTGGCTTCTAAAAGTTCCATCATCTCCATAGTGCATAAGAAAAATATATTTTTTAGCATTTTTCGAAAAAAGGCCCAGTCGCCATCTTTGTTACCAAATCGCCGACGATAAATTTGAAAATCTTGATGCTCTCAAACCAAAATAATAATGTTTTCAAATCACCACACCATTGTTACCACATTCTACACCTGTCCCGGCAAAGTCCCTCCATTTTTACCATTTCAAATGTATTTTATACCGAGAAAACGTCGAGTGTGTGTCTGGGTCAGGCAAAAGTAATTTTTTCCACAACGTTCCATTAAAAGTCTTTCTTTAAACTCAACATTTTTCATTAATTTACTCTAATTCTGTACTTGTAACGTTTTATGAGACGAGTTTATGAATTAATTAGGTGTTATATTAGAAGATGTAGCTGGCATCCTACCTGCAGGGAAAGCTCAGAGTTTCATCGGCAGGTGCAGGTGGGTTAAAAGCCATTATCCCAGCAGGGGATCGCTTTTAAATACAGTTCTCCTCTGTGGTTTTACTTCAGTTCTCGTGTCCAATAAAAGTTTAAAAAGTTGTCCAAAAAGTTCTCCAGGTGAGCAGTTTTTTTCAAAGGTTCAGATTCCAGCAGACAGAATTTGCTTCGGGTCAATTCGTTGAGTTCAACTGCAAAAGAGAGTTTTCAGAGTTCTACACCGCTTATATAGGCTCATAGTTCGGTCACGTCACCATTCTGTTACCATGACTTTCACTGACGTACGTGCACGTGCGTGCGTGACAGCGTTAGATAGATACAGAAAGGAAATGACTGAATATCATTTATGTGTATATATCAGTATTTATTTCTGTGACATTAGTGATATGTATTAAACAGCCATCAAAATACTGGCATTCTCCCCGGGCCTCCAAGTGCAAGCCTTGGCACATTGTTCCTCTCTGTAATTCAGCTCTGCAGGAATCTTAGTGTATTCTCGTAACTCTAGAGAAACATATAGTTGGTCATTGGTCAAATCCAGTTTTCTACATATCAGAAATTAAAGATTAGACACACCATCATTACCCGTTGACAGGACTTAAACTGTATTAACTGTAATTCTTTCTAGCATCAACGAAAACCTCTCACCTTTTTACTCATAGCTCAGGTGCTGGTGCAAAATGACCACATTTCACAGATCCTGGCTTCCCCACACTGGCTACCTGTTCTCAGAGGTGATTACAAAATTCTCCTGCAAAACAAAAGAAATTAAAGAGATTTTAGCCTTTTATCCCCTTCTGCCCCCTGACATCCTCATAAGCCCTCCTGTTTTTACTTGTAAAAAATAGTAAATGTTTCATTAAATATACTTCATGAAAAAAAGGAAACACAGTAGTCGTTATGTCAAATCCCAAAGGAACAAAATCATGATGATGTTAAATTAAAAGGGTACAGGAGCTAAGTTATTATTTCTCAGCAATTACAATAGTGAGCACAGAGTATATTATACAGTAATTACTCCATCTAAAGGTGTGGCAAGTGGCCTATACAATGTGCATTGTTGGGAACAAACAGTCTAATTAAAATTTCTATGTCAAAATGATGGTTTGAGTTGAACAAGATATTTCCCTCGTTGTTGTTGAGCCATCACTTCCTTTTCCACCAGTAAGTTCTGCTGGTCAACCCCAAGATGTTCAGATAATGAAGTGACATCAGTGAGGTATAACACAGTGACTCTGAGTCAATGACATCCAGACTTTTGTGTAACTCTCAAACAACAGCTTCAGCACTATTATTTTAAAGAGTATTCTGTGATTTCATGAAAATTTGAAAATGGTAAAGTACCGTCTAATTTAATGTTGACATGTGGTCATTGCAAATGCTGAAGTTGGTGTTGTACAAATTGTAAAGCAACTGAGGCAAATCTGGGCCTTGTGATTGAGGCAATGTATTTAAACTTGATTCTGATATAATTCACATAATTAATGTTTTTCAGACTTGTGCCCTGAAAGGAATCATTCAAATTTCCTCACTAACTTATTCTGAATTTAAATGTAGTCATCAGAGGGTAATTAAAGTGCCCTGTGGAGTGCACACTTTGAACTAGCTGCTGTAAAAATAGTAATAGCAGGCACTGTGACACCTAATTAACTGGAATAGAGGTGACAAAGGGTTAAGGTCTTGTAAAGTTCAAATAGCATTATAGCAAAACTGCAAGATACTGATACTATATACTGTATGAATTGTACAAAAACCTGGCTGTAGACTCAAACTTTTGCACTCTACCTAACTTTTTTACAGTAACCTGGAGTGATGTGGAAAGTATTTGCTCCCTTCCTAATTTTTACTTTAAATAGGGCCAGACAGGTAGTTCCCTTAATAAATAAAAGCATTTAAAAACTTTACGTAATATTAAAATTTAAGTTTGACATAAGAAAAAGAAAAACAGTGCTGTATTCGTTTGATTGTATACATCTTTGCTGAGCAGCAATTTTGAGAGCAGGAGCAGTTCTGAGTTGGCAAATAAATATTAACAAACAAATACTTAGTCCATTTAGGTCCTAATGTTCTAAATTGGGAATCACGTCTTCCCTTGCTCTGTCACCAAAATAGAAGAGAAGCAGTTCTTTAACTTAACCAAAGAATGATTTGTCAAAAGACAAAATTATTTCTCGTTTACGTAACATGGAAATTACAGGAAGCATGCACAATATTTGTCAAGTGTCAAATTTTTCGTATCAACTGAAATTTCATTCAGTTGCTTGTATTGGATTACAATTTTCTAAAATACTTGACAAATCTTGACAGAATATATCAAGAGATTTGTTTAACTGTAACTACAAGTGAGGTTATTTTTTTACATGAAGAGTCTTCACCTGGACTCTTGTTATTAAGATCTACATACAACTGTTAACCAAATGTGAGGAGTTTATTGTTTACATTGCTAAATACACATTTCCAAGAGTTCTGAGACATGTTTTCATACAGCAATAAATGCTAAAGTAGTTGTTATAATCTACAAATGGCAATGGAGCCAAAACAAATATGGAGATCTAGTCACTTACAGAAGGGGAGATGCTCATGTGTTTATTGTAATTTTTACTGGACAGTAAAAAAATGAACAAAGTTAGAGGGCTATGTATGTACTGCGGATTATTCTCCAATTATGCGGCATTGGAAAAACAGTGCACTCACAGTCCGTCAATATACTGTATATTCAAAAACATTTCCACAGAAGGGAAAACAACAAACATGAACCAAACATAAAATGATGCATGCTGTTCTTCTTTCACTGCAGGTTGTGGATCATCTCCTCCTTGGCAATCAGATGTGTGGTCTTGTTGACCAGCGACATGAGAGAGTTGAGTTTGTGCGACCAGTCGTTGAGCAGATCGTTGGGATCTTTGGGCCTCTGAAAGTTGATGATGCCTGCCAGCCTGTCCACCTTGGCATAGATGGTCTTGTTTACAACTAGGCTGGAAAGGAACTCCTCAGATTCCTGAAAAAATATTTGAGCGAACAGACATATTAGTTTAAACTTTTATTTTTTCTCAGTGAGACCAAATCACGTTAATTAGATTCTTTACCATCCAAAGGAAACTCTGCAAGTTAGTGGCAGAATTACAATTTCTATTATATTAATATATCAATGTATTATAAATATATAAATTGTTTAATGCAAGTAGAAAATGCAGTAGTCAACCACACAATTGAGAACTTAGCAATATTTTCGTATAATATACATTACATTTGTCAATAAACTGCAATTACGCAACTTCTTTAGAAGACAGACTCACAAACCATAGACTGTTACAGGAAATATGTCTTTTCTCTGCTGTTAGCGTGAGCTTCAGTTTGCAGGAGCTAATTAGTGGAAGTGATGCTTACGTCAATGGAGAGGTCAAGAAGTCCAGCCATTCTCTTCATTGTGATTCTGGTGTAATATTTGGCCATTATTCTGATGTTCTGGAGGAAAAGGGGACAATATCATTAATATACAAATCTACAGCATAATATCTGCATAAATTATTTAAAGTTAGAACAGAGGAGCTGTCAGGTCACTTAAGCACTTACAGCCAAGAAAATATATACCTGACAGGAATCCATTAGCAATCTCATTAGAATCTACTTCAATACTGCATATAACTCTCAGTCACATAATCTGTGCAGAGTTCCAATATCACTTCCATCACTTTTCTTTTTCACTTGCATTGGATTTCTACTGCTCTCTTTGTCATTTGGTTATTAAAATGGAATGGTCTTTGTATATACACCTGTACACCTATAAACCTTTTCCACCACGTAAAGTTCTGGATTTGCCAGTCAGATCTTCCATCCAGCACAAAAACACCAATATCACAACATTGGGACTTACATGCTCCACCACTCTGTTCTTTAGGTCCTTCCACCTTTTCTCCCCTTCCTCTGAATAAGAGAACACATCTGTCGCTGGGCTGTCGAGTGAGCCCTCTCTCAGCTCCTTCCCATAATCCTCCACCAGAGCGGCCCAGCGCATCAGCTCCATAGTGGTGAACTGCTTCAACAAATCCCTGGGAATAGAGAAGAATGTCTTACAATTAAATGCTAATTTAAACTGCCTTACTTTTTCCAAGTAATATACTGTGTTGTTGTGCGATTAATGCATTTAAGACAAATAGACCCACATCACATTATGTCTGCGGGTGATTCACTGAATGTTGAACTCAAGCAGCACAAAGAATGTCTTACTTGTATTTAGGGATTTCTTCCAGCTTCTTGTCTGCACTGATTCTATGCACAAGGTCTGACTGTTCGTTATCGTAAGGGGAAAGAATCACGTACAGCACAACACTCTTCAGTGCCTGAAACGAATTACACCATTACCAAATTAATTAACTGTTAGCAACATATTTGGTAAATCAAGCATAAAAAAGAGAAATGGAAAATAAAAAACGCAAAGCACTAGGTTGTGAAAACTTCCTAAATACTTTGACTGTATCATATATTCATGGAATGTAAAAAATATACTGTGACTTTGAGAGAAAGCCTATTTACCTGTTGCCACTTGCTGCTGTCCTCCAGGATGCACGGGGTGTCATAAATGGCCCTGTAGTGTTTGCAGATAGATAGGTAGGAGCCCTCGTGCTGGTCCACCTGAATCATCAGGTTGTAATATTTAAGCTTCGACTCCTGAAAGGGTCAAGAAACAAAAGGGAAACTTTAATGTTTAGTTACACTAACCTATTCAGCTCACATTCACCAAAACCTGCTTCCAAAACCCTAATGTAAGAGTGAAAACACAGGCAACTTACTCATTTCTTCTGGTTCTTCTTCAAATGGTTGTCAAATCAATGCGAAGAAAGATTTCAATATTTTATTAATGCTAAATTCTAGAGTCTCTCTTACCTCAGTGCCCTCCTCTTGGAAGAATTTGGTGTTTATCTTCTTGCTGATGATCTGGGTGCGAATGTAATCTTTGACAGCAATGCAAAGCCTCATCTGTTCCAGTATAAACTCTACCTTCTCCTTTTTCTGCATGGAGCCATATGTTTCCACCTAAACAAACAACAACATATCTTAAGCACCTACCATGCAGCAATTTTTCATTTGCATAGTTTGTATAATTCCCCCCACAGAGGTATCGTACCTGCAGTTCCTGGAGAATGGAAGCAGCCTCTTTGACCTCTCCATTCTGCTCTTTAATATTGGCCAAAGTCTTTGTGAGTCTAGCCCGCTCAATCTCTACGTAGATCTGAATAAAAGATGTGTAATGTATTAGCAGGCATTCACACCACAGCCTACTCTTAGTGTATCTGACCACATATTTTTTTCCTTTTGTCTCTAGTTAACAGCTCTGTTTTAACACACAAATGCATTTCTGCAAATCCAGACCTTGCCAGCAGTAACAGTGCGAAGTGTATCGATGAGTCTCAGCTTGATGGTCAGATCAGTCATGGTGTCCACATACTTGTAACATTCTTGCACCATTTTGGCAACAGCCTGAATAGACAAGGAGCACAACACAAGTATAGGTAAATAAATGTAGGTCTGATACATGTAGGAATAACAACTGATCTGATTGAGATGCTGTGATATGAACTTAAACAGGCCGTTCATGCTCGAAAACCCTTCAGTGTAGGTGAATTAAAACTATTCTGCAAAGTTGTTGTTGCGCCGAGTGGCACAACCAGTTATTAGATTTAGGGGGCAATTACTTTTTGACATAAGACCAGGCAGGCTGTCCCACTACTGATATTTAAACTATTGGAGCCGAGCTCTGTACTGTCGTAATGTGGTCACTGTAAAGGGTGATGGCTGTTGGCAGGAAGGACTTCCTGTAGCACTCCTTATCACAGTGGAGCTGGAAAAGTCTATAACTAAAACTTCTCCGCTGTTTGACCAGCAGGCTGTGGAGAGGATGTGAGCTGTTCTCCATGATCTTCAGCCGTTTGTGCAGAATCCTGCTCTCCACCACCTGCTACAAGGGTTTCAGTACAGACCCCAGCACAGAACCAGCCTTCCTGATCAGTTTGTTCATTTTGTTGGTGTCACTGGCTCTGATGCTGCTGCCCCAGCAGACTGCAGTAAAGGATACTACACTGGGTACAACAGACTGGTAGAAAAACTGCAACATCTTGTTGCACTTATTAAAGAACTTCAGCTTTCTTGAAAAATAGAGTCTGTTCTGTCCCTTTCTGCAGACAGTCTCTGTGTCGCATTTCCAGTCCTGTCTGTTGTCAAGGTAAATTCCCAGGTGTACCCAGCCACCACCTCCTGACAGGACTCAGTGTCGTAGTGAAAATCAGAGGTGTACTGGGTGAGAAGACAGTGCCCTGTGGTGACCCTGTGCTGCTGGTCACCTGCTCAGACTCAGAGTCAAACAGTGGTCTGTCTGTCAAGTAGTCAGTAATCCAAGAGGCTGTGGTGGCTCTACCTGCATCTGGTGATTCGGGAGATTCGCTCTCAGCAAGACATTGTAAGGTTGTAAGGATTGTAAGGTGCTGAAGAAGTCAAAGACATGATCCTCACAGTGCTACCTGCTTTGACCAGGTGAGACAATAACATATGTAAACTCTCTTTGCAAAAAATAATATAGCACCCTACCCCCATCTTACTGATCTGCCTGCTGTCACTTTCAGCCCGCACAGTCTGGGAGTCTCTAATGTTCCATAATATGTTCCTGCGGCCATGTCTTAGTAGAACACATAATATTCCAATCATGATATTCCCACTGGGCCATAGACAACAATCCAAGCTACTTCATCTTTTTTTTTTGCCAGGGACCTCACATTACCCAGAATGACTTAATGAAGAAAATGTTTAATCCTTCTCCTCCACACTTGAGTCCAGTTCTGCATCCCTAGGATTTTCTCACCAGCTCACCAGGGTTGTGGGATTTGCTCCTAGTAAGCCTGGAGAGCATGATCAGCTTGTCATGCTGGTAAATAATATGATTGCATCCATTACCATGGCTTTAGTGCACAAAAAAAGGTTACAAATACACAGAAAGCCCAGAAAAAACTTTTAAGCAACGCACTGCCTAATCTATGGTGAAATGTTTAGCTAGAATAGTGTAAAAAAGTGGAGAAAAACTGTCAAAAAAATAACTGGAGCTACTACAACAGGCTGTCACCCGACATGGCGCCAACTTGCATGATTGAGAAAGACTTTGGATGTTGATTTTGTAGTATAAATATTTGGACAGCTGTAGGAGAAAAGAGTCAAAGGCATACAAGTATCTGACCTGCTTAAGCTGACTCCTCCTTTTTGTGAGCAACATAATGTTTTCATTCAGCGCATCCCAGTCCTTGGCTTCATAGCACATCTGGACCACAGCTACCAGGATTCTAGAGGTGGACACCATGTCTGATGCCTGGGTAAAAGAGGAAGGCAGATAAGTTAAAACACAAACTAAAATGTACAAACATCTCATTATATTAATTTCATAGTTCTTTAACCCAAAAAACAAAAACACACTTGTTTATAACGGGAAATTCCACTGTGACAACACAATGCTTAACGCGTTACTTCAGGATTTCAAAATGTCGCGCTACATGAGTACATGACAGAGGTAAGGTTTGCAGTGTACTGGGAGGTACAGGATCTCAACTACCCAGGTACAGGATACTTAGGCTAAAAAGGATGTAAACAGGTTCAGATAGTGTCCAACACCACATACAAACAGTGACTTACTGTTCTAGTTTGCTTCTCCAACGACAATAAGCTCTCAATGGCCTCCTGCAGCTTGCCCTCCTGCAGAAAGTAAACATGAACTCGTGAGTCATACTAATTACATAGATAAAAGTCTTAATGCCCGCTATTAGAATTCCACGACATTAAAGGCACTTTGTGGGACTAGCATGTTAGCTACGGATGTAGCCGGTGGCTAGACTACTAGCATGCTAGCGATATCATTAACAACGACAAACGTGGGAACGAGAGGCGAATATACGCACCAAGGTTTTAAAACATACATCTACATTAATCAGCAATTACGAGTAAATACTCTGGTAAAACGAGATGTCCGGGTGGCTCTAAAGAGAGTTAATGTTAGCAGTGTTAGCTTGCATGCTAACACAGTGATCCTGATGCACCATGACTCAGCCGGCGCTGGCCTCTTTCACGCTTCTTACTTTAGCCAGTTTTTCACATTCCGGGAGTCGCTGGTCTACAGTTGAACTGTAGTCGATCTCCATCTTCACAATCCTGCCATCGGATCTTTCAGATCGCTCCTCGGACATGTTTTCCTCGGCGTACAAACGAAGATTGTGTACGGAGCTTTTTCTCGTAAGGCAAAACTCAGTTTAGCACTATTTTGCTTGTCAAATGAACAAAACCAATCAGAGAAGAGAGCCAAACGGCTGTCTTAAGCGCCTGATGGACCCAATGGGGACCCCCCGAAGGATATTTAAGGCAGGCGGTTAAAAACCAGCTTACAATGTTTCCGTTGATCAGAGAAATTCTTCACAGGTTATCTTATAGATTTTAATTACTAATAAAAATGGGACTGTCGGAGCAGATACACGAACAGCAACTGAAGCATTAGGAAGGGCTGTCTTGAATTACTTTTCCTGGTTGTAAACTCAAAACACGTAAACAGACATCCTTGTCCGCTGGCGGAAAATACTGTAACTTTAAGAGTAAATAGTTTTACACTTCAGTCTTAGTGATGACGACGATGTTTATGATGATGAGGGGTAGAATTGTGCTCATTTCTCATGGATGCCTTTGTATAATCATTTTTGAGGTGAGACACTTCCAAAGAAATCAGACCTGAAATGTATTGATGAAAGTGACGGCAGTGATGATGATAGAGCAGAAAAGTAAATAAGAGGAAAACACAAAAAACTTGCTGAATGCTGAAAACGTCCTGAATGCACAATTTAAATGGTCAGGACGAAAGAAAAACTTTATGAATGGTTTTGGTCCTATGAATGAACAGTCGATGCAGTGACCACAGTTGGCCAGTAGGTGTCTCAGTGTCTGCTTTGTACATTCCTGTTGCAACACAGTTCACTGCTTTGAAAGGCTCCTACGTCCCCATAAATAAAGCTAATGTAGGTCAGTGATTTTCCTGCTCATTGCAGAGAAAGACCCTAAGCCCTAAGCTAAAATCAGTTTGATCCCAGTGCAGGCTTAGCATAGACCTTGGAGGCTTGGTAACCTGAACATGACTCGAATCCACTGAGAGAGAGATCAAATAGGCTATGGAACAAGACCTCTGATTGCAGAGACATAAAAATACTCTCACTGCTTCGAGCACACTTTTCAGGATTCAAAAAACATTAGGAGCTCAGTGGAAGAGGACCAAATGAAGCCTGAAATGGCCATTATCACCATGATCATCAGTATAATCTTCCTCAATACCACTGATGAAAATATTAGGATGGAGTGCCAAGGCCAAGATCGAATATGTATTTGAAATTATGATTAAACCTTCTTTTTTGTTTTGTGTAGTTGGCAGATGATCAATGATAAAACGGCTCACACTGAAGAAAATAACATTAAACACCAAGTGCTTCCTCTCCTAATGTTTTGCCTAATTAAACATGGGTTCTCTGTTAAAGAGTGGGACAGATGTAAGCTTATTTGGCTTTTTCAGACGTTAAGATTTGTGTGGTATTACTGACGCAACACAGCATTTCAGATGACATCAGGCTCAAATCTCTTTTCTAATCAACACAGAGTTTATTGAAATAGTTAAGTGGTCATTAGGTCAATGAGTGGTTGCCTCAGAGATACCACTCACATGAAAACCCATCACTGTCCCATGGCTGTTGAGCTTCAGGCTTTAGGTTAAGATAAACACAGGCTGTCACAAATTAAAAACAGGCTGGGTGTTTAACAAGCTGCTCCTTGTATTATGAATGAAAACCTTGTTTAATTCCACATCCAGTTATTATCATGTCTTCAAATATCTTAGGACTTGTCTTAAGACAGCCTGTATTTTTACAACATGTCTTTAGACATTCTGTTTTTCAAAGATGTGTCTGTAAAACTCAGAGGCCGTTTTAAGATGACTTAGTCTTTGTAATACTGATTGTGTCTAAAAATCTCATGGCTGCTTAGGTTTTCCCCTTTTTTGTCAAAGTAGTTCATTGTCTATTATTATTATTATTTTATTTATCCTACTTTCAGTGTTATCTCAAGATGCCACAATGCTGTTTTTGTGTTTTTAATGTATTGCCGCTGTTGTGAGGCCCCTTGAGTTGCCTGTGTGCCGAAAAGGTGCTATATAAACAAACTTCACCTATGATTTAAATGCATAATTTACTGTACTTAAATAGTAAACACAACATTTTGCAGCTATTGATTTTACATATATGTACCACATATCCATAAATATGCTTGATGTTCTGGAGCAATGTGTAATAAAAAAAGTCGACCAGTGTAGTATACTCGTGTGGAAGCTTCTACGTGGACATAGTATTGAGATCTATCTACTTGCTCATATGCTAAAGGGAAGATGCGAAGAATGTGGCTTCAGTTGCAGTGCATGAAATACTAAAATATTCAGTTAACTTAGCTGAGAGGTATACTGCAAAAGGGGTAGTTTTCTGGAGTGCTATTATGCAAATTCTTTAATTGAAAATGTGACTCATTTAATACATAATGTCTATTTAATGTGCTGCTACGCAATGACCACTTAACATACACGAGTAAACGTTAATAAAACCGATGCAATGTCAATGGTTTAAAAACAGTTTTACATGTGAAAATATTGTATCGTCATTTAAAACACATCCAACTGCTTTTAGTCTCACGTTTCACTTCTAACTTAGTTGTTCCCTCAATAACAAGTAACATGAACGTGATAGTGCATTTAATGCAGTTTCTTAATTATGAAGTAAATTAGTTCTTCACACAAACTCTGCATCCTGTAGATTCAGTAGATGATGCTCACACGTTGGTTTGGGGTTTACAGTTTCAGAGCGTTTGCTTCCCTGGCATAAATATATTTCTGGGCTGAAAAGTTCAGTGCTTGCTGACACTTCAAAATACTGTTTGTCAGCGTCTTCAACACAGAAATGAGGGTATGAATTTTGCTGACTAGACCAAAATAAATCAAAGGTGAAAGATGAAATGAAGCCAGCAGTCCTGCCTTAATTAAAAAGGACTGTTTTTTTTATTATCTTCTCTTTTTGTCAAGACAAGCAGGGCTCTAATTTAATTTAGGAAATAAAAACACAATCATCACTATTGCTGTGTTGTCTTGTCAATTATCACTAGAATAACTGTAGTATGTGACAAGTATTAGTTTTTGCTTTGACAATGTTATAACTTTGTAAAAAAATGTATTTGGTTACAAGAGGAAACATCAAACACAAACGTTTGAAACAACATCAGTATCAACAGACTTCATTTTATTTGTCCATTAGATAATGTCGTTCACCTTAAAGCGAAGAATCCAGCAGTGCTATGGTGTGAGTGAACACTCGCACACCTTTAAAATTAGACCTTTAACCTGGTGAACAGTTTCAAACCCACTGTGCTGGAGTGAAGCCAGAACAGCACGAAATGCGTCACTGCTCAAACGCTGCTGATGTCAAAGTGGTTCAGTAAAGCTTTTTTACTTTTTCAGCAGCGAGCGTCCTGACGGTGAGGAGTGAGACAGATGTGGGGGATTTCAGCACAGAGGTGATGTTTCCTGTGCTATGGTCGGATCGAGCGATGTTTCCACCAGAGTCCGCGCCGTGTTTCAGCGGGTCTAGCAGGGGGAGGAAAGGGGGGCCGGGGCGGCTGTTAACCGCTTAAAATTTCCGATTCCTCTGCAGGCTGCTTTTAAAAGTAGAAGAAGAACTCGGGGGGGAGAAAAAGCAGACAGAGAGAGAAAAGAGTAGTTTCGTGTTTACAATGCTGAGCAGTTTAACAGCATCAACATTTGGATCAATACGCTTCTTACACCATAATAAATGACATTTCTTCTTTAACAGCAATTTGGACCTTTATTTCTACCGTTATCTTGAGTAGAGTCGTCTGACGCCAAAAGACCTACAGCAGCGCCACATCCGGTCCGATGTTTTTCAAAATAAATCCCGCGGTGAACGTGCCATGAAGTTGTTTTAAAGCAAAAGAAGAAAACACACTCAATGATATAAACCGGTTACTGAAACGTGAATTTTCTCAGTACATTTTACGTAATTCAAAAACAAACAGCAAATAAAACTTCCGAAATCACGTGTGCCAACCGGAACAGCAGGGGACTAGATGTTTACTGAAGGCAAATCATTAGCTCAAAGTAATCCAGGCATCCTGACATCTTATCAGCCTCGATTTACTGCAGATGGACTAGTTCATTGTTGCACTGCAATAGCGAATTTATTAATGATTCAAGTAATCCAAATGTAGGCACTTGACACCAATAATATTTTGAATATATCTACTCTCTATTGGTAAGAGTCACAGGCTTTTTACTAATGTTATCTAAGTATATTTGATGTAGTTAGACCAAATGAGTATAAAATGGAATGTGAGCATAGTGTGTGCTTGTCATGAAGGGGGTTCTTTGTCTATTAGCCCTTATAACAGTATTTTTATATTGCAGCGTATCTACAATAAAGCAATCAAGTCACATTCACTGAAACGACTTCAGTCAATAAGCCAATTAAATTCTGTTAAACTCTTATTTTGAAGCCAGAAATAAGTCGTTTCCGCTTGTGTTCGACGCCGTTTACGTGTAACTTGACCCAGCAGTGTAATAGGAGGGGGAGAATCCTGAACCGAGCTCATTCTTACGTTCCCTGCTGGTGAGAGCGTCCACTGGTTCCGATGAAAGAACTCAGCCCGAACTCGGAGTGTACTTCATAAGCTGGGATACTCATCTTTCCACATGCGCTGACACGTCTCCAGATATTACACACATCCCGTCGGGCGGCAGAGGGGACATTTAGTTGGCTGGTTTGACACATTGTGAATACGCACAAGAGACGCGCACAGGGGGGGGGAAGATGTTGATGAAGGAATACAGGATATGCATGCCCCTCACGGTGGAGGAGGTAAGTTCTCTTTTTTTTTTTCTCCAGTTAAACCTTCTTTGTCCGATTTTCGCCGAGTTTGAGCTGCAGTTAGCTGCTGCTCGGACGAGCCTGACAGCTAAACGTTTGGGTTTGCTGCTCCAGACATGTGGCGGGAGGCTACGTGAAGTGGAAGAATTCACATGAACTTGAAGTAACGTTGCTTCATTTGGAAACCGGTTACTCCCTCGTCTGTCTGTCTGTCTCTCTGTCCCCCTGGCTGTCACTGCTTCTTCACGAGGCCCCTTTAAACCATTCTGCTGAGCCCAAGTTGACAGTGTGATCACCACTTTTTGTCTGAACACACACACACACACACACGCACACACACACACACACACCCTAATCCTAAACATAAAATGTCATATCTAAAAAAACTTTACACTTCAACTGAAGGGCTGATAGCTGGTTTGATCTACTAGTAGCAGATCAATATAAAACCACATCCTTATTATGTCATGGGCACAACTATGCTGTCATGTTTGCATTGTCACTCATTCAGACAAACACACACAATCACATGCGCATTGCCTTTGCCTTAAAGTAATGCAGCTTTATTGGTTGCACATGATGACACTAACACAATGCAGAGCAGGGGTATGCAGACTTAGTGGAGTTACGTGCTGCTGCACTGATTGATATCAGAAAGGCCCATTGTGTGTATTCAGCCTTTTTTTTTTTTTTGTGTAGTTGGTCTCATGGCACAGTCTAAAATTAGAAGGCGAAGATGATTGCTCTCCTGTCCCAGCATGCATGCTATACAGCAGGACAGCACCTTTTTCAATTATCACCCGTGTTACTGTTTTCTAACTCAGCTCGTTGTGATGTGCGGGTGTTGTTGGTAGTTTTTCTTACAGCTCAGGGCCGTCACTCAGGTGGAACAATGGTTTCGCTGCAGAGTGGCGTCTCCGCTGACATCCTGTCAATTCAGGGTTATAAAGCCTGATGAGATCTGACCCTTTCTGAATACGCATCATAAAGCTTAGACAAGCAGTGCGTTGTGTGTTTTTCATCGAAACAAAGGTGTTTCTCCAAATCAAAAAAAGAAAAAGAAAGAATAAAACAAAGAATCAAAATAACTGCTTGCTTTATCGTGAGTTGACTTTTCTCACTTTTCCTCACCTAGAGTCTCTTGCTCTAATGATGCTCTGCAGATAGGTCTCCACCAGCATTTGTAACCTGCAGCCAAATTAGTCAAGTTTATGCACGTCTTCAATCTGAGGAGCTGAAAACGCTGAGGTCGGAAGGTGAAACAATGTTCTATTTTGACCACAAAGAGTTGGAAAGGCATTTCAACTCTGACTCATGCAGAAACCTGTGGTCATAAGAAAAACATCACCTTCTAATACACGGGTGTTCTGAGATGTATGTTTTAGCAGTTTGTTTGTTTTTTTTGCATGCATTTGTGAATGATTTGCATATGTGTGTTATGTGGGCGTTCGCATTCATACCTGCATTCTCCATTCAGCAAATCAGTCACGAGTTGTTACCATACCTGTGCAGTACCTCAAGCCTCAGAGAAGCAGTATAAGTTGTTCTTGTTTTGTCTGGTGAGGCCGTGAACAGACGGTTGTGTCAAGCAAGAACAGGGCAATTAAAGGCTCAGTCTGTAATCATGTCTGACTGAAAGGCTTGTCCTTCCACAAACACCTACAGCACAGCACTGGTGTTTTAAAATTCACAAGTGTCACGATTTCTTTATTTTCATTTGTGATCTGCTGAAACAAAAAGTGCTTATTTTTAATTTACAATAACTCAAGTATACTCGTGGAGCCGTCTCATATTCATATGGCTAAAATCAAATAGATTGCACCTTCTATAACATTAACACGGGGCACATCAACACCAGGTTTTGTAACTTCCTTTCACTATGAATTGCTACAGAGAAAAACACTTCCTTTACTATATAGGCCACACCTGTAATGTTCACACCATCCTACCAGCTGGTGCAGATGTTTCATGTTTGTTCTTGTGAAGTTATGACACCATGAAGAAGTTTTAGAAGGATAAGGAAAAGTACGTATATGTGTGAGAATAAAAAATATGCACAGAAATTTGCCCAAGCTTTTACTTTGTACTGTGAAAGTAATTTTTTTAAAGGGCGGACATGTTTCAGCCATTAAGAAGGAGAGTGGCCATCATTGCTGCTCAGATATTTTTGAAATGAAGTCCCCTTTGGATGAATCCCAGGAAGCAGGGCGTCATTGTTTATTGACGCTCCTAACTTAGAAAATAGTCTACTTAAACATCCAGAGGGAAATGTAGAGGAGGTGGTGGCTTGTTCTTATCGTGGCTGCACACATTGAGCCAAGGGTCATCCTTCGTCTTTTAAAAGTTGAGCCAGAGTTTCCTGCTTGTCCAAAGGGCAGAGGAAGGAAGGATGGCTGGAGGTAGTGATGGAATAAACGAGGGAAGGGTAGAGTAATGATAAACTATTCTGGGCTGGAGACTGAAGGGATTGAGGGGAAGGGGCTGAGCGGCAGACAGCCTGGAAAGAGCAGAGGGAGGAGTGGAGGTAACGTGGGAAGTTCTGGGAGGGTTTTTTTTTTTTAGTTTTTTCTTTATATTTCCCAGAGTCACGCACCAATACACTGTCTGTGTGTGCGCACTTAGATTTGGAGTCATGTGGACATGCAAGGTCACAGTCTCTCTGTGTATTGTCTCTAGGAAGAGATTACCGTCTGCTGCTCGGCCGTGTTGTGTCACAGCATTACTACAGCAGATGTTGAACTGGCTACCCGAGCAGTGTTTATGCAAGTTTAACAAACACCAAACACACAGAAGAAATCATTTAGCTTTACCAGAGGGTATGAGTTGTTCTGTGAGCCTTCTTTGCTTTCCTCTTCATCATCTCTTACATATATGGGCATGTTGTTTATATCAACAAAAGATTTAGAAATAATGACAAGTCATATTCTCTGCGGAGGCTTTCAGTGAAATATTTTATTGGCGAGTCACAGGGACCACAAACATTATCAAAATGAAGAGGTTTTTTTTAATGTTCTAGGAATAGTTCAACATTTTATTCTGTCTGGACTAAAGAAGTAGGGGGATAAGTGTAAGAACACCTGCCAACACCATTTGTTTAATTCCTACAAAAACCAAAGTGTTCAAACAACCACCCAGATAGCAAAATAACTGTGGCAAATACTTGGCCCACACGTACAGTACTGCTAGGCACTCCTTGTTCCACATCTGGAACAGTTCTGGCACACACCCTAGAGGATAACAGTCATCCCAGAAGTGAAAATGTATGAGCCAGATTAAGAATCCAGGCGTTTACCTAAGAGAAGTCTAATAGTGTTTTTCCACTGCATCGTACCAACTCAGCTCAGCTTGACTGTACTCACCTTTTTTGTTTCTGGGTGGTACCTGGTACTCCCACCTCCTTTGAGGTTCTAAGGGAGATGAGACGATACCAAAAGCTGATGTGACATTGCAGACTGATTGGTCAGAGCGCAGTGTCACTTAAAGAACGACAATTGTCGTGTCATCTGAAGAGTGTGATTAATATTTCCCCAGCTCAGATTTGTCAGCACTCTTTTGTCTTGCTCCTTTGAAACAGAACATGCCTACTTTCTGTGACAAACAGACAAAAAGTCGCATGCTGACAATCAAAATATCTTCAGTATGGCTGTGAAGGGGTGACATCACGGCAGTTTCATGTGGCGTCTCTATGGCGACAAGCCAGATGGAGGCGATGCTGTTGTAGATCTGCAGTGGAAAATGAAATACCTGGTTTGAAAAGCGAGTAGAGTACAGTAGAGTAGAGGCGAGTGGAGGTAGTAAAGTCTAAGAAAAAGGGAGGAATGTGATAGCTGACCACTGATAAAGTACATTTAAAAAGTGCATTCTGCATTCTGCATCATCTGGATGTACATGTGTTGTGAAACTACAAAAGCAAGTGAAAAGATTGTATTTTTTTAAAAGCCTTATTGTAGATTCCAGACTCATGGCTCACTATAACTCGTGCCAAATGGAGAAACTCAGGTCTGGATAAAGTCTGTAGAGTGGAAAGCGTGCTGTCACAGCGTAGCTTCTGTGTTTTGGTATTGGTTTAAACTTCCATCTCAGAAGAAGATTTAGATCTGTCTCTAACCCAAACCACTTAGCCAAGAAATAATAATTTTCCTTCTCAGTGCCTTGGGGATAACTGCGCTCTTTTTGTCTCCTGTGAGCAGACCCATTAATCAGCCGCTGTGGCCATTTTTTTTTCATGGAAGAGATGGAGAGGTGATGTATCACAGGAGACGTGGACAGATGTGTTGCTTCTGCGTCGTCTCACCACCTGCCTACCGTTATGTTTTGCCCTGCTGGAGGATCTCTCGTGTACATTTCCCTGTTTTTATCAGAAACCTTCCTTTTTAAGATCACTAGAAAAATGCTGACCTTATCCAACCTTTGGTTGACCTGAGTCGTTTTGTGTCCCCAACAGCAGCAGAATCTGTACTCCTTCTTAATGTGGCATTAGTAGATGATTCTGAACTTTCTATTGCAAGTTTGATTCACACTTAAATAGTTCATGTGCTCAGTTTAAAGAGCACCAGAGACTTTCTCAGAATTATCCTCTGCCTCAAAAGAGGCAGGCCCTGTTTGTCAGGGTAAGGGTTTCAGATGAGCTTGGACACTTTCAGGAAACAAATCAGAAGCAGGTCGTCATTGTGGAAAACCAGCCTCTTTTTCCATTATTCATAGTGACTCAGACTATAGTGACATTCAACAAGGAGCAGTGAAAAAGACCCGTTCAAGGCTGAGCCACCTGAACATCCCTATGTGATGCAGTCGATAGATAGATGAATGGCTGTTTATTCGGTGTTAGCTCCGGCAATACCTGAAGGATTATGACATCATCTGATTTTGAAAGATCAAAATCTGCTCTGAGACCTAAGCTTAGCGAAGACCTAAGCTGCCATACGCAGAGTAAACCAAAAGTTGTAACCGTTTTTGAAAATAATGCTTACTACAATTCAAAGCCAATGACTTTTGATTTTAAGCAGCGCTTAAAGCAGCTGGTTTCACCCGGAGTTAAAAAATAACTTGTTTGAATAATCAAGTTAAACATGTAACTTTTTTTGTTTTTGCAATGCCCTCTGAGACTGTAATGACTTTTGGACAGAGAAGACGCTTGTTCAGGTCCTGTTGGCAGGCTGAGAGAATGGATGGGTTGAATCAGGGATGGATGAATGCATAAATGGGAGGATGTGGGGCTGGGTGCTTGAATGAATGGTTGGAAAGACACCTCGGCTGCTGGCTCATGCCAGCTTAAGCATCTCTGCAAGTACCAGTCAAGCTAGAATTCATTAGAGAGAATGAATATATTATAATCTAATACGCCCCACACTTTCAGTTCATTCAGTTCTACAAACATGCCGTTTGGGCTCAAACTGTGTGGTGTAACCTGCATCTACAACCTGCAGCTTACTCTGCAGATCTATTGAAACGCGCACACACACACACACACACACCACAGACAGCTGTTTGTCTAAAATTAGCTGGCAGCAAAAACTCAATAGTAGTTAGATAGTGGTATAGTGAACTTTTATATGAGTAGAACTGCTGCCTGATCTTGTGCTTTCAGCTACCTCGTGTACATACAGTAAAATAGTTTTTCTAGTAGTTTTACTAGTGTCTCTTCCTCCTGGTTACTTCATTCACATTGGATAAAAAAAAAACTTTTCAGTCACGGCTGGTTCGTTAAAACCTCCTTTTAATAAGGGCTCTTTAACAAGATTGGTTGCCATTGTTCAATCCCGGAGCATGTTTCCATGACGCCAGCAGTTAATTTCATGTGTCCACAGGCTGGCAGAGTAGAAAGGCAGTGAGAGCTGTGTGAAACTACAGCTCAGAGAGGACGGCAAGCGTTCTTTTCAGACAAATCAAATCGTTTTCTTTAGGTAAAAATATTGAGGACAGTATTGATCCTGCATTATGAACGAGTGATGTAATGTAATACAAAATAGTGTGCTGTGAGATCCTTTTGATCCCTGTGGGGGAATTCTCCTCTCTCTTCTCTTCTCACACAGTCAAGGGTTATGTCATCGTAGCTAGTAACACGATGTCCACCTTGTGTTTCTCATGCACTTTTCCCCGTTTATATACAATATTGTTTTCTATCCTTATGTTTAGACACCTCCCATCCAGTCCAGTGTTCGTTTAGGAAGTGGAGCCTGTTAGTCGCTGTTTGTTTCTTTGGTGTCATGGTAAGGTGCAAGGCCCTTTTGCCATCTGGTGTACATGACAATGCTGTTATTCAATCAACATCCCATTTACTGCCATTTACTCTTCTAGAGGAAACCATCATGGGTTGTGATGGACCATTATCTACGGATGAGGCCCGTTCTCATTTCCTAGATGGAAGTGTGTGTGTTTTGTGTGTCCGTGCATGTGTATTGTATTGGCAGATAGGTTGTTTCATAACACGAGAGCTACATGAGATCGTCACGCTTTGCTGACAGTCACACTCTGGAGGGCGGCTCTTGTATTTGTCCATGGAACAAATTCTGTTCTTCTCTCTCTTAGACACCCGCACTTTCACTTCGAGTATGCTTGTTTCTATTATTTTAAGACTGACATGCTTACACACATCACAGAGCATCTCATCATCTCTATGTTGGACCTTTTTCACCACTTTGCACTCAGTGGCGGCATCCACCGCACTGGTACTCTGATCCTGAGATGCTCTGATGAGACCGATGATGACTCCAGTGGGCTGATGAAGTGTAACACTGATTCTTAACACAGTAAAAAAAAAAAAAAAAGTCTGGTGATAGATTTTAACGTAGCATAAAATATAAACTAGACCATGTTTGTAGAGAATTTTGCTTTATTATTGTACTTCGTTCTGTCTGTTTTCTACTGAATAAAATACTGATTCACTATGACTGTTGTTTAAAAGCTCCCTGTAACTGTAACTGAGAACTAAACTAGGTATGATGATATTCCTAACATCAATTATTCGGAGGCTTAGTGCTACATGTAATAAAATCTCCTAACATAATTCCTGCATTACCCAATTTTATCATTTATGACTAAAACCTCTGCAGATGTATGTACTGCAGTCTTTTTGATATGTTTTGCTATATAACTGTCTTGTGTCACCATGGAGAAAAAGAGGATTTATTCCACCATCTCTCCTGCTGCAACAAGAAATCACAGGAGGGATAAGAGTCATTTTCTTCCAGCAGCCACAGTCTGAAGGTGGCTGCTAAATCTGTAACGTGTGGCTGAAAATAGAGACAAAGCAGCCGATTCTTGAGACCAAAGCTACTGTTCTAGCTGTGGATATTGAATGTCCACAGCTCACTGTTGCTGCTGTGGGATCGCTTGCTCACACTGCAGTGCTTCCCGCTGCAGTGCACATGAAATAAACGTGAGTGTACCGCGCACATTGTTGGGAACACTACTGAATCATATGCAAATATTGCACCACTTGGATCCAGTGATCAGGATATGAATAAAACCATCTTAATATTTAAAAAAACAATATTTACCTAAACTGCAAATATTGAAATGTTGCTCCATAGAATGACAAAATGTATCAGAACTGGCAAGTTTTGAAAATAATATTTTTCTTTAATGAATTGATAATAGTGCTCCAATGTTTTTGTAGTTTGCTTAATACTCCGCAGCCTAATTAATTAAAATGGTAGCAAACGATAAACGTAATCCGGATTTATGTGTGCGGGTGACGTCTCGTATGCTACACCCACACTTCAACAGTTTGCACCATCCACATTAACTGAGAAGGAAGAATCAACCAAGCTGCTCTGAGTGCAACTGCATGTAAAAGACTATATGAAAGATTAAACTGATTGATGGCAAAGTTGGAATCATATTGCCCACAAATCTTCACAGCCATGGCTGAGATTTTTTTCCCTCCACAAGAACTCCCACATTTATAATAAAGGCTTTTAGTGGCTCATGAACACCGAACACTGCAGAACATTGCAATATTATTTGTTCTGCCTCAACCAGATTTCCACTTCCTCTTTTAGTTTTATAAATTAGCAGGCAGACATCTTTCAAACAGCAGTGTTTGTGATTGAAGTGCATCAATATCCAATTGCTGATCTAACGTTACATTAAGAACAGGAAACTTACTTTACACTACTTTATGAGTGATGTTGTCAGAGTTAATATAATGCATTTATCTTGTAGAACTACAGTGTTTTGAAATTCAGTATGTAGCACACACCCGTTCTCTTTTGTTTAAATTGGAGCCATCATAATCTAATCTCTCAGCACAGAATGTGAGTTTCCTTTGAAGAGGTTGAGAAAAATATAATGTGGAAAAGTCCACATTAACGCATAGTGGTGTCCAAAGCCTGATTTAGGTTTGTATTAGTGTCTCCGCTGCTTCAGCAAATGTTGCATTGATAATACTATCACTTGAATGTGAAATGGCATTAAAGTGATTTTTGTATTTATATGCTTAGACTATCAGCAGCTCACTATCTACCATGTTCTGTGTGCTCTGACACTGATTAGCTCTTTGGCTACACTATATTGTTAACTGTTTGCCTTTATTTTTAACTAACTTATACCACTGGAGGCTATGAAGCGTGAGTTGTCATCTGATCAAATTTAATTTAATGTTCTGATGGCCCTTTCTCACCCTCTGTAGTTTCACTTGTGTAGTGCGAGCGCGTTTGTGTATGTGTACGTGTTCACAGGCACAGAGCTGATTTTTTTTTGTTGTTGTTTTTTTTTTACAACTCGTACTTGTACAATAACTGCTCGGCCGTCCACAAGTCCACAGAGACACTCAGAGATGGTACGAGTGCTGCACGAGAGGAGTCAGAGCAGAGAAATAGGAAAGTAAAATTAGCGTCTCTTTGCCTCTTCGTATATGAGGAGATGAGAGGGAACGATGTATAAGAGATTTCCCAAGACAGCATGAGAATAGACAGAGATGGTGATAGAAGATTAAGCAGACATGTTAATGTGATGTACTTATTGTAAAATACTCGTGAGTGGTCTTATTAAATATGAAGAAGGTGGAAAGAGTTCAGAGGAAGTCATCTCTGGTTTAATGCAGCCAGTGGCTTCTGAGAAGCTCTTTAGCACCATCAGTAAGATTGTGGTTTCTTTACCGATGCGTTAGAGTGATGTTAACTCGCCTCTGCCGCAGTTTAGTACAATCCAGACATTCGTACAAGTATTTGGACAACGACACCTCTTTGTTTATAAATTACTGTATATTAACTGGGCACATGGCTCAAATTTAGGCACCGTGTGTTAAAAATTGTGCTGATAGGAGTCAAGTCCTTCGGTGCATCAGTGCTCAAGTGTTAGCTGAAAAGTTTTTGCGATTCAATATTGCATGTATTTTGTACTTTGAAAGTTTTTGAAAGGTTTTCTTCCGCAGTGTGTTACCGAGGTTACTTTTACACTCAGGATAAGAATACACCAGCGCATACTGGTCATCATGCTGTGTTCTGCTGTGCCTCCTGCCCACACACAGGTGCAGCGCATCTTTGGAAGAACAGCTCAGCCCACACACATGCACACATACATGCAAACACGCACACACAGACAAATTAGTCAGGCTATACATAGCTATATGCTGACACACTTCATTATCATCTCTTGTTTCTATGGTAGCAGGTGACATCCAGCCCTAACATTACCCCCATAGCAATGTGGATTATAGTGATTACTGTGTAAGACCATCCTTAGGATAACTGTCAAATAATGAGGCAGATGAAGTAGAGTTACCTTCCCTAAGCATGGGTTTTAGAACCGTGCCTTCCTTTGCAGAGTCTGAATGTTTCAGCTCAGGATAAATAAACTGTGGTTATTTCCGAATAAACAAAATAACGGTTGCTTTCAGGTAGCCGAATGTCACTTCCAGCAATCATTTATAGGAGCTGCTGTTTCTACATTAGGTTTAAATAATGTGGAGATACATCACATTCTAGCAAATGTAGCTGAAATGTCGCCTCACCAGTTAACAAAATAAAATATTATAGTAATGTAATGTAAAGACTGCATGTTGTGAGGCTGTAACCACGGCAGTGTGCAAACAGCATGCTCACAATGACGATGCTAACATACTGATATTTAGCATTGTTCGTCATCTTAGTTTGTTATGGTAGTATGCCAACTAGAGGTGGGAAAATATATATCTAAATGTAATGTGGTGTGATACAAAAATGTCACAAAATATTTTTCTTGGGCCATATGTATTTATGGTATTTAGTTCACAACTTCTGATAAAAGTCAAACATCTTGTGTTTTGTCTTTGTCTGCAAGCACATTCAACTGCGTTTCTCAGTGTTATTAGACTCTGGACCACCGGGGGCAGTAGTGAGCCAATGTCTACTTGACACACACGTGAACAAGCTTGCAGTTACAGCAGCAGCAATGTTGGAGGTTAATTTAATTTGAAATATTTCAGCTCGTGGACAACATCAAATGCATCCGATCCGAGATGTTTTACTAGATTTTTCTTCATTAAACTTGCAAGCATAAGAAACAATTCTATCACAAAGGCTGTAGTAAATTATCTTTTCATTCACGGTTCTTCTCTTCTGTCACTTGTCATTTTAAGGACTTCTGTCTGGTTTGGAAACTAAAACCCTCATGGCCTGAATGATTTAATGGCAAGTTTGATATTTAGTGTGAATGAGCTGGATTGCCTTCTTCTCAAATACAAGGATTTTGAGGGACAGTAGTTTCTAAAAATTTGAGAAGGATGATAGGACAGTATTTCCACCCAGTAAAAGTGACTGTACAGTCTTCATCTGGTAAGAGAACGATAAAAAGCGTGTGTGTGTGTGTGTGTGTGTGTGAGAGAGAGAGAAAAAGAGAGAGGAGATGTCAGCACAGGATGGCTGTCTCTCACATAATTGTAACATAAAGGTAGGTCCCATTCTCAAATAAGAGTTATTGAAGGATTCATTTTCTCTTACAGGTGCACATGTGGATCATCCCCTTTCTGTATCGTTTTCCACTGTGTGAGCTCTGACTACAGCTGACTTGTGGTGTGATGTAGAGGCTTAGGAAGCAAAATGCCTGCTGAGATGTTTTGCCTGACACAAGTGCGTGTGTGCGCGCAAGTGCAGGCTTGTACATGTTGTACAGGGCCACAGAGGGGAGGAGAGGAATTACGCTAGGAGAAGACAAGAGATGTTATCTATTCATTTAGATAACAGGCATGTTAATCATGTTGAAGATTTCAGGCAGTCAGAAAAATACTTTTTCAGCAGACAAACACATATTTTTTGTGCTGTTTTATAGAAACTAAATACATAGAGACCAATAGATCCTTCTGTTTTTCTGTCTCCATCATTCACTATTAAGGTTATTAATATATTCCAATCTTTCTGTTAAATCGACTAGTTAATTAGACTCTGCCTGCTTTTTTTGTTTCTTCGTTCTAAAGGAGGATGATGATAATGTTAAGAGGTGTGTGTGTTTCTGTGGGATTGTTGGGGAAACAAGTATCAAAGTTCCTTAATATGGATATATGGAATAATGGATTCCAAATATCTCTGAAGATGTCTAGTCTTCCTTTTATTTGGTGTATTTTCATGTTGTTCTCAGTCAAGTTACCTTTTAGTCACATTTTGGGCCACTCACCCTTTAACTTACTGTTCGTTTTCATGCTTTTTAATTGTATCTCATAAATTAAAATTTCTTATTCTTTTAATGTGCTCTGCCTTTCACCCAATGACAGCTGGGATTGGCTCCAGCCCATAACAGGAAAAGTGGTTAAGATAATGGAGGAATGGATTCTTTAATGCTCGCTCTTACTTAGTTTAGCCGGTCAGCCGGAAATAAGAGTGAGCGAGTGGGATTCTAGTATTGGAGTGACTGTGCATGATACAACGTCTCACAAGTTTCACGAGTGCAGCCTCGATGGCCCCATCAGACTGTTATTGCAGCCTGGCTGCAACTGAGGGTTTAACTCTTGACTTCTGGGCACTTACTGACTTCTGGGGGACTAAGGCCTGTTTGCTAGAGGAGTGTGATACATGATATGAGACAACAAGAATTATAATTGGTGAAGTTGGTGGATCGTGACGATGCCTCATTGAAAGAACCATGTGAGAGAAATAGAGACCCCCAGGTTCACACAAAGCTGGGCCAGTAGCAGCAGTTATTACATGTTACTGAAACCTGGCTTTGTAGCCGTGTGACCACTGCAGAGCTCGACAGATTCAAAATATATACTATATTTTGGTGGAATATTACCATGAAGCATTAAGTGTTGTATGAGGTGTGATCGTAAAGATGAATGTGCTTTGCGCAGTTGACTCCTGTTGTCTTATCCGACATTTTCGAAGTTCTTAAATTTGAAAAAAAAATTCAGTTTGAGGCCACCGACATGCAGCAATTATATTAAAAGAGCTTTAAGGTATACTGTTTGCGCTTCAATTTCATAGTTTCCATAACAACAGTGTGATGTTTCGTGGTAGTCCTCTTAAATGTACCAGCGAGTGGAAAGAAAAAAAAACAAAAAACACTTGAGATAGTTGATTTGTATATCCAAATCCCATTCTGTTCATTTGAAGCCTGTGGTGCAAACAGTATCATTGCCCATTTCATAAAGACTATCTCCTCTCTCTTCCATCACGGTTCACTCTCCTTTCACTTTCCAGGTTTTACAGCCCTGGAAAGGCAAACAGGGGGCAGATGTGCCAGCTCTTTAAATAGACCTAAAGAGGTCTTAACAAGCGGTCAGCTCAGCCACGTTTAATGTCCAGCTGCCCCTTACGGCCCAATAGAAATTCCAGAAATTGCGAACCATTACTGAATTTTTCTTTCGCTGTGCCTTTTTATGTGTCATTGTTTCTGTTACATCTGTCATTAGTCTGGTGTTGAACAGCTGCTCTCATTATTATGGAAACATTTTTGTAAGAGCAGAGTGCTACAGGTTCCGAAACACACTTTATGCTCACATACGCAAACCAGCGTACCGTACATGAAATACTTGTACAGGATAAATACCTACATGCAAATCTGTGTATTATGTGCACATTGATTAAACCTAGGTGCAGCAGTTGAGGAGGGATAATCACATGGGATAAAACTTTACCTATGTTTTGTACATCTGGTAATTAAAGTCTTTGATTTTTGTTGTCAGTTTTTTTTGCAGCTGCACAGAATCACTGTCGTGGTTCATCACTTATCGATCACCCTGTGCTTATTTTGTTACTCTCTAGCTTGTTGCTTTGTGACCTAAATGTGCGGTTTCTTTGGTGATAACACACTGCTGATCACTTCCCACACATATTTCTTTTCTTGGTGTGCATGCATGTGTGTATTTGTTTAAATATGAATCACTTTCATCCCACATCTTTCTCTTTTGAGGACGACCCTTTTCAAAGCCCTGTGCACAATTTCAGAATTCACTGAGGGAGGAGAGGAATAGTGTACATTTTCATATACATATACAGTCAGAGGTGCATCCTCTCCCTGCCTCTCCTCTTATCTTCACTTGAATTGCGTAGAAATTCCTTTGCATGTGTTTGTCTGGACATGTGTGCACAAAAAATGTTATCCGATAAAGATAAAGATAGAACAATATACTTAATATGAGGGATCAGAAAAAGTTACATGGTCTCATATCCCCAGTGCTAGTAAGATTCATACTGCTCTTGCTAGTTTAAGAACATAAAAACTGAGCCGCTCCTCTATTTTTCAAATCTTTTTATGAAACTCTTTGTTTGACATAGATCAATCCTGACATATGTGCTATGTCTAATACAGCAGGCCATGTGAGAGGCTCTTCCTTATGTTAAGCGTACTGCTGTTCTGAAATGATGTCTGTATTGTTGGTTGTTAAATCAATGTTAATGTTAAAATAAATCATTTGACTCTGTCAGCTTGACAGAGAAACTAAAGAAAGAACGAGACGCTAGTAAAGCTGAGCCAAACCAGCGCTTAACCTTTCTCCGAGGCTAGAATGCCTTGCTGGGTAATTATTACGATATGGCTCTGTCTTGTCTCTGACTAACTCCAAACATGTTTTCCTTCCAACTTCTTTCCCCTCTGCACCCCTAGTGATGTCATCACACACGGCTACTCACGCACACATATCCAAATCCACATGCTCGCACACACTGGCCAAGTATCAACAGTGCAGATATTTTGGAAAAAGCTGAGTGATTTCCCTGAAATAAACGGGGGAAGAGAGGCTTTGCTGCTGGGCTGATTTGGCCTTATTAAGGCTTTGACGTCAGTGGGAGGCGAAACAGGGCTGAGGTGCATATTTCTAAAAGCTTAACTTAAGGGGCCTTAAAAGTGAACCTTTGCATTTCCTTGTTTACTTTTACTGTGAAGTCGATCACACTTTACACACTGAAGGGGTTCAGTTTGTGCTTGACAAATGTTGACGTCAGTTCTTTGCGCAGTGGAACATTAAGAAACTTAATACTTTAAATAGCAACCGCAGATTTAACATCACAGTTTGATATTTTGCAGTGATGGAGTTTCATAACAGTGTCAAAACATCCAGTGGTAATCTGTGTTTCTTTATCTGTTGAAGCCATTAAAATCCTCAACTTGTTGATTGTTTGACATCTTCTTTACTTCTCTTGTATTTGTTTACCTGTCACCTTTCTTCACTTAGTGGATCCTCTTCTCTGAGTGGAGATATGAGCAGAAACCAAGGGACACCCAGAGAAACATGACTGTGTAGTGCCTTATTTTTTTTTCATTCTTATATTTTTTCCCCCCAAAGTCACAGAAACGAACTCAACTTTCTCAGTGTTAACCTGGAGTGACCCCACAATGACGTGACACTTGGTGTATATTGCTAAACAACAGAGCAGTCTTATTCATAAACATTTGTATATACACACACTGGAGCCTGCCTGTCTGTCCTTACTGTTAAGAAATGTTGAAGCAATATATAATGGAAATTGTTCGTGCACTCTTTGTGGTAAATGTCTTTGCTGTCACATCACACTGCCTTTGGTATAAGCCCAAATGGAGTTTGCAGATACAAAGTGGTTTGTGTGCGTCATGCCCGATTAGATCAGAGTTTTGTCACTTTTTCCACCATCACTGTGTGCGTTTAATGGGTGTGTTCAGTAAAGACATGAAATATCGTGTTTACTTATTAGCTTAGAAATGTTGATTTGTGTGACTCCACTGTGAAGATTAGATGACATTTCATGAATTTATTCAGAAAGCCAGCAAATTACAAACTGTGCCATTACACTTTATTGCGACTGTATGTTTTGTAAAACACATTTTATGTATGCAAAATGTGTAAGACTGCTAGTGCTGAGTCCACATGCTCCCCCTCCTTCCTGCTGTGTATGTTTGGCCTTGGATCACTGGCAGTGTTAATTACACTGTTATGGAAACTTAGTAAGTTTTCCTTTAGCCACAGTCATACAGAATGTCATGGGCAGCCTTTTTAGTCAATCAGCATACTGTACCAGTGACATTTTGGTTGCAGAGTCATCTTTTTTTCTGCTTATTCGCGTAACTTAGGAGACGATGCCATCTTGAATGTTCCTGGAGTTTTTTTCCTTACTCAGAATGTGAACAGAAAAATATTCCTTGTGTTCTTCATTGTCTTGTATTGAAAAAAACTCCTTCAATATAAAAATTATATTGAACAACATTGTTTTTCTATCTTGAGTTCTACTCAACTCATAACTGTTCTGTATAAGTAGTATTATTGTGTCCAAAGTCCTCTGAGGAGGCCAGCTATGCAGCATGAATATGATTACATTCAGAACTATTTTTGTCTAGATAAACAAGTACTGTGAAAAGCTGAAATCCTGTTAGTAGGTGGTTTATAAACTGAACAGGCTCTTACTTGGCTCATACTGTACACCACTCAACCGACTTGAGTTTGTCCAAACACTAAAAAGGGCATAAAAAGTTTCCTTTAGTAGAAGTGAGCCCAAGTTACCACTGACTTTGGTTTCACAGCCAGCCATTAAGTAATACATGTCTCTCTATATACCAGATATACCAGGACTAAAATGTCTTCAGAGTACCTCATTCTTACATCTCTCCCTTTGCTGCTTCTCTTGTCCTCTGTTTGCTTCTGACACACACACACACACACACACACACACACACACACACACACACACACACACACACACACACACACACACACACAAATGACAGTTACCTACAGTCCCCTACAAAAGTAATGTAACAGCAAGGCCAATTACTTAGTTTTTTGGGACACTGAAAACACTTGATCAAAAAAATCAAACGATGGATATGAGACGAAAGGTCAGGATTTCAGCTTTGATTTGTTGCCATGTGATTTTCCAGGCTTTTACTGCAGCCTTCTCCAGTTGCTGTTGTTTGTTTTTGGCGGTTTCTCCCTTCAGTCCACTCTTCATCAGGTAAAAGCCATGTTCACTTCAGTCAAGGTCTGATGATTGACTTGGCCACTTTTTCCCCTCTGATAAAGTGCTGGGTTTAGTTGACAGTGTTTTAGACCACTGTCTTGGTAAAGCTCCTACTGAATAATTCTGATGCATTTCTCTGTAAAGTGGCAGACAGAATATTCCTGTGGACCTCTGAATTCACCCTGCTCCTATCATCATAAGTCACTGCTTAAATAGAAATTAGCGAGCCTGTTCCTGAAGCAGCCATGCAAGCCCTAGACATGATACTGCCCTCACCATGCTTCACAGATGAGCTTCTGTTGTTGTTTTCCATGGCTGACCCGTTGTATATGTTGCTTAGTACACCAGTGCTTTCTTTCTTTTTCAAGACATCTTAATGGTTTTACTGGCTGGACCCAGCGTTAGTGCACTGTCTGATCATTTTTCCCTCTTCTCAGATTTTAGAGAGCTTGCTTTTCTCCTGTAGACAGCTCTCTGTTTCTGGTCCTTTTTAAACATCAAATGCTGTCTTCACAGGTAAAACTCAAAGGTAAAACCAGGAGCAGTCATTTAGAGATAGTTATTTGACCCTGGGTAACAACAAATACCTCTCAGTCACATATTCCAGTAATTCTCTCACCTAAAATGTGTTATCTTCTTAATTGTTAAATGTATTGAGATGTAACATAGCATTAAATTGAAGCTGAAATACTGAATGTTCATCTCATATCTATGTTTTGGTCTTAAACCCAAATATATTTTGTGTACAGCAAAAAATGATTTAGCCTACCATTTCATTACTTTCAGATGAGACTGTATAAGGGCAGAGGTAGTACTGCTAAATCTGTGTAACGGTGAAGAAAAGAAAGAATTTTGTTGCTCAACATTCCTGAGATAGCATGACTCTCCTCACTAATTTAGTTTCTGAAAGGTCTTTATGGGTATTTATGCCCCTGCAGAAGTCTGCATGGGTCTGTTTTTCAGTTGTTCAGATTTTTGATAATCAGTGTTCAAGATAATGGTCTGAAATAAATTGAGAAGCTACTTACTGATGTTGTGTATGTATCCTCACCTTGATGTTTAGACATGCTTGTAGTAACTCCCATCAACTCTGACTTTTTACCCCTCCAATCAGCTTCAACCTCCAGTTAGCTAGTTCCAGTAGCTAAGTGCAGGCATTGCAGATGTTTTTCTGAAAGAACATTTGAGTCACATCTCTTAACACTTTTTGTGGTAGAATTATTTAACACACCAGTAAATTCTTCAGAGCTGAATAATTTAACTGTGTTAGTGAATACAGTGGTTTTATAAAAATGGGTGACACTTTTACATGACTTAATGGGTAGACAGTGTATTACACAGACAGTTTGATATTGAACCATAGATGAGCTCTATCAGGGGACAGGGATGGGCAAGAAAGCTCAGTTTTAACACATATATAATATGTAATACAATAAAGGTTTGGGGATCCGAGATCTGAGATGTTCGATGGTTTTCCCAGATTCATTAACTTTCCATTCTAAAATAACTTCCTAGATATGAATTCTTACTTTTAATTTAGAAGGTTTTTTACCATTCAGTGCTTTTCTTGGGCTATAGGAAATTGTGCCTTGTGTTTTTTAGTATTTTAAAGTCCAGGTGAAGTATTAGTAAATATGTGTTCTGCAGTTAATGAAAAGTATTAAATAAATAAATGAATCCACATTTCTGAAATAAGGTTTCAAAATGATGATTAAAAAAACAGGGGGGGGGGGTCTGGTGAACCCGCTGAAGAAGCTTGGTAAAGCTCCTACTGAATAATTCTGATGCATTTCTCTGTAAAGTGGCAGACAGAATATTCCTGTGGACCTCTGAATTCACCCTGCTCCTATCATCATAAGTCACTGCTTAAATAGAAATTAGCGAGCCTGTTCCTGAAGCAGCCATGCAAGCCCTAGACATGATACTGCCCTCACCATGCTTCACAGATGAGCTTCTGTTGTTGTTTTCCATGGCTGACCCGTTGTATATGTTGCTTAGTACACCAGTGCTTTCTTTCTTTTTCAAGACATCTTAATGGTTTTACTGGCTGGACCCAGCGTTAGTGCACTGTCTGATCATTTTTCCCTCTTCTCAGATTTTAGAGAGCTTGCTTTTCTCCTGTAGACAGCTCTCTGTTTCTGGTCCTTTTTAAACATCAAATGCTGTCTTCACAGGTAAAACTCAAAGGTAAAACCAGGAGCAGTCATTTAGAGATAGTTATTTGACCCTGGGTAACAACAAATACCTCTCAGTCACATATTCCAGTAATTCTCTCACCTAAAATGTGTCTGCACACGTGCAGCCAGAGGATTCACGTTTTGGATAGTAACAGTTTAGCTGCATTCTGCGTCAGGCTTGAGTCTAATTGAATTAGAATTGGATTCACAGTAGCAGGTTCTGTAATTCTAATTATTATCAATCCATCCATCCACAATTGTAATCCACTATGCAGCAGCTGCCATTTCATATCTAGAGCAGATTACTTGCTGGTTCTTGGTGAACTCTGAGGTCATCTCATAAGAGCAGAACAATCAAATGGACATGTGTATAATGCAGAAATGTATTTATGGTGTGCAGCATATTGTGCCACCAGCATGCATGGTGGTAATGATGTAATCTTTTTCTCTTGAAAATACATACAATACTGGAACACAATACATTTATAGTGCCTTATGTAGGTAAGAAGAAGTTAAACTTTAAGGATGGACATGCGAGAATCCAGGCAGCTGTATGAAATGATGATCACCAAAAACTTTTTGTAAGGAAGAATCATGTCAGTGGTGTCTGTCACTGGTGTGCTTTTAATTGTTTTCATTGTTTCCAGTGTTGGTTGCACTCTGTATGGAATTTTTAAAAATAGTAAGGAAATTAAAATTTACTGGCACTACCCTTTAAAGTAGTGCTAATGGTTACTATCTACCCTCTGTGAGGAAATTGTAGCTGTCCAAGGTACTGAAGTGTGTTTGTAACCCAAGTGGTTGGCATTGGCACGTCTATACACACACACACACACACACACACACACACACACACACACACACACACTTGGAGGAAATGCTGACATATACGTTTTGTTGAGCCTCCAGCTAACCAAGTTTGTCATGTGAAGTACGTCATTCCTTTTTTTGTCTCAGATGATTCAATTTCTTACTGCAGCCCGAGGGTAATGGTGTGTGTGTGTGTTTCACTACTCTTATTTTCTAGGCTGTGAAAACCATTCACAGGGCAAAAGATGCATCTGTTTGTTGCTGAAATCATGTGCACGTGCAGTGAGAGAATACTTTCTCAGCTGTTTCTCTCAAAGTAATGGAAATGTATAGATGCCTGATACCATTGACGTTGAGTAGAAACAGTTTTAAGGTAAATTAAAGATAAATCGTAAGCGTTACCTGACCACGCAGAAGATTACAAAGCATCATGCTCAAAGCGTTACATATGGCGTCTTTATTGTCAAGTGGGAAAGTTATGTTTTAGAGTGTTTTTTAGCTGCTCATGGTTTGGATGGGATGGGAGATGAAAGACAAACCACAGAGCAGTATGATCGTTGCTGCAGCACCTAAGGGAATAATTACGTCTGATTCCTGATTGTTAAAATATTTCCTGGCCTGTTGTTTTTTTTCTGTCACTTAAGCAGTTTCATGTGAGTTGTATTTGCTCCACATACAGTAGGTTTACTCACATACTGAAATCTGCAAAAAGCCTCAATGTATGTTTACTTTGTTTCATCTTTTAATCTTTGCCTTAATTGTATTTTGTCATGCTTTTGTGGGAAAACTTGGGTTACACACAGACTCAGTCAACAGTAAAGATTATTTATTTAGATTGTGGAATCATTTTAATTTTAAGAATTTATCTAAGATGACTTTCAACTTCTCTACCAGAAAAAAGTGTAATTTGGCATAGAGACTGTCTTCAGCCTTAAAACTGCTGTTGTCTATTGCAAACAACAAATAAGAGGCATACTTCCACTCCTTCATACAGTCGTTAAAATCTCTTAACACACACACACACACACACACACACACACACACACACACACACACACACACACACACCTCTGCACAGCATCAGGTTGAGTATGTGTTAAGTTTTCCTAAGCCTTGTGTCCGGCTTCATTGGCAGCTTGCTGAAGATAAATGATCCAACTGCCATGTTTGCCCATGTGAGTATGAGTTTATGTTCCAGCATCTACAGCTATAACTATAATTAGCTCATGTGTTTTGGTTGCCTTGGTAGCACCACAAAGTCCTTGTGGCTGTGACTGTGTGTATGCGAATGTGTCAGAGAATTTGCCTTAACAAGTGCGTAGTGGTATTTTTCTCTTATCTGTCAGCTACATAGCTGCGCGGATGTGGCATCAGGGACACATTTGGATAAAGTTACACAATAGTAAACTGTACACAGCCGCGCAGTTTGCTTATTTGAACAATAGTTGAAGCACGGCATTACACTGAATAGATTCAAGTAGAGTTGTTTCCAGCAGTAGTTTCTCAGAGTGAAATTAGTAATAGTAAAGTGGCCGTGCATTGTCATTAATCTTTCTAGCAACTGTTTCCATCCATTTATCGTCAGATTGTGTTTCATCCAGTTCTCATCTAGTGCATTCATTAAGAGTAAAACCTAATCTGATTCAAAGAAGAGGTTTTAAGACAAATGTTCTTGCCCAGCATTTTCTTTCCAGTGCTCCCTACTAATACTGTTCAGTGTGTTTAGTTTAGGTTACAGCAACTGCAGTCAGTTTGATTTCATCTACTGATGCCAGAATTTCAAATCGTTGAGGCCAAGTTGAATCATTTGTGTCTCATACATACATTCGCTGCTTGTGAGTTTATGTCACATTAATTATACATGCTATTTTACATTAGCTGGGCAGTGTGATTGTGAAACTGACAAAAATTATTTTCAGTTGTCATCCAGACCTGAATACCAGAATATAATATTATACATCTTCCTCAAAGTAATGTCAAAGATCTTAATAAAATACTGACACCTCTCTTTCAGCATGGCTAAGTGTCAAGATATAAAATTATAGTCTTAATCATTGCTCACCAGCTTCAGTGGAGCATCTGGGGAATAGATTCTTATTTCTAAAGACATAGTGTTAAAGTCATCTCCATGTGTCCACACAGCTTCAGTACGCCTGCGTCCTCCTGCTGCTGTCCTGTTTATAGAAGTGTGGAAATCCTCCTTGAATTTTTTTGGCAAATGTCCTTTGTTTTGTCTTATAAATTTGCAGGGAAAAAAAACAATGTTCCTTGCTTAAGGAAGTCATAATATATTATATACCCTACCTTAGTATCCATTACTCTGCTTGTCAATTCAACAAACTTTTGATGTGAACAGGTTTGTTTCATAAAGTTCAGCAAATTAATAGCGTATCATTGACTATCGATATAGCAGTATATCAGGGTTTGAACCTATTCAAATCATTGCTTTGTTATTGTTTTTAAGAGCTTCATCAAGAGCAAAGTCAAACCACTTAACATCATTTGCATGAAAATGGCTTTTTCCTTCCTCCCACTCTTTGCTAGAATAATGTGCCTGATGCTAAAGGGTGTGATTGTGAGCGTGGCTTGTGAGAAATCGACCTAAGCTGACCGGCCAGTGCTGTCATGTTACATGAGAATCATTAGCGTGTGTATAATTACACCCATGTGGACAGTAACACTATCTCGGCTGTCATTATGCAATGTCCCAGCATGGTGCTCACAGGTTCACTGCATCAGTGATGCACAGGTCAATAGAGGATGACACAGACATCAGTGGAAGATAGAAATAGGATGGATGGAGATGGGGAGTGAAGTGTATACTGTGCCCACACATGTTTTTATTGAACAAAGCAGGGGTCAGCGTATGGCTTTGGGACGAATGGACACAAAGACTTTGCAAAACTAATGCTGGACTCACATTGTGTGTAAGATGCTGTGTTTAAATGTTTATGTTCTATAAATAATTGTTGTCACTAAATAACAAGACTCAAATTATTGTCAGTCGCATGAATTCACACCATTTCTGTCCACTCACCAACAAATCTGTCTGTCATCCAACTGTAGCACAACTGCTAACTCTTCATTCACTGTGTAATTTACACTTTACTGGTGACACTGGCAATTTCCATCTTCAGTTGTCTGAAGGTGTGAACAAAGTTGTGAAAATCTGTAGCATCGCTACCTTCTATTGAACACAATGTGAGTGCAGCAGTTTGTTTTTGAAAGGATGGACAGTCTGTTCTTCACTGTGTCGGGTCTGAAGGCTTACAGCCACTGCAGTGGTCTCACACCAAGTCCTAAAATAAACCTGTCCTTAAGGTGTTTGTGCAGCTGGTCTGAGGATGTGTCTAAAGCTGATTAGCAGTTCATGCAGTATGCAGTCACTTGCAATATTCTGATTTGGAAATTAGATAATGAACAGTGGGAGCCTCATGAGACCTGTGACACTATTCGAAGACACAATACGTTAATTATACTGCCTGGCCAAAAAAAGTCACACACTCTAATATTTCTTGGCGTCACCACAGTTATTTCTGTTCACAGTTAGGTTTCTTTCTCACCAAGATCTTGTATTGATGATTGGATCAGACCGCTGCGTGAAGTCACATCCTAAAGATTCTGGGGTTGGAGTTAAATCCAGTGGCCAGTCCATGTGTGAAAATGATTCACAATGATTTCACAATCCACAAGCCTGAAAAATGAATTGATGGGAAAAACCTAGTCATTCAGCACATTGAGGTATTCAGCTGACCTCATTGTTTTACCAGCTGAAACATATTATCACTGCAGTGAAAGACACATACCTGTTTGCTTAGTGAATGATTTTTGTTTGGCCTGGCAGTATAACTGTCACACGTGGCTTTATTACCAAGTTTTATTTGGCTTTCATATTGAGTCTGTGTAGAGAGCACAGACATGTTAAGAGAATTACCTGACACACTCTGACTCACCTGGCGTAGAAACACCTCAAATGAGGTGACATTTGAGTCATCTGTTTGAACCCTAAAAAAAGGAAGCGTGAGTCTTAGGGAAGGAAACACGAGATGACAATAACAGAATAAGAGCATGTAGACACAGGGGAAGTGGAGTTACACAGCGGGAAAGGAAGGGGGAGGAGGCAGGGAAATTATCTGTCCTGAGTCCCTGATGATGAAGTCAAACTTCAACCAGCATGGCTAAAAATAGTACAGTAGCTGCCCTGCTGCTGCCACACGCACACATCCCAGTGGGGATTCCCATCAAAGCTGCTTTCACCTATCCTGACATTTTCATCTAAGTTCTGCTCACTCCCCCCACTACTCCAACCTCTCTGGGTGTTATAAACCACTCACCTGCACTCCTATACTGAGCCGCTGCGTCCATCAACACGTACCAACAGATACGAACAAGTCTCATTAGAAATGAAAAACGTCACTCGCTCAGTATGCATACACTAAATTCAGATGCACTGTCGAGTGAGTGTGCAACTGTGGTGCACAGTGTCCGTTTTTTGTCTCCAACTTGTCGCTTGCATGTGTTGCCTTTTTTTTTGGGTTCCTGCCTGCTGTGGTCACACTGCACTAACGCCGTATTGTGTGCTAGTGTGCAAACACCTCTGAGCAGTGAGCTAGAAGAGAGCAAGAGCCTTAATTGACCACACATATGCGCTGACACCTCAGACCTCTATGTTGCTTCATCTACACCTGCATTAAAAAATGTAAGACTTTTAGTCCAAACTCAATTTTAAACAGTAAAAATGAAATATGTTTGACAAGAAATCTCACCATCTGCGGTCAAAGTGACATTGGGAAAAGAAAATTCATTTGGCAAAAAAAGAAGTGTGAAAATGTAAGAAACACAGTGAAAATCCAAGAACTGTGGAGAATGACATGGAGTGAAAGGAAAATTGTATGATAAGAGTAAAAATGTGAAAGGACGGAGAGGAGCCAATGAAGTGACAGAAGACCATTGACAGGATTTATAGTTATAAGAATTGGGATACATGCTATGAAAAAGTATTTGCCCCCTCCTTTTTAATTTTTTTTTACACATTTGTCACATTTAAATGATTCAGATCATCAGTACATTTTACTATTACACAAAGATAACCCACGTAAATACAAAATGCAGCTTTTAAATGATGATCTTATTTATTTATTGGCTGCAACAACTGAACGGGGCAAATACTTTTTCAACACACTATATATAAAGTTCGGCAGTCTTTCTCTGCTTGTGGCAAGTCGCCCGCCTGAGTGCTTGTATGAGGCTGGGGACACTCCAATCAGTGACTTCTCCTGCTCGTTCGTTTCACCAATCTTTATGACTCTTTAACGGGATCAGTGTCCTCTCACGCTCACTGTCTGAATATAAATCACAGCTCTTAGAGCCCTGCATGCCTCCTGTTGTTGGTGGTATTATTTCCTTTTTTATAGATTTTGAATTACATTGATTGCAGTGACATACTGAGTATTAATGGAATAAGAGTTTAATCATAGATAGTTTTTTCCTAGTTTCATCTCTTCCAATCACTGGAAGGAAACAACAAGATATGCAAATCTTATTATATTATGGAAAAAGGCCGTAACAGCATGAAGAAGAAAGTGAGAGTGCCTGTTTCAAGAAATAGCAAAAGTAAAATATGAAAGCTAAGTGAAAAGTTTGAACATGAACACAGGAGAAAAAAAATCCCAGGTAGAAAATGACTCAAATGGGACTCAGGCATATTTTAGCAGTCGATGAGAAGGGGATGATGAGCTCAGTGTGTGTGTGTGTGTGTGTGTGTCTATGGATGTTTGATTGATGGGTATACTGTGTTCTGAGCTGGCAGCTCACTGTGTTCCAGGGCAAATTGTGAGTGATTTTACACCAGAAGTGGACGGACATGAGAAGGTTTTATATGGTGTGTATTCCTGAGAAAAAGATCTGTGTCCCATCACCAGAACTATTAGAGGTCAGGTTGAGTGGAAGCGATATAGAAGAAAAAATAGTGTTTCCATTTCCAATGACTTTCGTCAGGATGTACATTATACCTGTATTATGCAACATATGTTCTTGTGTGGATTTGCTCTTGAAGGCATGCACACTGGTCTGCATGTATGTACCACCAAGGTAAGCATGTTTGCACATTCACACCTGCATGCGTGTGTGTGTACGTGTGTTTTCCCTCTGGTAGAACAGGACTAATGGTTTGTTTACATCCTCTCAAGTTTCGGGGGGATTTACAGTCCCTGTGTTGGCCGGAGAGGACAAGGAAGGAGGATGGGAATAGTCCTCTTCCTCCTTCTTGGTTTAGTTCTCTCCTGTAACATCTCTTTCATGCTTTATTCAGTCTTGCTCCTACAGTTTTCTTTCTCACTCTCTGTTCTGTGTTATTTGCCATCTCTCATCTTTTTCACTGTCTCATTCTCTTCACGTGAAATACTTACTTTCTCATTCTATTTGCCACCTTGATGTAGAGTACCTGTCTTTATTATTCTCTCCCGTTCATTTAACACTCTTTCTTCCTTGCCGACTGTCTTTCAGATTTCTCTCTGCTCTATCACTCCTGTCATTTGTCTTTGTCTAAGCCCTGTCTCTCACTTATTCTCTCTTCCATTATCTCATTCACTTCTCATCTTCTCTGTGTTTTGGCTGAGTACTGTCTCCTCACATTACTTCCCTTCTCTCCTATCTTTGGGTCCATCTTTCTTTCTAATGTGCTTGTAGCTCTGCTCCCCATGTGATTTTTTTTCTCACTACAGTATTAAGAATAGAACGCAAAATGGTTATATAGGAGATCTGGGTACAATTTAGGCCGGGACCCAAGCGGCTATTTGTTAGATACGTCTACAGGTTTAGATTAGTTGGATTTTTTTTCTAAATGTAAGATATCAGTAATAATTTAATAGTGGTTAACATTTGTAAATACATAGGCTACTTCTTAACATAGGAGAGGAGACATCCCTCTCACTTCCACTCTGAACATGGATAGACTTTAAACCACGACACAACTAGCATGAATAGAAATAGAACTTTATTTAAGAGACATCACAAAAGTCCACTCTGTCCCACTTGCATGGTGGAAGCAGTGATTGCTGAACACTGCCTCTGCGTACAGGTGGTATCCAGCCACATTTTTTTTTTTTGAAAGACTGCTACCAGACTTTTATTGTAGCTTTTCCACCCTGAAGAAGGGTTGGAGAAGGGAAAGCACACTTAATTATATGTATATGTATGACCCCTTATCATACTGTATGTATTCATTTATCTGGAGTTGTTGACAGTCTGCTCTGGAGATCCAGAGAGCTAAAGTAAGAAATGTCCCGTCTCCTGACTAACTTCTGCACCCTTTTCCCCTCTTTCCCGTCCTCTTTGCTGGTCTCTCTTTTTTATTTCTACCCTCACCTTGTCTTATAGCTTCCTGTTCATTAAGGGATTGAGATGAGTTATAATTACAGATATAATTCTGTAAGATCTTAAGCTAAAATGCCTTGAGGTGATTTTAGTTGTGAATTAGTGCTTTAAAACTAAACTGAAAGCATTACCATCTAAAAAAAAACATCTTCTCTTATCTTAAAATGTAACTGCTGAACCCCTGCTATGATCACACCTGTGTGTTACGAAGCAATGTAAAAGTTGCCAGAGGTTACAGAAAAGGAAGCAAATGTTGTCAGCAGGATGTCATTTTTTTTATCATAATTCAGAACAACATTAAAACATCTTGAAGCTTACCTATGAATATTCAGCAGCTTTCATTTTCAGCAATCAAGCTGAGACTCTTAAAACTGGATAGCAGCAGGTTATTAATTACATAATTTGACCTACCACTTGCCTCTATTCATGCTTCTCCCTGAGGTCTTCCGTCTTTTTAACTAATGTGGGCTGGCATGAATTCATTGTTTTAAATGCAGTGGCTTCCTGTGCAGTGATCTGATAGTGAATAGAGTCAATAAAATAATCACGCAGACTGTAAAAATTACAGAAAACCTGGCAAGTTTTGTGTCACTGAGGTTTGAAGGAGAGGGAAAAATACAATTATAGAACAAGTGCCGGAGATAAGTGGATGTTTTAGTGCTGCTGCTCTGTGCAGATGAGTGAAGAAAAAGGTGCTGAGTGCTTGGTGTGTGTATTAGGATGTACAGTCGAATACTGGATGCCACTCGTATAGGAACTACAACCCATCTACGCCACACACACAAAGCTGACGTGCTTGTGTGTATGACTGTGTATCAACATTGAAAAGACAAAACCAATGACGCACAGAGCGCTGAACATATGTTCTATCCCCTTCACCCCACTCTAAACAGCACACACATACAGTACATCACTGTGGCGTGTTACCGAGTGCACTTCACACCACTCTCTCACTCTCAGCAGCTTCAGGCTCTGTTCTGCATTTCATAGACATGACCTTCACCTCAATACTAACAGCTAGTTAGGTTTTATCACAGCTCTGTATGCAGTCTGGGGGTTGGACTGGACTTTTTCTATGCATAATTGTATGTTGCATTGATAATGTTTTAATTACAATTATATTTATATTATCATCCCATTGTGTAATTGCATTGGATGGTATGTTACTGTGCTCTTTTCTCTTTTATATGTCCAGATACTGCATATTTTTGGTAACTCAAACTTTTTCAGAAATATAATTAATATAAATTGTGCAGAGAAGTTCACAGGCACTTACAGTTACAGTGCAATGTGCGTCAGCTGTGTGAGGGATTTTATGCATGCGTGATAATGTGATGAATAATGATAGTTTGGGCAATTAATAGCTATGCCTAAGGCGAGGTGTAGGTCCCAAGTGTGTCCCCCGGTCAGTCAGCATTTTATCCCACAACAGCACGAACATAAAACCTCCAGGCATCAGTTACGAGCCAAAGGAACAGCCACCAACATAAATATGCAGCAATGGAAATAATTTTTTTATATATAAATCTGGTGACATTAAAATGTAGTTGTGTCTCTTTGTATTAATATTGACCAATAATTAATATTTTGAGAGATAAGATATAAGATGACATATCAACATGTAACAAGAAATATTTTTTTATACGTAGAGAAATGCACACAAGCAGGATGTGTCTTATTTACACTGACTCCTAGTTTTGAGTTCAGTGTATAAAACGTCTGCCCATTGCTTTCTTGTGTATAGTGCACAGTATGGGCTAGAACACTTATAACTTGTCTTTGTTTTTTCTCTCTCACTTACTCAATCCCTATCGTAACTATCTTATTCTGTCTTGTTAATGTTTTCTTTTTCTCTCCATTCTTTCTTGCATTTACACGTGCACTAATTACACTCCTCATCCACCTTTTGACTGTCTACTGCTGAAGGATTATCTTATCTGGAGAGAGCAGCCCAGCGCTGTGCACACTGCCACCAAGTTGATTAAATGTGCACAGGACAGAGGAAGAAGATTGCATACATGTTTGTGTGTGTGTGGCTGGCTGTGTGCCTTTGCTATCATAAGTGATGGGTCCATAGCTGTGCAAGCAGTATGGATTTGTGTGTTTGTGTGTGTGTGTATGGATCTAGAGCTGTTTTCAGACATGAACGAAAACCCTGAACTTCTTTAGACATTACCTGGAAATGCTATTTCCAGGTAATGACAAATTTCAGCATGCCTAGACATTAGAAAGACATTTTCCTACCAGCTCCCTAGTGCAAAGTCTGAGTAATGTCCAATAGAACGCATGTGCGAAAAAGAGCAGCTAATTGTCAGGATAATTCACAGCAATGGAATGGACATGTTGATGACTTTACCTTTCAGTCGATCCGTTCAGCACAACATCAGAATGTATGGGGCATAGTTACTATGCTTTCTGGTGTCGTAAATACACTAAGGTCATATACTTAACACATTGTTTCTAATCACGTGAATGGCTTTTATAGTGTCTTAAAAAAGGGATTTCAGCAGTGTAATAATGTCCTGCCTTCTCCCATTCACTGCCCCTTATGAAACCAAATGAACCATTTCCCCAAGAACACATCTGACAATTTCCTGTGCTGCATGTGTTAAAGAGCAACTCCAGACAATGACTGAAGCAAATTCTTCATTGTCTGGAGTTCATGTGTGAAAGTTGCTTATGAAAGGTTGCAAATCTGTGTAAGTAGTGAGATTAAAGCATATTTTCAAATATACATCATCATCATCATCACGTTACTTTTCTTTCCTAAGTAACATGACATATACTGTATATGCAATAAACTGCAACATACTGTACATGAGAAAATATATAGATTCATCATGAAAGTTTATTAACTCTTCCAATGGAACAATGAAATAAGTTGGTTGTCCTTTTTGTGTTTAAAAAAAAAAGTTACCTAGTCCCAGCAACAAGCAGCTAAATTCTCCTGACGTTTCTGTTGCTTCCTGATGTTGGTTAAATAAGTCTGGTCTGATATTGCATCTCTGTTCACATTCCCACCTCCCTCTCCATTACTCAAGCCACTATTGCCCTGTTAATGCGGCCATCCATCAGAATGGAGGGCTGAGTGCTTCTAAGGGTTGGAAGGGGAAGAGATGATTAGTTTAGGGAGGTGCTAGTTTTATCTATTATTTGATTTTCACAATTTATCCAGAATTTTATTTACTCATTAGCTTTTTCTAATAAATGCCCAAGAAATGTGTGAGACCGAGATCAAACCCAGGTAGACGAGCTGTACATTATCTTACTGCTTTGAGGTGGCAATGTTCTTTCAGAGTTCTGGTGTGGCTGCCATTTATATTAAGGAACTGTTCATCCAGTGTGGGCTGATGTTAGGTGTGCCGTCTTCTAGAAACTCTGCTCAGGTGCTATTTTTAAAATGGCTATTTATAAAAGACTAGCCAATCTTTCTGCTTGCTTTTCCACAGGTCCTCAGCATGTGATCATAATAGGACAAAACTTGCTTCCCACACAGACTCATTCACTTGGTAACCAAGGAAGGCACACTGAGCTCAATTATAACAAGCTGTGAGCTCAGGGTTATTTTTACGCTTTTACTGTCATCTCCAAAACTATTTCTCTCTTTTAGGTGGAAATTGAGCAATTAACATCACATGAGCTCTGTGACAAAAAAGGTTTCTTTTTTTCTCCCCATAGTTGCTCCTACAAGGTGTCAGTGTTTCAGTACTTCCAAAGAACAAAATGTGTTCTCTCTTGGGCTGCCTTGGTGTTCCCATAAGGCAGTAATGTGGCCCTCTACAAGTGCAACACAGTGATTAGCAGAGCTATTAGTGTAGTTCACACTGACATTCAAATAGAGAGGTGTGTTGGCCTGACTGCTGAGGACCTGGGGTAGTTTTTTGAGGCATATCTTCATCTGGTAAGAACCTTTTCTTGTGAAGGCTACATACAGTGTTTCCATATACAGTATAACAGTAACTAGTCTTAATACATGTCTTCTTCAGCCCATGGAACATGACGGGCTCATTTGTGAATGCAAATTTCATTCCAACTCGTAAAACATCATTGCCACTCAGTCAAAATTAACCAATTATCTGTGTTTGTGAAAGCAGAGTGTATTTCAGACTACTAAAATGTAGCAGCATTCAATAACAACTTTCCCATTGAAAGGTTTTTACAGTGAAATGTGGAAGGCTATTAGATTAGAAAACAGGAAAAGACACAGACAGAGAAAATGCAACGAAGGTGGAAGGTGATCATTCAACTGTCACCAAAATACAACATAAAAATATAAGAGATGATAAAGCACAAGGAGATCGAACTACAAATGTGAATTCTAGGCCGTGCCAAATACCACTTTTTCGGCTCCGGGATTTCTTTTGTTATTTGGCGAATATTTAAACCTTTTGGAGGTTTGGAACGAAACAAGCTGTAATTAATAATAAGGCAGGGTGAGGTTGGTAGCGCCATTGGTGTAGTTATAACAGCAGCACGTACATTTTAATAAACAAACAAATCCAATCTCCAATAACATAAACCAAATAAATTATAATCAGATTGTAAGTTTAAACTTACCATCTTTCTGTTGTGTGTGAGGAAGATTAGTTTGTCCACATTCTGTGGTAAAAGCAAACCTCAAGTTATGTTCACGATGTAGCACCCTTGGCAAAAAATGCGCTCTGACATACGTTGTAGAGTACATAATATTGCACATATAAAAATACTAACTATGGGCCATGCAGTTTGGATATGAATTTAACGGACTAAAAATGAATCCCTGGGTACATAGTGCAAGTTGGCTGTGATGTCATGTGGCGTGGTTGCAGAACTACCACAATTAAGTTGTGGTGAGGTTATGGAGTCTGATTGCAGTTGGTATGAATGGCCTGCAGCAATGCTCGTCATGCTTTCATCACTGTGTTTATCTGAGTAAGCCAGGGATGCCAGAGGACTTGAGGGAGCCATATCTTTGATGTGGTCGATGTTTTCGCACAGAATAAGGAGGGACATCATCTCTCAGTGGACAGAAAATGATCTTACTCTTTTGTCTATCCATTTTTGTCTGTCTTAGTTTATTGCTCTCATTCACTTGAGCTGCCTCTCCAGTTTTTGTGTGCTGAGCGCTACCTGTGCAGTAATATACATCAATGTGCAGGCTGCTAATCATAACCTCTCCATTTCTACTGTTTCTTTCCTTCCCACTTATTCTGCTGCCCTCTCTCTGTTACCCTCTATTCTCCATTCAGCAACATTACTATAGTTTTACTGATTTAAAATGCCAACTCCTATCTTTTTCCTCCTTATTTAGCTTCCCTACTCCACTTTCTCGATAATGGTGCTGTAATATTACTGCACAAAAATGCTGAGCGAGTCCAGACTTTAGACCTAGTTTATTTGTAGTGTTTTTTTCGCTCTACACTTGTCTCAGCACAAATAAATGTGAGCAATAGTACAATTTTTACTGTTTTGTTTTTTTTGTAATGAATGTTACTATTTGTGTTTAATGCTTGTCTGAGATTACAGATAATTAAACCTGTTCCCACTAGCCGAGTAACACCCATGATATTATATAGAAACACATCAGGTGGGAAGAAATGAATAAGATGAAAATGAACTGGACTGTAAAATTGAAAAATGATTGAAGTGTGAATAATTTAAATTATGTTGAATACGTTTATTGTAAAAGTGAGTTCCAGACATGTTGAATACAAGTGGTACCAACCGTTTGTATGATTAATAATCTCACATTGGATGGTCTCTTAAGTAATTTAATTTGTTTACCTTAATGTAACATATCCAGAGATATTGATGCCTTCATGCAAGAACCACTTAACTGGACAGACGTTTTCTTCAGCGGCACACGGAAGTTATTTCAGGAAACGCTTTTATCCATGATACAAGCAAACTAAACTAGTCATCACTGGTCATGTGCAGTTTACACAGCGGTTTTACAATGTTTTTTTATTACAGGAACCACTGCCTCTAGATTATTATTCATCATTGTCTATGATAATATTCTGTTAGAACATGTCAAACAACCTTTTCATGAAATTCATTTTAGTCATTTTACATTTAGTCATTTGGCTGACCAAATTTAATTCTCCAAAAAGGTTTTTGTGAGATTCTAGCACCATGTTGAATCAATCCCTCTATCTGCTCTGATAATACAGTGGAAGCTGTGTATATATTTTATTGTATACTGCTAAATTGAATTTGTTTGTTTATTAGCAGGTTGAATAAGAAATGAAAGTTTTTGGTGCACACTTAAATTAAAACGCAAAAAGAGGGGTTGCGATAAGAATACAAAAATGTAGAAAAGTAATCTGAATAATGTCGTCTGACCTCTTACAAAAGTCATCAGATATACGTTTCCAGCACCTTCTGCAGAGTGCTGTTATAAGTATAAGAGATCAGATGTTGATTGAGAAATAGCACACTACACACTCAGAAAGCCCTTTTATCATAAAGAAGCCAGGCAAACCACAGCTGAATGTCTTTTTGTGTGTACTTAACTGATATTAACACTTTACAAAGAGGCCAGACAAATATATTTAACTAAATAAACCACAATCCTATTTGCTTATGCTCTACGTGTGGCTAAGTATCTCTAACTTGGCAGGATAACAAGCTGCCAAATCAAGTATCAGTTATTCTGTGTTAGCCCTCAGATGTATTATACACGTAAATACACAAAAGTGCATGAAACTAATCCTTTACACTGTGTTTCCATTTCAAGGAAATGAAGTGTTCGTGATCACAAGATCTCAAAATCAATAGTAGTGTATATATTTTTTTAAATGTGAAAATGAAAGGTGTTGGGTGTCAGGTTGTGGGTTGAGACATTCCAGTGGGATACAGCAGTGGGTACTGCTTTCAAACCTGTCATAATACAGCTGTCTCAGTTTGTGGGTTTGGGTTTCAATGACCTCGACCGGAACCCTGTAATAGATGGTGATGATGAGAACACTCTTATTGGCATTGATTAATGAGCAACAGCAAACCACAGTGCCTTGTCATCAGACAAATCGAATAAAGACAAATAAAGCAAGTACTGGCCTCTTTGTGCCAGCTGAGTCATGTAGCTATACTAAATGATCGATCACGCTGTGAAGATTTCAGACAAGCGTCAGACTGAGTAGTACTTCAGCGCTGGAGCGTTCTCTGAAGTGATTGCCTGTTTTGCTTCAATGGTGGAAAACAACACGGCTCTTCAACCACTGAGGACAAGCTTCTATTTGTTTTTGTGCAAACCTTTCTCTAATTTGGAGTGGTGTGTCCACAGTTGAGCACATTCATCATGGTGTACTCAAACATTTCAGATAATTACACCAAGCCTTATATGGGGTTTAGATAATATGCGTATGCATGTCCTTGATATTTTTAGAAGATGATCACTACAGCAGCTCATTGATGATGAAGTGAAAAGAAAAGGACATCTCTTGTCTAAATGGACATCAAATTAGGCTGATGTCACACTTTACTGCGTCTGCATCTGTGCCTCTTTTGTATGAACATTGGGTAACAAGGTGAAGATTGATCTTTACACTGACTGTGCTACTCTAAGTCTCACACAGTGCAGGGTTTTTTTCTGGACTAATCCTGCTGATACTCAATAGACGTGCTTAAGAGTGCCAAAAATTTGCCTTACGTGTTTTTTTAAATCTTGCAAACCATAAACTGAATTTACCCTACCTCTGGTGAAATCTTTAATGACTGGTTGGGTCTGCTCCTTTTCTGTTCAAGTAGTTGATAAAGTGGCTATTAGAAGTAATTTTGCATCAATATTGTATGACACGACTACTTGTACATGAAAGGGTTTGTTTGTAATGATGAATGAACCCACAGTAAATGATCTGCCCACTCTGCAGTTAGCATAGAAAGTGTTATAGCACCTTGTAGGTCATTGTTGTGCTTTTGGCACTGTTATGCCAGACAGTAAACAACAAAATTAGCAATTAGATGCATGAACAAAGTTGAGCAACAAGTTTGCAATATCAGTTTCATAAAGTATTGAATAGCACTGTATGTCTTGTGGACAAAGATATCCTGGGACAAAATGTAGGTTCACCATCTCACAATAAGACATCTGTGTTTGCTGTTTGTTATTCAGCTAAATTCAACTGTAAATAATGGGGTTTAGCAGCTTTTAGTTGTTCTACCTTGGATGTTTATTCTATTGAATCTAAAGCATCACAAATCACCATCAAAGTGTTAAAGTTGACTTCCTAGACGTTGCAGATACCTCAACTATGCAAATCCCCCATGAAAGGAGCTGTTGTAGCTGCTCAGTTAGACAGTTCTCCATTAGGCCTGGACAATTTACTTGCAGGACTTTACATAATTTTTTCATTTATTTTAGGCACATACCTGTAAGATAGGCGTATCCATCAGAGATTTACAACAGCAGCTAGGCGCTGACACCATTTAGAGTTTCCCTCTGAGCTATTTTGGGTGAGCACCTTAAATTTTTTCCTGACAGCATTTCACAGTTCAGCCAACAGCTGTGACAGGTAAAGGTCAGGGATAGAGAGGGAGCGAGGCAGAGAGAGAGAGGAAGGTAGTAAGGAATACATGGAAATATGGGTGAATTAGCACACCTTTTTTACCTTTCTTACACTTCTGAGATTCCTTTTTAAACAGAAGTGGGTGTGAGGGGGAAAAGAGCACAGACAGAAGAGCGATGAGTGCCAGCTTAGTCTGTAACAGATAAAGACACTGTAAGTGTGACTGCCCTTCATCGAACATCTTTTTCTTGCTATTTATGTCTCATTTGTATCATCTTCCACATTTATTTCCAATCGGTTGTCAGAAATCTCCAATTGTGTCTCATTTTACTGTCTTTGATTTCATTTCATCCCCTCCTCCTCATTAAAAGTCTTCAGGTTGCCCTCTTTTAATGCTCCTTGGTTTCTCAGTCTTTGTCAGCTCCTTTTCTCTTGCTTTAAAATCGCTAATTCATTTTTAATATTTCCTTCTGCTTTCTGGGTCTTTTGTCACAAACAGAAGCTTTGGGTTTAGAATATGAAGAATAAAGATCAAAAGCAGACAATCCACAATATATTGCCTCAACAAAGTGAACATGCTCCAAGGTGTGCAAAACTAAAATAAGATTTATTTCGGCTTCTCCTATCCGGGGGCGCTACTGTGGATCATCTGCCTCCCCATGTTTGATTTGGCAAGGATTTTACACCGGATGCCCTTCCTGATGCAACCCTCCCCATTTATCCAGGTTTGGAATTGGCACTAGGGAGGGACCGGGACACAAACCACCAACCCAGGGGTTCTTAGACAGTTAGCAGTTGCTGTCTGCCCTACCTACTGTGCCAACTAAAAAAGGGTATAATGTAGAGTATTTAATTAACTGAACACAGTCCCAATGTGTGTTGATTGTTGATTAAATCAGGCAATTTCACCAAAGACGCAATATTACAACTAAGTCAGCCATGACTTTACTGTGCCATGTCCATTGGCTAATGCACTATGTACTATGTTTTCCAGGTGGTTGTTCTCAGACAATTGTATGTGAACTTATTGTCTCTCTGTGCTTTATCTTCCAGTACCGGATTGGGCAGCTGTACATGATTAGTAAACACAGTCATGAGCAGAGTGATCGAGGGGAAGGGGTGGAAGTTGTCCAGAATAAACCCTATGAAGACCCGGCACACGGCCAAGGACAGTTCACAGAGAAACGAGTCTACCTCAACAGGTCAGTGAAACATACCGCTGCCGGTTTTTTAACCAAAGTGTGTAGAGGACTCTAAACTCCACCAGAGGATACTTTAACACTTAAAGTAACTTTTATATAAAAGTCAAACTTTAACAGTAAATTCAGGATAAAGTTGCCTTACAGAAACTACAAAATACTATGCACAAAGTTTGTCTTCAGCCATGACTAAATTTGCAAAGTTTAGTGGCTATCTGCACCTCAACTACCTTGGGCACACAATACACTGAGCCGTTTGTTAATGTAAATGTTTGCACAGATGGTGATAGACACATGCTGCCCACTGCCCGTTGGTACCAGCAAGTTAACATATCCATCACAGTTATGTCACCCCATACATCTGCATCATACTGCATCCTGTGAGGATCTGTGTGCACTGATGTGAATGTGTGCATGCAGATGCCTTGTGACCCTTCCACACACTTTAGTTAGATCTACATCACAGCAAGATACCAGAAAAGACAGAGGAAAAGAAAGCAACAGTGGGAGAGAAAGAAAAAGAAAGAGAGAAAATAGAAGGCAGATAGAGTTGCTGTAGGCATATTGTTTAAGCACAAATACCTGTGTCAGCATTCACTGTGCTGGGGAACTAATTATGTTGAGCCAGCACAGTTCTGCTCTGCAGAGGAGAGAAGAATAAAGACAGAGGGAGCAAATAGAGATAGGCTGGGCATCCATTCAGTTTGTATTCTATAAGTGAAGTAGAAAATGTAATAGAGCATTTTATTAGCAACTTATTAATGCTTGCTCCAAGATTGGTTTGGACAATAAAAAAAAATCATGGTTTTAATAGCAAAGGAATAGAAGTCGTTTACAAATCTTTGCTTACCAATTCAAAAGTAGTAAATAAATTATGACCTCTTAGACACGTTAAAGCCACTACAGACACTATGTTTAAACGTCTTTCATGTTTTTTTAGTGCAAACAGTTGGAACAATTGTAAAATTGGGTGTATCATGCTTCACTGTCAACACTGAAGGGATCATATTTACTTGCTTCAGGCCAGTTGTTTTTATTTAGCATTCCATTTTTTTGCAGATGTTCAGCAGCTTACTTAAGCTCTGTTTACATGGAGGTCATTTTAATAGAGAAATGATGAAAATAATTGAAGAGTACCAGGCAAATCCATTTTTATGTCTGTTGACATGTGTAGCATGTAGATGGGAAGAGACAAAGTACTCACAATTTGTTTAGATAAAATGATCATTCCTTGGCATGAACGCCAGATCATGCATCAATACCAGTCACACTACGGCTCTCTCTCACACCTATCAACAGTAGTTCCAATATAAAAAGTTATGACGGTGATTCAGTATAGTCTCTTATAGTCTGAAGGGGAGGAATAAAAACAGACACAGTAGAGAAGAGGATAAAACCATTATGTGCAGGACATGATCATCCAGTAACCAAACTGTTGGTAGTTGATGAAATTACAATACTGTAAATGAAACTGATGTTTGTGACATTGCATTAGGTCGTGTTAAATCACGTTAGATAGTGTAATATATATTAAATTAATTATTTACCATAACTAACTACTATCCTGCCTCTTCCAAGTGGCCATCCATCTGGCTCTGTAACAACCAAGCATTTAGCTCTGATTCACCAGCAGGAAAGTCAATCTGGACTCGTTCTGTCACGCTTCAACCACCTCATTAACCCTCGCAATCTGCCTCACGCTGTACTTCACTATTTGGCCTGAACCCATCCAACCTGAACATCGATTCCACGCTTGTTCTGTCAAAAGCCTTCATTACGAGCAGAGAGGGCATGGTAATTGTAAATAGTAAGTTGTGTAAGTAAGGATAAAGTGTTGCCTTTCCTTGGACATATTTAACTAAACTAGTTTATTTTCTTTAAAATACAAAAATGGCTATGGCGTGAAAGTATAGTAGGAGTATCCACCCACCCCACTTACACGCTTGGCAATGTAGGCTCCATCGCAGCAGCTATTGGCAAAGATCTTTGAAGGAACAAGGAGGGAATAGGAGAAATCAACAGATGGAGATGTAGGAGGAATGTCATTCTCTTTTGTTGGGGGAGAGAGAGACTCACACACACACACTGGGAAAGGGAAAGAGAGTAAGCGAGCCTGCCAACATTCACACAATGTTGCCGTCAAAAACAGTTTTTATTCTCAGCCATCACGACGCAGTGGGCACCATATTTGTCCTCCTTAACAAACTGTTTCCATGTCAGTCAAAGAAAGTGGAAAGGAACGCAGGCTAAATAAAAGTGTGCGCACTTCTGTGTTTTGACATGTCTCATAAATACGTTCTCAGTTTGTCTTCAGTTACAGTCCTAACAGTGTTCAGAGTTCAAGCTAGTGTGCTTTTGAAGCACGGCATTTGTAACTTTTAGACAGAGCTTAGATTGTTCCAGTCTCTGTACTACACTAAACCAACCACTTTGCTAACTGCAGCTTCATGTTGGCACTAGATCAGTGCTCTAAACTAAACTCTTTGCATAAAAGCGTGTACTTCTGAAAATTTTCGATTATTCATTGCTGTTATTTTTTGTTCACAGTGGTCAATAAGAAATATGCACACAAACCGTTTTTCCCAGTGACATTTTCAATTTGCTTATTTTGTCAAAAACGTTTCCAAAACCCACCAGCTAGCTTCCACTGAGCATGGTTGAAAACATGGTGGTACTGGGCAGCTTCTACGTGTAAATGGATGTAACTGAATGAACATGAAGACTATGTTCCTGGAAAGGTTTTTGATTATTGCTGCAATAGTGGAAGCAATTTCACCCCCACTCCTGCTTTTTTGCTACATGCTCTTAGTATCGCTCCTCTTACTGTCTCTGTTCGTCTTAATGTCCCTCTGCAGTAAATTACCCAGCTGGGCTCGAGCAGTGGTTCCGAAAATCTTCTATGTGACAGAGAAAGCGTGGAATTACTACCCTTACACCATAACAGGTGAGCATACGGAGGAAATATCTTTGCTGGTATGTCCAACAAATGAATGTGATGCAGCTGTAAGAACTCTCTGACCAAATACTGACCTGTGCCACACACATATACTCATATCATATCATATCATATCATATCAAAGCTGCTGGCTGCAGCAACAAAAAGAGCTCTGCTGTAACGCAGTAGAATAACTTAACACTACAGTCACATAAAGCCCAAACACATTTTAAAGGTCGGCTTCTCAACTAGTTTTCAGTGGGCTGAAAGTTGTATTTTTTCCAGTCAAAACACAGTTTACTCAGCACTCACCACTTGGTGCAAACATTTTTCTGGTTGTCTTAGGGAGTTGGAGAAGTGTGAAAAGACGAATACGAATCTTCCAAAAGCTTAGAGAAAAGCCATTTCAGGCACATGGTGCAATTTTGCTAATGTGCACTGTATTATTTAACACATTTTTTTTAAAAGCCATCTCCAGAAAATAACTTTTTCACCAAACGGGCCATCCAACTTCAGACTTATGTTGTGTAATTCAGGAAGCTCTAATGCTCAGTTTTCAGTTAACACATATGTTATTTCCAAAGCACATATGGAGCTTTTTCCACAGAAAATATTGTAATTATGGACACATGAATCCTGAGCTCAATTAAACAACATTATGAAAAACAGCTTTTGTAAGCAAACTATCTATAAGCAAAATGTTGAAATGTCAAGGAGTTCTGAAGACAGAAGAGATAAGAGGTATTTTACCATAAATCAATATATTAAAGTGATATTGTAAACTACAGAAGCTGTAATCTAAAAAAAACAACAAAACAAAACGTATCATCAGCACAATTACAGCTTTTGCCAGGAAGACCTAATCTGAGAAAAGCATAAACATGTTATTCACATGGAAATGTGTCAAAGTCAACATGTATTTAAATGTTTACTGTTGGGCTATGGAGCAAATGCTTTTTATTCATACTAGTGAGTGCAGTGATTGCAGCAGAGGAATACGCTTTACTTCATAAATTGCCAAGAGTACAGACAACCAGAAGTCAGGAGTGCAACGATCATGTCTGCAGTGCCGGGAACATATTTCTGTGATGCTTTAATGATTGTGATCTGAGAGAGAGGTGTTATAACCTGAGAAACATAGATAAAAGGAAGTTTCCTTTTGATGGGAAGCAGAAAGTCACTGAGGAGGACATGGTGTGAGGTGTCACATATGTGAGAGTCATTATTTTATGTAACTAGCGTCTGTTTGTCTGACACAAATTCCTTTCATACTGTGGAGGATTTAAGCAGAGTATATAACTAACCGTGTCTCTGTGTTTTCTCTCTGCTCTAACCTGATGTCTGTCACCGAACGCCATGACCTGTAGAATACACTGTAAGTATCCTCTGTGAACTGTACGTTTTTTGTGAATATTTTTCATTGTGCAAACTAAGGCACAATAATATGTGGCATAAATAATAATATTAATATAAAAAACATTGATTAGTGCATATTTAAGGATTGAAATTGGCATCATAGTGCGCTTGTTGAATTGGAGTGTGACTAAGCTACAATATTCCTAAGGAAAAGATTCATAGTTAAATGTTTCGGCATAGAAATCCCATTAGTTGTAGTTAATTCTGACTCAGTCAATTTGATTGTAGGATCTGATGACATCTGGTACAGAATTCTTTCATGACGAGATTAAGTTGTTCATTTGAAAATTCAGCATCTTCCATGTCTGCAATAATCAAAACAACAAGCTTAACAGTTTATTGCTTTAACACTTTGCCTCTGCTAATAAGCAGTAAGTGACCCTTGATTAACCCTTGAAAACACATGACTTAGAGAGAACAAGCTGACACGTTTTAAGACACAGATGCATATTGTTAAACTTAACTTCAGTTCTGCAGAGTTAGAGATGTCGACAACTTGTGTCACATTCGTTGCTTTAGGGTGCAGGGATATCAGCGGAAACGGGACATGTTGCGACAGTGACAGAATACTTGGTATTTTCTGTGTGTGAGCGTATTATGTTTAAGCATGAGTCAGTTTAAATACAAACGTCAAGATTCAGGTTTTTTTGGGCAAACAAGTCTTTTGAGTTGTTGAAGAATTGCCTTGGGTTTTGTCACTTTTGATAGGGAAATAGAAATGAATTCAAATACTGAACCGTCGCAGCCTGGAGTTTTGATTTAAATTATACAGCAGCTTTAGTGTTAATACGAGGGTTTTGTCTACTGTTGCAACTGAGATAAGTTACAGGAGAATATATTTATTAAGATGTAGGGTTCTACACCACTATAATACATCATTTTTAAAAATGTCTTTCTTAATCCACAGTGTTCATTCCTACCCAAGTTCTCCATCCACATAGAGACAAAATATGAGGACAACAAAGGATGCAATGACAATGTGAGTAGAGTGTGTGTGTGTCTGGTTGAATGTCTTTATAAATAATGTAATGTTATGAGGATGGTAGAATGAGCACTCATGAGACAAATGCCCTGTACTGGATTTCGTACGTTAATGTTGATGCTTGAGAGATGTGCTAATATTAGTTTGTTATACAGTCACATAACATATGCAAATACTTTTCCAAAAATATTAAAAACCTGTTTTATGAAAGAATTGTGGCATTTATTTGAGCTGATTGTATGGTTAATTCTTTACAATTAAAGATTATTTCTTTTTAGTAGACATATGCATGATACTGATATTAAGCTTATATCAGCACATGGGCACAGTCAGTTCCCACACAGATCTCTCATCTTAATAGAACCTGTCTGCTATCTTTCCAATACAGAAATATGTGCAGCAGAAAAGGACACTTTAAAAAGAAAATATCACATAGTAGACATACGGTAACAATGGCTCCACAAATAAAGCCATCCAGGCACGTTTGGCAATTCATAGAGCCTCCTGTGCTGTTCCATTGCATCGTAATGCCAGCTATACATGAGCCTTGAGTGTCTGCCAAAAACTGGTCCACTTGTTGGACGGGTAATTTCATTTGGGCTGTTTGCCTACCCACTTATGTTCTCTATATATTTTACTTCGCTCCCCAGTTTATAGGGACATTAGTCATCAAATGAAATGCTGCCACTGCCTGGACAGTGAACGGTGAGTGTGCTGTGTGCAGCAGTCGTTTTTTTTTTATGTATCATGTTGTGTGGTTAGCAGGTTTATCTCCCCGTGTCTTCAGATTTTGTTACAGATTGTCATGGATCCGGTGATTGTATAAGTGAGAAAAAAACCCCAACTTGGCTTACGTTTCTTGTTGATGTGTATCGGAGTAGATTGCATAGAGTGCAGAGGGAAACCAAAATGGACGTGTTCTCAGTGTACATTAAACATGCAGATGTGTTAGATGGATGCTTACTTGATTAGACAAGACATGGCTACAGATCAAAAACTTATTTATTACATTTATACAACCAAACTTGCCTTGAGCAAATACAATTAATGGGTAAAAACTGACAGAAATTACAGTTGTCACACAAATATGTGACTGTGTTTAGACATCAGAGAGGCCTGTGGATATGAGCACTCTGAGATTCAGTGATACAGCTGCACTACATTGCATAACATCTTCAGGGCGAATGACAAAGATGTTTTGCATGTTTATGACATTGTACAACCAGTTTATGAGTATATTATGTTTATCTGCTATAAAAAAAATCCCATGAAATAATATGAATGCTGTGTGCTGCTTTGTTTTTAATATTTTATACAACAACATACTGTTTAAACAACTGTCACGTTCATGTGGATTCCATTTGCATAAAATACATTTGTCTACTCAGGATATCTTTTCACTGTGTATAAGAAAGAACAACTGAAGGAGAGTAGGACTACAGCAACTGCATGGAAGCATTTTGAGATAAGGAAAGTAAGGAAGGGGGTGATACTAGTGAAATTTGTGGATGTGTGGACAGGACATTAGTGGGTGCATGAGTGGACGTCATGCACGGTTTCAGTGGAGGTTGTGGTGAAAGGACATGACAGGCAGAATTCCACATTAGTCCGCGCACACACAAACAAACTGAAGTGTGCACATTTACTCAGACACGCCCGCACTTACATTAAGCTTTAACTCGTGTCCAGAAGCACATGTTGCTAATCTCTGAACTACACAGTAGGCAAGATGAGCAAACACGTGTTTCTTTGATTTTGTTTTTTGAAAAACTTTATTGTCTTAACCTTCTCAACCTCAATACTATGTACATATATCAATACCTAACCCATGTTCCAGAAATTGATGTGTTGCATCTCTGCAGTTCAAGAACATCCACAGTACGTGTTGTATCTGCGTCTTGCAGACTCCTTCATATTAAACCCCACCCTCCCAGCCCCCGACCCCACTTTGTACATCTTTATGGACTACATTCCTTTTAAAAGACGTTACGTCGTGTTCAAGCCTGCACACATACATCTTCCAACATCTTTGGCATTTACTGCAAAGGGAACATGTTTTTCATTATCCTGGAAATGTAAAGATTTCACAAATACGCATGTCGATGTAGTAAATAATTTCTAAATTCACAGTTGCCTGACAAATCTTCGAAGCTTTTGTATGCACTGATATTTTTTAAAGTGTTCTTTACCTCATTATATTCATCTAGAGTGTTTCTTATGCCTGTCATGAATGTGATTTTTTATTTCTTTTTTGTTCAGTGATTGCTATCAGGCTTCAGAGTATTTTGGACAAATGTGCTCAATTTACCATATACTGTCAGCCAGTGTTTGGAGTTTGTTGTGTGTTAAACTGACAGGATGAATGATGTGTACAAGCAAATGATGAAATAGCCACCAAAATATGTGCAGAGCATTAGGACACAGTATTGACTTGGAATGGAGCCCAACACCAGGTGTATAGACTTTCAGATTGCTTTGATTAGCAATGGGGAGGATTGTTATCAATTGTTGCTTACCAGTGTGTTGTCTTCTTCTTGTCTGACTTGTTTTTCTCTCAACTGTAAGCATCTACTCCCTATGTAGCCACTTTCTCTCTGTCTCTTGCTACTTGTGTCTTGGTACAATATAAAATCACATCAGTCTGTCTAAAAAAACACAGGACAACTTAAATCAAATTCAGCTTAACTTTGTTTGAAAATGATTCAGTTCAGTTTGTCTTTTACTCGTCTCTGTGTGTTCTTGCTCTGTTTCCTCCTCCTTCTTTCTCTCTTCTGTTTCTATAAAGACTTGTGTCTTAACAGCCAGAATTAGAAAAGTGTGGCTACAACAGAGAGGGAATTGACAGCCTGTAGAGTCACATTATTACTTAAACTAACTTCAACTGTCAGCTGCTGACATGCTACTAATGCCTGCTGAGGAATTAATTTACAAATCAGGAAATAATTAATTTTGAGAAGAGTAAAGCTAGTGCCTAATCCTGTCCCAGAAAAGAGGACTCACATTTGTCTTGCTGTTTAAGATGTGATCTACAGTTTACTCAGTTCCCAATACAGCAGGTCTGTGTTCAGTCTTCAGAACCTGTGTTTAGCATGGCGGCCGCAGGTGTCGTAGAGAAACTCTCTGAAAACCCTCAAACATCTGATAAAACTGGGGAGCTCATTGTATATTTATTTTCTTACATTTTTAACTTTCAGCAGCCTCCCTTTAGTTAAATTAAAGATAAATCACTGAAATTAATGGATGCTTGTGGCAACATTTTCTCTTGTGGCTACTGTACATAGCAAGTACTGTAGTGATCGAAGATGCTCGTGTGAGATAATGTCTAAACGTGTATGAATACTTTACATGCATTGTATATATGAATACAGTATAAACACACAGTCGACTGCATGTGCTGTGAATGAACTGATAAACAGATAAATCAATATAATATTGAAGTAATCTAAAAGCATAACCGTTCATATTTTATCCATTCAATTAAGAAGTGTCACCAACAAAATTACTAATCAAGAGTTATGACAACTATAATAAAAGGTGCTTTTTGCACAGTTTTCGTATCAGTTATGTCAGCAACTACAACCAGCACTTTCTCATTTGGGACAGATGTAGGTATAGATTACCCCCTATTGGTTGAGTAAGCAATTACACTTTTTATTTTCTAGTCTGTTTAATGCAACATGAGGCGGCGTAGAGTCACAAGTCAGCATATTTAAATTTGTTAGTTACTGATGTAAACACGATGACAAATCTGATTATGTTACCTGGAAAAGATTTCTGAGATTCCCCTCTACCTGGCAGGCGCAGGCTGCAGTGAGCAATGGCAAAGCAATCTGTTTTGTTTTTAGATCTTCGACACCGAGCTGAAGGACCAGGAGAGGGAGGTGTGCTTCATCGACATTGCCTACGATGAGATCCCAGAGCGCTACTATAAAGAGTCTGAGGTGAGCTTGTGTAGGTGTGCGTGTTTAAATGTTTGTGTCTATTAGGAGGTAACACCACCACAGAGGTGTAAATAACAACACTGTTCAATCTGGAAGTGCAGTAGTAAAACAACGTGATGTAGATGAAATGGTATGATTTCAAAAGCTGTTTCATGGGATCAGGACTGACTTTCACCACTCAATCAAAAAGTTTCTTTAGTTCTAAGTGAGTGGTGCAGAGTCCCTCTGTGGAGTCGCTGATCATGTGTGGGTCTTTGTTCCAACTGGCCATCATGTTCACAATTATTATTAATAGGTCGGTAGTGCATTGTAAGCTGATAAGTGGAGTCATTAAGCCTCCTCTGTTTAGTGTTCATTGTTCCAGTTCGATGTTGATGACTTGCTTTACATCAAACTAGAATATTTCAGAAACACTTTTGAAATAACCATGACCTAGATTACTAAGAATCTCCACAGATAATATGTTTTCAGTCATTTTCATGGTGTTGTTTGTTCATTGTTTTGAGTGAGTCATTTTCCAGTGGTGACTTCACAAAGAAATTAATAATATATTTACTATCTGTTAAATGCTGCTGCTGAAGCAAACTCTCTCCCTAATGCAAACTTCAGGGACTTAAAAACCCCTCTGTCCCGCTTGTCTGGCACAGCCTTTATACAGTATGCTTCTCTCGTCTAAAGCCTTTTCATACTTCAGAGTCTGTGACGTGAGAGAGCTGGTAATTGTCTTCATAGTTGTTTAATAACAGATTGCCTCAGCTCTAATGAGCCTAGATAGAGATTCTCTAAGGGCCGGGGGGTTAATGTGAAGGGTATTTAATACTAGTGCTCAGTCAGGCATCTAATTTTAGGTTCTCCCTAACGTCTATCTCCATTTGGCTGCAGAAACAATAATCCATCATGGTTTGTGTTGATTATTGTAATATTAAAAATGTGTGTTCATGTTCCCGCACTGCAGGACTTGCGGTATTTCAAGTCAGGGAAGACATCTCGGGGAATGCTTCAGGAGGGCTGGAGGGACACCCAGGACCCTGTCATGTGTTCATACAAACTGGTCACAGTTAAGTTTGAGGTGTGGGGTCTGCAGACGCGAGTCGAGCAGTTTGTACACAAGGTGAGAGGTCACCCGCGAGATGAATGCAGCACACTTCAGAGTTCAGAGTTGAACACATCAAATATTTTAATGGTTTTAAGTTTTAATTGTTACACCTATCCTGGTTTGCATGGCATTTCTTTTTTTATCAGTTCATTCAAACTGCTGGTCAAGAAAAAGGCTGTTGATATTCTGTTATTTTCACATTATTAACAAATGTCATTAATATCCCCTAAAATGTTTATTTGTATAAGAAAAATATTACAGAATACTATCATATGATGATATGAAACTTCTAGCAGAAAAGTAGAAAATGTTATCAGACATGGATGCCTAACATCAAAAAGAGTAAAATACATTTTTACCTTTATTGTTGGCAGTGTCTTTGTCTCTGTATTCTGAAGTAGCTGGTTATGGCAACTAGAGAATTTAAAATTGCTGAAAATTATAATACAGTCATCTTTGAAGTTTAAACACAGTAACAAAAAAGTATAAACGGATAAAAAATGTTCTGTGCAAGCTATTTTCTGACCATGACTATGTTGTGTTACAGGTGGTTCGGGATGTGCTGCTACTGGGACACAGACAGGCATTTGCCTGGGTTGATGAATGGATTGGTAGGTTTACCAGCTTTTATCCGCAGCCCTGCTGTCCACACACTCATGCTAATTCACAGTAATAGGCATATTTCAATCTTTGAGTAATCCACTGTTTCTCCCCCCCAAAAAAAGCTCTTTATTTTCATTGTTGCATGTTGTGAATAAGTGCCTATGTGAACCTTAAACGTTACATACATACATACATAGTTCAAAAACCTTGATATTTTTCATGCACATTGTGTTCTTTAGAACCCTTTTGGAAGTGGAATGTTACTATAACTGTTTACTTTTGATTATTGATTAATGAATATTGTTTATGTACTATAGAGTGCGTGATAAATCGCTCCACCTGCATCTGACCTCTGCTATTGCCAGTCTTGCTCCTTTTTCTAAAGCATGGATCCCCCTAACCCACTAATAACAAACCCTGTACTGTAGTTTCCTGGCATGGTTGGTGTTTGTTTGAAATGAAACCTGCACGAAAAAAGATCACTAACTTATCTTATTTTATGATAGAAAAATTCATACTTAGCAATTTACACAAGCAAAGTCAAGAGTAGATGCCATCTTAATAAAAGGTTATATGACTATATGTATTTTCATCTTTAAGTCAAATATAAAGTAATAATAACCTTGCCAACCTATTTGTACATATTTTACTTGAAGAAATAATTGGATATTTACATCCGTGAAGAAGATGCATTTACTGGAACATAAACTATGACCACTCTTTGCCTTTCTGAGAGTATGGCTGTACAAGAGTTAGGTCTGTTTGAACACATAAGTGCCTGCAACACATTTACCCACTCTTTAGCTGTTGAGCTTTTTCCATAGCTGTAGGGCGTACAGGTAGCAAGTCCATTATCTTTGCCAAGCGTATTCCTCTCCTTTCCATAACCACTAACCTGTATACCACTACTCCCTACAACCTGGATTTGTTTTAAAACATCTTTCTTTTAACATGCAGAACGATTTTGCCCCTCAGCCCTTGCAGGTGTTGCTTTCTTGTGTTCCAATAGTCCAACCTCTTCTTTCAGTGTAGCTTGTTCATGTCTTTTCTCAATCTTGAGAGGTCATTGACTGCATCCTTCCTTTCTTTACTTCCTCCTGGTGTGGGTCAGATGTGTCTGTCTCCTATAAGCTCTTTGGGTCATAGGAATCTTGCACTTTAATCTTTAAAGCTTTAGCTTTAAGAAAGTCCTAATCCTCCATTGAAAACTATACTTACCCATGGAATGCACCCTTTCTGCCTAACCCTCTCCTCCCCCTCATGTCTCAACTGGAGTGCCATTGTAGAAGAGTTACCAACATTTCAACCCTCGTTCCATCCCTCCCCCTTCTTCCAGATATGACTTTGGATGACGTGCGGGATTATGAGAGACAAATGCATGAGAAAACCAACATTAAAGTTTGCCATGAGCAGCAAGAGCAGTCCACAACAAACCCATCTTCATTGGATGGCATAGAGATCCATGACAGAGCAAGTGTATGTCTTTTTCATTGTTTCTTTACACCATTGCCCCTTCTTTGTCTCATATTTGGACCCTTTGTGACTTGCCTCTGAAACTGTCACAGCTGCATAAAGCTGTCCACATATATCTACAAACTCTCTCCTACACTGAGTCAAAATAGGCTACATGAACAACTGAATTATGCAGAGACGTTCAGGTAATTGCAATGACTATACTGAAAATGGTAGTTTACTAAAACTTTGAGTCGGTATCCTAGTAATCATAAGACTATACAAACAACAACAAACAGCATCATCTTTTCTTGTTAACCTAACAAAATGTGAGGTGACAAAAAATGTATTTTTTATAATTACATGTTGTTGGCTTTTGAGTTTGTGCTCTTTTCACTATTGTTCTGACCATAATGTGTTTTTCTATCTAATAGCGACAGGCTATGGAAATCTACAGTTCCAGTGTTTTCTCTGAAATGATCTGTAGTGGAATAAAAACCAAAATCTCTTCTTTAATTCTTCCACTTACCATTTTGAATTGATCTCTTTCCAATCCAGACATGACAATGGATGAAGTGAGAGAGTTTGAACGCACCATCCAGGAGGCCACCAACCAGAAGATTGGGATGTTTCCCCCCTCGATCTCCATCAGCGAGACACCCCTGTCCTCCTGTGCCCTCACTGGCCCTGCCAGTGCCCCCTCAACCCCCATGTGCACTGATGCACCTGAGTCCCTCTCTGTCCCAAAGGACAGACCCCGCAAAAAGTCTGCTCCGGAAACCCTGACCCTTCCCAGCTCTGTTTCAAGTGGCATCCCCGAGGGCTGCACCTTGAACCCAGAACCCATGTCAAACCACCTCCAATCAGCCACACCGTCATCCTCCAGCTCTGTTCTTGCTGAGGTGGATGAACACTAGAGGGAACTTGGGATGTCTTCCCCAACCCTTTGCTTGACTTATGCCCCCAACACCATTGTCTTAGAAGGCCAATGAGACTAGCCTAACCTCCAATCTCCAGTGCCCAAACATTAAAGTTCTCTAGCCATATTTGCTGTAATCCTGGACATGCAACAGTCGCTCTAAAAGTTTTCAATAGTGTCAGTGATACCATCCAGGTAGCTGTAGGAAAAGCCAAGCTAATGTGGCTGACTTCCACGTTTTGTGAGTCTAACAAGCCTTGCGTCTTGTCAATTATGACAACCACCTATGATGTCTTATCAAAACAAAGAGCATCCATAATTATTTTTCTGAGCAGCAGTTCCTTATGTTATATGAATAAATTATTCTCATTGTTTCCTTAGTTACGTTTTCTTTAATCAGATGAGCTGATTTCTTTCAAGCTATTGAACTATGAATTAGTTGCCTTACCACCACATAGCCAGTGGTGTTTATTAGTTTTGACAATGTACACAAATCAATGATGAACATTGTCCTTTTTCAGCCTGTAAAATGGCTGTATGTATTAATTTAGAAGTAAAATCAATAACACAGAGTAGCCTATTAGGCCTAATGTGATTGACTATCACACCAGAAAGACATACTAATGAAAGAACCATCTAGCTACTGTGTCCAGAGCCGTCCGAACAGGCCTGTGGATCAGATTGCATCCATCCATTTCCATCCAGACTCCAATTATACAACAGATGCAAGATCAGTACAATCACATAGTTTACGCCTCAGGTTTCCCCGACTTTACCTGACTCACACTCCAAAGGCAGGGATATTGCTTTCTCTTCCTGCTTATTGCCAATAAGCCACAGTTTATACTTCCACTGATATTACAATACAGCTGTTGTACTGTATGTACTTTACCAGTCTACTTAACCCTCGAAAAATATCTGTGAAGTCCTCCAGGTGAGTTTATTTGGATGTTGAGTCATAGGTCATAGTCATAACTGGACTTCTTTATTGTTAGTTCGAAATGTTTCACTGCTTGTCCAAGTAGCACCTTCGTTTTGAGGAAAGTTGGTGGGAGGCCTCAAGTTTATGCCCCAGGTGGGTTTTACCTTCCTGGTGGAATGCGTGAAGTACTGAAGTCTCTTACAAACTTTCGTCAGACTAAAGAAGCTACTTGGATGAGCAGTGAAACACTTCATGCTAACAAGGAAACTAAACAAGGAAGAAGTCAAGTTGCCCTTACTCAGCTTCCAGATAAGAATCAGAATGTTTACACATGAGATACTGGAGCATTTGCATATTAGCAGTAACATTTTAGTTAGGATGGGATATCGGCTGTTGCAGTTTTGGCATGACAGATTATACTAAAATTTGATTTTTTGAAGTTTATTACTGCATACATCTTACATAAGTTGACTGAGAGAAAAAAAAGGTTAAGTAAAATGTTTCTTGAAACAAATGCTGTACATGTTGTGACATCCAATTTTATCAAATGAGCAAATCACTTTATTGTCACATGTAGGAACAAGGCCATTAAGCAATGAAAACTCAAAGCTTGATTTGAGGAGAAAGGCACGTGCATCAAGCTGACTTGAGTATGTGCTGTGTTAGTTGCACAGAGCTTGCAGAAGTGCTTTCATTGTGTGAGATGGTAACAGCCAGTGCTTTGGTGAGAGCTGAAACCTGAGCATCTTTTGCAGCAACTCACTGTTTATACTAGGCTTGTATTACTAATTTCCACATACACTCACTGGCCACTTTGTTAGGTATTATAATTTACAAGCATAATATAAAGAGGTAGTTCTAATGATTTGGATGGCCAAAACATCAGAAACGTCTCTTAATACAATGCACTTCAATATGACTTCAGCACCCACTATGGCCTTAATACAGTAATAAACATATAGAATTATCACCTGTCTGCCAGCTTCAACTAAAAATGAGAAATTATAACCTCGTAAAAGTAGAATCCATGATAGAGCTACTGTGTTGGATTACATTAGATTGTACAGGTGTACCTAATAAAGTGGTGAAAACAGACATTATTTCATTGAACCCCTTTGATTTCCAAACAATGATTTTATTCAAAGAAACATGCTGCATGGAATGTTCACCACATATATACATATTATGTGAAGTATATATGTAGATACTGTAAGTCAATTGATATATTGGATTTATATTTGGTGATGCAACTGTATGAAAAAAGTGAATGCTAACTTTGGAAGTTCTGCACTAATTTTTGTATAATAGTGAAAACTGATTTTGAGTCAACTGTAAGTAAGCATGCCCAGAGAATATACTGTAGGCCTACAAACTCTTTCAACTCAGTGCCTCTGCATGAAACACCTGTATTGTCACCTACATGCGTGTAAACCAAAATCTCTTATATCTCAGCTATAGAAACACAAAATTGCATCGTATTACTTTGCCTGTTTTCTATCACAAATGTTGCATTAAACCAAGAATAAAAAATTTAACTGCAACATAATCAGATCAGTCATATCAAACCACATTATTAGATTTTCAAGAAACAGGGCTAACTTGTTATTATATTTTAGTAAATTAGAAATTATTTGTTCTCCTATTCATACCAATTACTTTTGATTTTACAGCGCAAATTGATTTTGCACTTTCTAGTCTTTGACATCTTATTTGAGAAAGAGGGAGTGTGTTATATTATATTATATATTGTTGGACTGAAGTCCTTTAACGCAGCATAGTGACTTTGAGGAAAACAGGTCGAGAAGGGAGTCTGTTGAAATCCCAAAGAGGTCATAATTTCCCTCCTTTGTCCTGTCGTTTTGTGTTTAATAATGATTTAATTGTAGTGTAATTTCGCCATCTGGCAAAATTAGCATTTATTAACAACACTCCAAGCGCCACCACACGCGTGCCAGTACAAAGCGCGCTGGCACGGCGCTCCTCACTGCTGTGCAAATGAACACCACCCTATCCATCTATTTACCCCAGTGAATTCACAGATGCTCACTGGCTTGTTTGTCACCGTACCGTAGTCGTTAATAGTGTACTGTAAAAACGTTAAAATCTCCTTAAAACACAACCAAATGCAATAAACATGAACAAACAAAGACACCACTGTTAAATTAACATCCACACTCAGGATATCTGTCTTGAACCAAGAGGAGATAACGAAATATGCAAGAAATGGAACCCCCGTCGCATTAAATCGCTTTAAAATACAACGAAACGCACAAAACATGAATATAGAAATACGCCAGTGTTACATTAAGAGAATTTAAATCCAATATACATCACTTGGACCTAGACACAATCAAAATAGGTGCAAGAAATGAATTGTTTCTTTGGAATATTGCATTTCAGAGCACACTCGCCTTCCACAAAATGCACCCTCCTAAAAATGTGGTTTCTGTTTGTCCCAGAATTAAATAATTTTTACAGTAAGGTTGTTTGACTGATGCTGGTTAGTGGTGTAGATTTCATGAATATGACACTTTCCTAGTCGGAGATAAGAGGGAGTGCAAACTGACAGGGTGCAGGGGTGCCTTTTTTGGCACAACCAGCATGGAAGGGTTAATGAACGCCGCCGGGCTAAAGTACACTACATTAAATTAGTATTAAACACTAAATGGCAGTAAAAAGGAGGTGAATTGTGACTTCTTTGGTTTTCGATTAGAGTCCTTAGCGGTCTTGCCATAAAATATTGTTAAAATGTACAGTTTCTCACTTGCTTTTGTTAAAAAAACTCAAACTGTAGCTATTTATCTGTAACTGTAGCTCTTGTCTTTGAGGATAAAAATGCTATATACCAGTCGCCTGCCCTCTTTGATGATCTGTTATGTATCGACATACATAATTAGAACTCTGGTATTGACCATCTCTCTTGTCAGGGACACAGAGATCCAGGAATCTCTTTGATCTACTATTGGCTGTTAAAATAATACAAAACTTCCAGTTATGTAACCTTAAGCTCTGTTTAAAAGAGTAACATTAGGTATTGTAAATACTGTTGTTGATGACTAATATAATAGGTTTCTTACATTGAATCTCTGAATTGCCATCTATTAAGGATACTGAATTTAGTTAAATTTACTCTTCTCAGTTGAGATTCAAGACTCCTCGTTGTAGTGTTGCACTTTCAACTCTCCAGTTGTTTTTGTTAATCCTGCAGGGCAAAATTATTTGTAAAAGTTGTAAAACAAATCTAAGCTTTTCTTTTTATTGGGTGGCTGCTTTGACGTTTACTTGCCATGGTAATTTTTCCCTTTTTCTAGTAAATTTCTGTACTTTGATTTTGTGATTGCTGTATTGTTTGAAGGAAAGTTTAAATGAGTTTATCATTATACCTTGTGGATTAAAGGACCAAGCTCTTTACTCCTGTCCCTCCTGATGCAGTTTGCATTCGGCCAGGCTGTTGTGCTGTCTCTTGATAACTAGGACCTGTCTCACGTACCAGGATCACTGAGTTACCATAGCAGATGTACTTTTATCTGTGTCAGAGACCAGATGTGGTTCTCACTTATCCAGCTTTCTTCATTGATCCTGCTTTGTGAAACAGACCCCAGAAGTGCCATTCTTGTTCGGCTGCTGGAAGTTGCTCTTAGTTCTTCCACTTTAATTATTATTGTATTTGTAATATTTTTACTGCCTTTTGAAGTTCATTTGATTCTTTGTTGTAATTATTGTTTAACTTTTTTTCTGAAATACGCAAATAAACTTTACTAGCTATTTCAAGTGTGTTGTTATTCATTTTGTATAGTAGTATTGTTACTTAGTATAGTTAGTAGTATTTTACAACCTGGTCATCTGTATAGTATCTGATGAAGTCTAATCATGGCTTCTGTTCCCTCAGCTGATGTTCATCTCTGCTCAACATAGAAATGGAAATCCACCCTAAAAGGTAACAAGAAGAACAAAAAAGTTCATTAGTGATGAGGTTATGGACAAATTTTAGTTTTCTGGTGTAAATTAATTCCATGAAAATTTGTCTTTGTTTGTTTGAACTGAGGTTCAAACTCATGCACACGGTATGATACAAAAAAGTAAACTGCATAAAAGGAAAACTACGTAAAAGTATAAAGTAAGAGGCTGGACAGACCAGAAATATTGACAGCCTTGCAGACTGGACACATCTATCATCTATAAAGAGAGTGAAAGAGGAGATTAAACAATAGATTGTGGAATGCAGTGCAAAGAAAGGTTGATTGTATATCAGGAAATAAAAAAAAAATCACAATGTCTTGCAATGAGTCTCTGGCACGTTTACAACATTAAAATCACCTTCTTAATGTTGCATAGCTTCCTCCTCTGCCGCCAAAACTCTGAGAGATGTGAGGCCTACATGAAGCAGGCTCCCTTTGTGCATCATGGTGCCATCTCTTCCCCAGATAAACAACACACATGCATCCAGACAGCCAACACTTTCCTTTCACTTTCCTAAATGGCTTAGATGAGGCAATGTCACAGTGGACCTCAGCTGTTTGAGAACTGTCTTTTGCAACATGTCTTGATCAGTAATGGACGTGTGATCCACTGAGTAGAGCGACTGGAAGCAGTAAGCAAGGCCTAGTTCAGAAAGCAACTTTTCACAGCCTGTAGTGGAAATAAAATGTATCTCTGAATGAAAAACAAGACGCTGAAAGACTGTGATCAACAATGCATTTCAGTTTATTATGCACCCCTAGTCAAGCAAAGACACTTATAATAGTTCTTTTTAAATTGAATAAAACCTTATTTGAAAAACTATTTGTACAATTTGCCACCAGGTTACACATCGATATATACAACAAATATATCCATCAAGTGAAACCCTTAACCTATTTTTGATTTTAAAAATTATTATTTTTTATCATTATTATTAGAGACAAATGTCTTTAATCTTTCCGTTTAGTTCAGTCCATATTAGTCTGTAGTTCAGTCTGACATCTATCAACCACTGCTGTAATTGCAGCTCTAATCACATCTATCTTGTATTTGCTATAGAAAGCTATCATATAAAATAACTCTTACATTTTTCAGACATCCAAACACACACAGGAAGAATTTCATTTAAAGACCTGATAATAACCTATTTGTGACTCTTTAAGACTCATTTGTATCTTATCATATATGGTCATTTTTAGTATTTTTACCTTTTACTCCAAAAGTAAAGACAACACAACACTTATCAAGAGAGTGACTGATAGGCTCAAAGTATGCCCTCTGGTGGATGTCGTTTTAACTGCAGCTTTATTCACAGGAGCTATGGTAGATACTCCAGCCTGTGCCACACATGTGCCCACATTTCCTACTCTGTCAACAACAGCCAGCTCTACATTCTGTGAACAGCAGGAGGCACTGTAGGTAGCCACTGTTATGTTCTCGCCCCCCGCTCCAGCCACTGTGCTGGTAATGAGGGTACCGTTCCCTCGGTGGATGTTGACACTCTCAATGCCTGTTTCATTGATGCCATCGGTGAGATTAGCAATAAATACCCACTGAGAAAAAGCACAGAGTGACGAAGAGGATGGACAGCTGGATGATATACTGACTACCTGGCACACTGGACGGGAGATATCTGTCACCTGGACACAAAGAAAGAGAAGTAGGAGAGATAAGATGGTCAGTTTATTTCAGCAGTTATGAACAGCATTTTACTGGGAGTATTAGCTATGATGTTCTTTATCACATTAGTCTACTTATTCTAACTATAAAGCACTGCTAACACCCTCAAATGATTAAAGAAGGAAAGTCATATAGGTGGCAAATTAAAAGATACATTAAACATGTGGTTTTTAAACATTATTCGTCACACTGCCTCCTTATCTTTGTCTCTTACCTTGGATGCCACAGAAAACCTGAGGACAGAGTAGTTGATGTCAGTGGCAGCTGCATTTTCTACCTCAATGGTAAGAGTCACATCTGTTCCAGATGCAGCACTTGCAGGTACTGTTAACGTTACAGTGCCGTTAGCTTTATGTCCACTGCCTGCAGCAGCTGTGGTGACAGTACTCGGGGAAGTGGAAGTATAGTTCTGGTCATTGTTTGCTCGCACTTTGAACATCTGAGTTGCAAAGCTGTTAACTCCATTGCTGGTTGTAGCAACCGTGAAAAGGATGGAGATGGTGGAACCTGGTTCTACGTTGGTCTTGTCAGCTTGGGCCTGGAAAAATGGATGGAGACGAGGTGGGAAAGTAAGACAGAAAGATAAGGTCATAAAGTTAAATGGTTTCTCTAGCGCTGCATGTAACATTGACGGATGTTGATTAACACTTGGAGCTGAAAGACGTGAAGGTAGCCATGCTGGTTTTCAACTACGACCATTTTGGTACCTGTTCCTTACAACGGTCAGCAATTGCCATACTATAAGTAAAGTTCTGCTTCACTGTGACGTAAAGATAGTGGGGATTGTGCTCACTGTAACAGAGATGCTGGAGGTCTTGATCTGTGTGGAGGCCTGCCTTTGGAAGCTGATGGGCATTGATCTGGAGGTGGAGTTGGTTTCCTCTCCTTTCAGACGAAGTGCGAACTCACCTGCCGGGACGCCACTGAACGTCACCAAGAAGTTACCACTTCCAACTGACTGCGGACAGAAAGTTAACAAATAAGGCTGTAACATGAGGGATTGAGAATGTTTGTTGCACCTTTGCTTTGTAATTTAGGCTGGTAAAACCTTTTTTCATCACAAAACAATTCCCCATTGCATCATTAAATGTCATAAAATAATATTAGCTTTGTCTTGATAAGAGGTAAGAAATAACTATGTCTGACATTTTGTGGCAGCCCAGTAAATACAAATTGTGTTAGTCATGTCATTACCAACCATCCAAATCCATTTGTTAATATGCCGATAAGCAGATATTTCCAGTTCTGTCCAGTTCTTTACAAATGTCAATAATCAGACAAAGAGAAAAGAAATGGAGCCACTGGATGCAGAAAAGTGAGAGATGGGGTTTATGATAATGTGGTTCGGCATTTTATCAAAAGCCTCTTGGTGCTGTCTGAGGTAAAACATGTTGAAACCCAGAGTGGTGACCAGTTAAAGTCTTTTTTTTTGTAATAAATGTGTATGTACCTGCATTTATGAATTTACTGTGGATATTGTAGTATGTACCTGCATTTATGAATTTACTGTGGATATTGTAGTACATTTTTTTACAGTGTGATTCTTTAAATTATGTTTATTACTGAATTAAAATCTTTTTTCTATATGTCAAGACTGTGATAGACCACCAAGAGAGAGATGAATGGAGGACTTTGAACTTGATGTCACCGAGTTACAGTATAATGTGTGATAACATAAATGCCACATGCATGCAAGATATTCTAGTATTCAAGATGTGAGAGTCAGCTGTGGGAAATAGCTACTTTTAAGGTAGAAGAGTGGGTAAAGTCATGTAAAATACAGACTGGTGGGTATAGCCTATTGAGATGGTCAAAAGTAACATCTGACATGCCTGCAGTAATCCTTTGACCTGTGTTAGCTTTGTGCTGTCAAACATCGTGATCTCTGTGATGTTCACTTTATCACTTCCTGTCACAGAGACCAAGAGGCTGACATTGCCACCTGGAAGTTGTAATGAGAGAGAGAGAGATAAGATAGATTAGTATCAGAGACAGATGTTGATTCTTTAAAAGATGATGTTTTTGACGTTTAGAAAACAAGACAAAATACAAAGATGAAGTTGACGGTATTATAAAAGTGGCCTGACCTGAAAGTGGACGTCCCTCTTTTAGACTGAAGTCCTTGTGAGGTCCTTCATGTTCTTCCACAAGGTTATAAATAAAATCCACCGAACTTTGAGCTGTTGTAGACATACATGAAACATATCAAGAGAACTATAATTTACCACTGCAAACATAACAGTAGACAAAGATCTGTGAAATAAATTCTTTTAAAACTGAACCATTATTTACACACCGTCACTGACCTGTAACCTTGATAGAATACCAATGATAAGAGATAACGCTGATTTGCCACGATCCAGTTTGACTGTCAGAGTTGAAGCTTAAACGACGTAGGTTTCCTGCTGTCATTAGAGATGCCAGAGGACCACTGCGCTGACTGGAACTCTGAAATATGCCTGAAGTAGACAGAAATAAACAAAACGGTTTAAAGATAAAGATAATTTTGAAGGCTAGTGGTGAGGCAGATCAGAAAAATCTAACAATAACAGCACCTGTGGGGCTGGTGACACTGAAGCTGAGTGTTGGGGATCCTGTGATGTAGACAATAATGTTCCTTAACGAACCATCTACAGTAAAAATAAACTTATCAGGCCTTCCAGGATTCCTCACTGCCTGGAAAACTGTTACCTGAAAGAGGAAGGAACAGAAACTACACATTTAAACACACACTTTACAGCACCATCTTCAGTCAGCTATGATTTTCTTGGTCACCGTGTTACCATGGCACTAGCAGATGAATCCTCTATAATAGTAGTGGCCTGAGAGAGGGCTGACTTGGGGACTTCAATAAGCTGACCTCCAGAGGCTTGGGCTAGGTCACGGTAAAGGTGGACATCAGATTGTTGAATTGCAGGATTCACACCTAGAGATCTTCTGTGTCTCCGACTACCAGCCAGGACATCTGTCAATATGAAATTAACCTAAAATTGTAAGGACAGAAAAATAGTTGTAAAGGTTATGGTCACAATTGTTTACATTTACTATGTAAGCACTGTATTTCTTTACTGAACATACTGACCTATAAAGAGCAAAGATGGTAAAACTTTGACTCTTACCACAGACTTAGTGCTCTCTATAAGAGCGGTGATGGTGCTTTTCAGAAGCGCGTCTTTCGCAGGAGCATCCGTGAAAACAAAAATCTCAGAGGAGGGCGGAGCTGCTGTCAAGGCCAGCTGTCAATCATACAGAGAGTTATTCGCTTAGACAAAAAAGATTTTCCAGACAAAAAAATGCTTCACTTAACTTCAATGTGAATGAAAAGCAGCTATTGATAACCATTGATTTAGATTGCAATAATATTTATGTTTTATTGGTTAGTGACTTTATTTGGAATCACCCTATAACATTAGGATGAAACACTTTCCAAACATAAAAGAGGTGCTTGGTGTAGTGTAAACACCTGTAGTCCAGACAAGCTCATCTCTGGGAGGTCTCCTCCTCCACTTGCTGACAGGTTGTTGATGCTATTTTTGAACACATCTGCATTGGTTGTCCTAGTCAGAGGTCCAACATCTGAATATTGTGTGCACACGTAATGTTAGTCAATCAGTGAATTACACATTTGCTCTGACTATCAAGAGATAGGTCTACATACATTGGCTGAAACTAGAAGTGGATTCCCACAAGATCAGTAAATAGTCACACAACAACAGTCTTCATGCTTCTACAAATACTTCCTTGTACATTACATACGTGGGTCATTGAATGGTACTAATATGTAGGCAGGGGGTTCCTGCTGGGTTCCCCTCTTTCTGTCGATGATGTCAAAGGAAACTCTCTTTGCTGCAGCGATGTCATCGCTCATACTGCCTGTGGTGTCAATGACAAAACACAGTACGGAGGACTGGGAGATTCCCATCAATCTGCAGGAACAAGGAAAAACCATTTCATGTTGTTTGTTTGTTTGTGTTATCCTATTGATCAGGGGAACATATCTGTCATTTCTTCCACATATTCATCCACCCTATGTTTAGCTATGGTGTTCATGTTTTTATTCCTCTTGCACAGTAGAGGCTACGTAAAAAGCTCAGTTGGTAAGGTAATAGTAAGGGGACCCATACCGCAGGAAGTTCTTGTCTCCGACAGCTATTCTGATGTCCTGCAGTAGCTCCATTGTGGCATTCACAGCCAAATCAGCTGCTTTGTGGTGAAGCGAGCCATGACTAGACCCAATATCATCCTTATTTATGCCCCCCACCGGATCTCTTCTGCTTGTTCGGTCAAAAAAACCACCATGGCTGCATTTACCTAACAACAGGGAGAATATTTTTGTTATGTTACTGAGATACTTTCACAAAATTATAATCATGAAGTTAAGAAAACTACCTGCAGGCTTTGCTGAGGAGAAAATGTTGAAGTAGCCTGAAGTGAGAAGCCCCTGCTGCAAAATCTCAGGCAGAAGGTTGTTACTGCAGTTCCCATCTGCACAGCTTCTACATGTTGGAGTAGTTGGGCCTGAAGGAAATTTTGCAAATAAAACAACTTTAAACATAATAAAAATTCAAAAAACAAATACAATATGGCTTATTTGTACACAAATCAACTTTACAATAAATAAACCTCACACATTATAGTAGAAATATGTACAGTAAGCTAAACCTATTCACAGTGTATGGATTAATAGTTAGTAACCACTTTTAATCGATGATAGATTATATTTAAAATATAGATTATTTTCTTTATTAGACAGAGCAATGTGAGTTTAGGACCAATCTACCTGTTTTATGTGTGAGTTTGTGTCATGGTCAGTATTTGTTCACAGTGATTTCTGACTGAAGCTTATACGTTGACCAAAGAGTCATTTAATGGACCAGCACCACAATTAAAGACATTCAGAGCAGCACCGTACCTGCCAGGTTTTCAAGAGTTTGGTCTGGTCTGATTAAAGCACTGTATGGAGCTTTTTTCCCCATCTCCACCCAGTTGCTGTGACTGTAGAAATCCTTATCAAACAGAATGTGAAGCATGATTTAAATTACTACCATCGCTCGAGTTGTTTGATCGCCACCATTCACCCTCCCCCCCCGGCTCAAAACCCCAAATCATCATCCTCACCTGTAGGGTGTGACAGACTCGTCCCAGAGTGCACCTCCCTGAAAAAAAGTTCTCCACCTTCACACTGGCCTTCACAGCAGACACACCTCAACAGCAGAACAGAGAGTAGAGAATGATTAATGTGCAAACTGAGGATGTACTTCAGAAGATGTGAAAAATGTGCTCTAAACTCAAATGTTAACATGTAGCTGAAATAAAAATGAGCGCCACATTATTACAAGTTTGAAATGTTCTCTTACTATTGGAAAAGATTAGCAATACTCCTATTCCTCCTCCTCCTCCTCCTCTTCCTCCTACTACTACTACTAATAATAATAATGAATATGAAATAGGAATGACAGGGTGATATATTTATAGAAAGTCTAAATTTAACTTCTTTCAGTACATTAAATCATCCCAGCGTTGCACTATTTCTCATTTGGCACCATCTGCTGGTGAAACTGCATAGTGCCGTTTTTGCTGTTAAATAGTAATTGTAATTGGCTTCAGTGATAAACTCACTAAGAAGTAAACCTTTCACAGTAGTGACAGTTTTAAAAATGTTTTTTGACTATTGTACCATTTTCTGGTTGCAAAGAGTTCATCTCTGTAGACTTTCTAAACCTTTTCTTCTTTTGCATTTTGCAGTTTCATTTGTGTTGTATGAAAGTAATTTTGTGTACCTGCTGTGATGATATCCCGTCCTGCCTGGAAAGTCTCATCATCAAAATGGTGCTTTGCGCTCAGTACAAATATCAGGTCAACATTTGCATTGCTCAGGTACATATTGGCAATTGACATATGGAACTTGACGCTGGAGATGAGAGATTTGGAATTGCCTGTAGAGGAACAGGCCCTTTGCACCTCGCCAACTGACAGACCGTCATCGATCTGGAGACAAAGAAACAACAAATAACTCACTGTACTAGACATTTGAATGTATTACTTTTTTCACAGTGGGGCAGTCCAACTTACAACCAGGTTGAAGTCCCGCCCTACAGAGGCAGCAACGTCTCTGCAAACCTCAGCTGTCTTTTTGAGGATCGCCCTTTGCGTGATGACACGGTGAGTGGTGGACTTCCCATTAAGTGAGAAGAGTGGTTGAAAGTTGAGAACGAGGCCGGGCAGGGAGAGGACCACCACGAGCTTGACTGTCTGTGTGACAGTCATGCTGGAGGAGAAGTAGGGAGACCAGGATGGAGATGAAGAAGAGTGAAAGAAATTTGGATAGATGCTGTCTCTAATGTATTTTCTGTAATGTACCACTGTGCCAGCTCCCTCTTTCTCTTCCTCTGAGTTGATATAGTCTTGATCAATTGTTAAGGGACTTTACTAATTCATCTCCCAAACCATGTGTAATGATTTCACAGTTAGACAATATTATGGTTAGAGATGTTACTGGCAGTGAAGCAGGAGCAACACGGCAACAAGTGTCAACACCTGAGGGGGAAAAAGACAGACAAACATTATAGAGAACAATACAGAGGTCATGTATAGAACAACAGAAATGCTGATTATGCGTTAACCAATAAAAGCTGTCTTGTAAAAAAACATTGTGAATCAGTAAGAATTTACTTATTAGACATTTATTCTTTAACTGAGGCCTGAGCAGTCTTCAGGAAGTGATCCTTATTCATCTACACACCATCCTAAAGACACTTGTGATAACAACTTCTGAGATTTGGGGGTTTTTTGGGGGTAAGAGTCAAAATATCTGATAATGTTTATGTTTTAAAATCTGGGACATTATACTTATTTGATAAATAAAGTAGCGTATCTGGTCTCTTAGTTATACATCTTCTAAGGGTTCTCTGAAGTGTTATTAGCCTCTCATTGTTGATGTAAAGGCAAATTGTGTGTGGCTGTGCCAAGTTTATAGATGAAGGTTAATGTCTCCTATAGGCAGTGAATGTATACTCACAGCTTAAATATTTTCAACCATAACAACTGTTACCACAGAAGTAAAGCCACAATTAACTAGAAATATTTCATTGACATAAATGAAACTTCAGCCAATTCAGGCTTGGGAGAAAGATAAAGTAGCAGGAGAAACTCTGAGATGCAGGAAGTGAGAAGCTGAATGATTTGCATCAGCCTAAGTTAGAAAATTGTTGTCCTTAACCTCAACCAGACTAGCGTTTACCACTGTAATTTCAGGGCTGATGTGGACTCTTGGTCACTTTTACTTGATTAAATTCAGCTGCTCATGTGTTCAGATAACTAAAAATACTGCATTTTCAAATTCTTATAGAAGAAAGTATTAAATTGGCTATATCACAATAATAAAATAATTTAAAATGAACGTGTTAGACTGCTACTGACATGACATACAGATGGTGTAAACTTATTTTACACACTCTTACCTTTGTGTGGTCTTCAGCAGTCCAGCCTTGAAAATGTTGGTCCCACTTCATTCTTTCTTTCCATGTTTACACTCAGGCAGATAATACTGTGTATAGATCTGTGTGTTAGCTTCACACTTTAGGAAAGGGCTTGTGCCGAGAGACAGTGAGTGCATGCCTTTATTCCTTCCTGTTAGTTACATCTGTCCTCAGTGATGGAGCTGATGAACGGAACTCCCACACAACCATCATTTCTTTTATTGCTTGTGATTGACTGAGAAAATGGGTGGGAGTGTGTTTTTTCCACTGTGTGCAATGCAACCTGCACAACCCCCAAGATCCATTTGATGAGATCTGTCCATCAATCCCTTGCAACATGTGCTCCAGCAGAGCAACACAACCTGAACATGTCTAATCTAAACTGTTACTGACTATAGCCAAATGTCTCTGTGCTTTAAGTTTGGATCTGGAATTAGGTGGAACGTGTTTATTTTAGCTCTCACCAAAGCTCAAAAACTAAAGATTAAACAACTAAACATTAAGTTGTTATATTTATTTAACTTGCAAACATATATTTAAAAGTTACAACTCACAAATCATTTCTTGAACAGCAGCTGATGAATAGGAACTTCTGGGAAGCGTTTCCCGAAGTTCTGAACAGGTGCTTTAACCTGCTTTAACCTGCCCTGAGCTTCACTAACAACTTTCATCAATTCGTTGCAGTAATCGAACACCGTGATGTCTCACTGAACCTTTCTAGCTGATGCACCAAGCTCTCAGGAAATTGCCTTTCCCCACTTCTGACCTTTTCCAAGGCACTCCCTTATGACACAGGGATTAATAATCAGAACTGGAGGTGGTAAGGATCCATGTGACTCTGTTTTTGCTGGCATAAGCACGCTGCAGCTGCAGAAGCACCACCCCATACAGCGTGTAATGCATTAGACCTGATATCAGTACTATATTTTGTTGATCAATTTGTGCAGCGTCAGTTTGACGCTATTTCCCTTGCTGGTACTGTGAATGATATTTGTCATGGAGTATTTCATAAGAGCCTTGTGATGACAGGCCTTACAGTAAGTCAAGATCAGCGGATTATGTGGCAATACAAACGAAACCGATCTTTATCAGAAGACAAACAACTCATTGAAAAGCTTACAGTGAGCTTAATCGCTGTTTTTTTTTAAAGTTTTTTATCAGTTGTGATATCTGTAATTTTGTTTCTACGACATACAAGTATCACTGAAGTAACTGCTAATATTTCATCACATTTAAATTATATCATATTGTACACATGTTATACATACATGTGTTACTGCTACACTTCTATAGTCACTGAGTTTTTTTTACTGAGCTGTTATTATAAGAGTAGAAAAACACAACAGTCCTGGTTAAAACGAGTTTGCACACATTATAATACAATCATCTGCTGTCACATATTGATACTGAAATGCCAGTGCCTGTGTTAATCTGACCCCACAATCCTGTGCAGCAGCATTTGTTGTCAGTCTTTTAATATATTTTTGTATATTTCATTGTGCACAGTACTCAAGACGTTTTATTTGATTTATGGTGCTGCAGCACAAAATCTCTTCCCTCCCCTGATAGGTTTTGCCAAACTACAATCAACAAATGATTGTGAAAGAATGTGTATCACCGTGACAAATATTAACTTTTATAATAACATTCCTCACTTGCAGAAAATTTCAATGGAAGCTCAGCATGCACACACATGCACACACACACACTCTTAAGCAATAAAACAATGGCCAGCTACCTTGTGAAAACGTGTTTTCTTTAAAAACATGAAAATGCAACAGTACGACTGTTACCAATTGTAAAGCTAAAAGCTCACAGCTCCTGTAGTTCTGAAGCTCTGTAAATAACAGTTTTCTTCTGGTATTTTAAAGCCTTCACAATGACAAAAGGTAGGAGAAGAGACACAATAATAATAATACAAGTGATGGTAAATATTAGTAAAAATCCCTCCGCTGGTAATGCAGATATCGGATGCAACATATTACTGTCTCTATAATAAACACAGTTGAGATTGCTCTTCAGCTTGTAGATCATTTTACACCTCTGTGCATCTGTTTGGATGTCAGTGATTTTAAAAACCTCATAGGGAGGAATCAGAACCTGGTTTATTTGTTTCAAGGCTGAGTAGTGTGTTATCTCAGCACCAAAACATGTGTAAAGCTCAAAACACGAAGCGTTCCTGGTAAAGTTCCACTCGTCAGAACCTGAAATGAAGGTGCTGAACCGAACATGTTTATTAGAGATGGTGAGATTAAAAAGTGTTTTTGTTCTGTAATTTGTGTTCATACATGTGACCTGACTGTGCTTCAGAACCTGAATGGCTTCACGTAATAAAAAATAAAGGGAGTGAGACTCGACTGTCTCGCTGGGATGCTCTCCAGTTGTGTCTGCAGTCCTACAGTCGTGGTTGGCAGCTTGTGTGTACATGTATATGGCAACTGAATGATGTTTCTTCATGTACTTGTGTGCAGGCTCTCTAGCGTTTTGCTCTGCATTGCTCCAGGCTTGACTGCAATTTGAAGTGGAATCCCACCTCTGCGTTAAAGCTTTATCAGTCACAACTGTGGTTTTGGACCTGCAGTCGTCATACATCTCGTCACTGAAATCATGGGTTGGATCCTGAGTAGAACTCTGGAATGAAGAGGATAAGATTTAGATTCAATATTTGTCCAGTAGACAGCAGCAAAAACTAAATGTACTGTGATGTATGTACTGTATGAACACAGTTCACAAGAAATGCATATCACAGTTTTTGGACTCACTTTAAAGAGTCCATATTATACCACTTTTAATGAGGACTCCGTAGTCCCTAAAATGTGGCTGTAACTTTTTATGCTGAAAAACCATTTAGATCATAGATAGAGGCAAGTTTGAAAACGTGTGAGGACAGACCCTCTCAAAAAGAGCTTGCTCACAGTCGCCCTGGCATCACTTTGATAATCTTACACAATGTCACCACATTTACTTCCATCCAAAGTTTCCCTCCTCTTACCTATTTGTTTAGTGAAATGCAGGTGGTGACTTTTTCTTTGACCACGCATTGTAGTGCAGTAAGTGCTAAACGTGTTAAATACCTCTGCAGTGATATCCTGCCAGTTGAGTATTAGATATACGACAACAAACATCAATAGTCCCACCAAAACAACAAGAGAAATTATGGCGCATGCAGGTAAGGCTTTTCTCTGGCACGTGTGTCTCTCCCAGGAAGGCATAGTGCATCTGGAAAAGAGAAAATCTGTCATTTATCTTTTTCATCTTATCTCCTCCAGTATTAAGTGGGAAACCTCAGAAGAAAATCAAAACAATATCCCAACCATATTTTCTTAAAATGATTGTGGCCCTTTTTGTATAAATTGTATGTTATTTGTTAGAGTTTGATAGCTGAGTCTTTTTTTTTTTTACAACAATCCTCAATAAACACTTAGTAAGCATACTGTACATATCTTTAAACTTAAACTCACCACTTCCCCTATGTTGTCTGTCTGAAAAGATGAGCCGCCATTACAGGAAACCGTGCTTTTTCTGTTTTGCAACTCAGTGCTTCGCCTTTGTTTGTTTAAACATGAGCAAGCCACCCAACAGGATTTACTAGTGTTATCACATGTGGAACCTCCCACTGGCAAATTCTGACTCATAGGTTTCATTTACACACAACAAATACATGCACTCGGCATGAAGAATAAGCTGCAAACTAAGAAAGAAAAACTAAGAAAATTTTTAAGATAATTTTCTCAAGTGGTTTCTCATTAAACACTAATTGCAGTTCAAACAAGACAGGCTCCGCGGTCGCAGTCACACCTTGTGAGCAAAGGTTTAGAAGGCTGCCTGTGCTGTGTGGTTACACCTGTCCTGTGAGGCCAAAGATCCTAGCTGATGCTGCATCCAATTCTGAGCCTTGTTTTTCCTCAAAGAAACATCTTTCTCCTGTTGAAAGCACTTTGAAGAAAAAAGGTAAGTCAAAAAATATCAGATTTCAGTCATTGTTGGTGGATAATGGTGGATATACGGATGTTAACTGAAGGATTGAGCAACAAGGACATAATGTGTGCTTTGCAGTTCTTGACCATTTTTGTGTTTACATTGCAGTCTGTGGACTGATACTTTTACCTGCAGATTCAAGCATAAAAACTGGGTCAGTGTGCATGCAAATATGATATCTGTCACTTGATGGATAGCAATGCTGTTGAAAAAGTGAAAAACATTGATTTAAGATTCATTTCTACTATTTTCTATGCAGACATGAACTTTAGCAAAAGACCAGTGCGTGTATCATTGAGAAACTGGGCAGCTCTTAGTGTTTTGCTGCTGGTGGGGGTCCTATTGTATAATGATCCCTTTCTAATCCTCTGGTGGCCTCAGAAACCTGCTGAGGTGAGATAACAGTTTTCTTTCTTTTAGATGCTCTAAAACATGTACAGCTTCTTTGGCATTTCTGTTGCCAATGCGATATTGGCATTAAAATGTAATATCGGAAAATATCGGTATCGGTTTTCACTCTTGTGCTGTCGTGACTAAGTGAAACTATCAATAAAATATTCATTAGAGAACCATCGGCGCCACGTTTTATCAACCAAAAAGTATTTCAAACACATATCCGAGTGCTTTCTGAACACACTACTACTCACAAAGACGAAAGTTCCCCAAGGAACATGCATGTAGACACATTTAGCGCGTACATGAGACGTTTTGTGTCTTATTTCTACCGAAGCACGTGTTAGCATTACAGGAACATACGTCAAAGATTGGTCCAATGCGAGAGCGCTCACTCGCTCACGTAAAATAATACCACAACATAGATCATTTGTTGTACATATGTCTTACTCGAATCAGATTTCAAAACCAAAACACCGTTTTTAGCATGAATTTACTTACACTATCTATGAATTTATTTATCACCTTATTTATGTAACTTCTTCTTATTTATGTAACTTATTCGCATTATGAATAATGCAAATTACTGTCTTTGACCAAAAGGCACCACACTTTAAATGACACAACGTTTACATAACATGCACATATTGTCCATCAAACTCTTCAGCTACTTCTCCTCCCTCTCTCAAAATGTCAAAATATGACAAATTGTTTTTGAGATACCTTTGTTTGTTTGGCACAGCTTGCAATAATGTTTAAAGTTTAAGTAGGCATTAAAGGAGATATACTGTAGATAGATAGATAGATAGAAACTTTATTAATCCCTCGGGAAGGTTCCTCCGGGAAATTCTATTTTTATTTAATTATTTATTTATTGTTTTTAGATAGATAGAAACTAGTAAGAGTTATGTGATGTTAGTTACCTAAAATTATTTAGTTTTTCCTTTTTTTAATGAGAAGTGACCCCACATGTATTGGTATCGGAAATTAAGAGTTAGACAATATCGGTATATCTGATATTGATAAAAAAGCCAATATCGAACATCCCTAGTTAAGATAAAACATCAAAATATGTAGTCACTCATCATGATCATCAAAACTTATGTCAGCTAACTTAAACTAAATTTTCAAAAACTTTAGATTAAGTTATTGAGATTGTTCACTCAAACTGTTTTTCATCTGTCACTGCAGAATGTGATCGGTGGTTTACCTCTGGATATGGCAACAGATTCAATTGATGACATGTATGATGGTTGTCGATCGGAAGCAGCCTCTGTGATCGACCTGTTTGGTGTGTTTGAGTGGCACTTCAACAGTAAATTCAGCTTTGCCTGGGCTTTAGCTGAGAGACATGCAAAGAAACCTGCGCACAAGCAGTTGCAGGAGGACCACGCCACAGTTATGTACATTTACACTAAAGAAAAAAAGATCAGACAAGCTTTCAACAAGGCAGTAAACACAGGGAAACACAAGTACAGCACGTACAAATTTATGTTTCACTATTTCTACTTCTTCCTGACTGACGCCATTCAAATTCTGCATCAAAATCAAACATTGTGCAGAGTCGCTTATCACAGGACAAGGAAACAGTTTAACCACAATGTTGTCAACACAGATATGCGCTTTGGTGCCTTCACTTTAGCAGCAACAACCAAGCAGTCATTTGATTTTAATGGCGACGTATCTTGTTTTGAGATCTACACATGCTTTGGTGCTAATATTACACATTATTCTGCTACAAATCAAAAGGGACAGGTGCTGATTCCTCCCTATGAGGTTTTCAGAATCACTGATATGCTCACAAATGAGCCATGGTGTAGTGTGGTCTACAAGCTGCGGAGCACCCAAATACCAAGGAGTGATTTAAATTGTAAGCTAAGTCCGAGGCAAGTAGAAGCATATTTTGGAGCTGTTTCAACACGCTGGAATGAAAGCAGCTTTGGGAAGATGTTGACATTCGCAGTACTGTTCGTTATAATATCATTAGTCCTTGTAAAACGGAAGCAGGCGTGTTTTGTGGCTGCGGTGCTGGGTTCTTTGCTGATGCTGATAATTAGTCTAGTGATTTTTAAAATAATCAGTGAAGCACAGGATATCATGTCTGTGGAATAATAAATGCAAAAACCTCTGAATGTTGATACTTTCTGACATCGTAAGTCATTTTCACTGAAAACATCTCATCTTATGAATATACAGTGAATGTGTAACATAGAAGTAACAAGATAATTCAAGAACATTTCAAATCAAAGTGGCAACATACAGCAACAGGGCACAGCTGCGTTTTGCCTTGTTTACATCATACAACTAGAGACACAACAAAGCAACAGCATCAGTGGTTGAGCCATGACAAAGTTTTGTGGTGGTCAGAATAAAAACAAAGACACTGTGTGACATTGTTCATTCTGCTAATTCTGTTCAAATTAAACCTGAGTGTTTAATTTGGTGGATTTGCTGGGGAAAGTATATGTTTTATTATTACAACAATATATAATTTTACACTTTTCACACTTATTAGTGTGTTTTTATGTATTCACTTTTTTTTGTTTGTTTTTATACTGTGCTTTTGTGAGACTCCAAATCTGATTAAAAAGGATGATGGTAAATGTACTGTACATTTAATTGGGAGGGGAAGAACTAGTGAATGATGTGAATGAAAACTTTCTAACCTCCTAAACTTTTCATTCTGTATATTGTTGAATATCTGTTTTCCATGAACCCAGACAAGCGGGACCATGGTATGAATATTAATATTTTTTTATGTAAACAAAAAAACAGACTAAATATGATTATATATAAAACTAGGTGCAGTGTGTGACATACAGACACATATGTGAGTGCACAGATATTCTAGCCAAGCTGGATTTTGCACATTAGCTGTGCCTTAAGCTTTCATTGTTGCAATAATAACCCTTATGTTAACTTTATGTTCCCTTTTATGGTCATGTATGTTGTACAAATCTTTTACTTCCTTATTGTATAAAATTTAGACTTCCCTCCATCTAACCTCCCTAACTGCTCACTATATAAGTGAAGTGTACCCACAGACGATGCTGTTGCCAGACGTTAGTGCAGCAGTGTGGGCAGGTTTCTACTCTGCTGAAGATGGCAATGATGGAAGTTTGGGCTACAATTCTAATAATTTTGGGATTCTCTACAAGATCTCCTATGGTGTGTATGTGAATGATGACCTTCACCCCTGAATGGTGTAACTGTTACACACTAATATGTGTTAGCAATTCGACCCTCATGCCTTTTTTTTCTACAGCACTGTGCCACATGTGGGTCAGATGGTTTTGTTCGACTAGACATGGCTCCAGATTCCGTTGATGACATGTATAAGGATTGCCATGAGAAAATGTCCAAGGTGCAAAATGAATACCTGCAGAATGAGAAAAACATTGATGAGAATTTCAAAAACGCCTGGGACACTGCTGTGAAACGCACAATCAAAGGGAGACTAAGTAAAGAACAAGCTGCAGCTATTTACGTTTACACTATGAATGAGCCAAGAATCTATCTCGAATTCAACAATGCAGTTCGGACCCAGAGGTCTGAGTACAAGACCACATTCAGGTATCATGCACTCCACTTTTTCCTAACTAGCGCCCTTCAAAGTCTTAATGCTCGCAAAAAAACATGTCTCACTGGCTTCCGCAGAGTGAACAGGTACTTCAGCCAAGATGTTGTCAACAAGAAGATTCACTTTGGCTCTTTTACCTCCAGCTCATTGGGTTCATGGCCCAATTATGAAATATTTGGAGACAAGTCATGTTTTGAGATTTACACATGCTTGGGCGCAGAGATCTCGCTGTACTCTAAAGTTGAAAGTGAAGGGGAAGTGCTGATTCCTCCGTATGAGGTTTTTGAAGTTACAGAAATAAAGAAGAGAGCCGACAACGTGAATCTTCCATGTGAAGTGGTCTATAAAGTGAAGAGTACAGAGACATATCAGTCCAATTTGAACTGTGCTCTTTTTCTAAAATAAGGACTTTACATCTTTTACATAAAGTTCACAAAACATGTAAATAAAATATTAGGATGCACCATATTAACACCACAGATTAACTCCAAAATGCAAATGAAGATGTATTTTTTGTTATTCATACACAAAACAAGATTTTAGTCATTTGTCAGTAGCACAGAGGAGGGACTGTGCAAGTGTTAAAGAAAGGATCCAGTTCTTTGGGACATAACATCACTTTTCAAGCAAACATAAATACCTTTAACACAGGGTAAACATATATGGAAGAACATGAACTAATATGTTCAAAATAATTACTGCTTAGATAACTACTTAAAGTGTTTTTAAACTGCTAATGTATTTCACAAATGTATCAAGAAATTTAAACCATGTATTGTAAATGTCCATTTGGCTGTGTTTCTGCATTTACATTGTGTGATTGGTCCTTTAATGTAAAATGTTCTTGTATCTAAACTGTGTCAAATAAAAAAATAAAACACTCTGCTGTTTCTCTGCACGTTTATTAAATGTGTTTATACAGTGCTGTATGTTATTTAGCATGCCTGCCTAACAGACATGTTAACCCCATGTGTGAAGTTGAACTACTGTTTGTTTTACTTTGCAGTATTAAGAAGTGAAACAGTTAGTGTGACTGCTGAGGTGTTAGATCTTACACATTAATGTGTGACTTCCCTTCATTATCACACTTACTTAGAACACTTATAAACGTCTCATTTGCCAAATAATAATCATATTAAGTTCATGAGCACAGCATTTTTGAAACAATTTGCAGGACGGATGTTAAAGAAAACTGATTTTTCCCATTAGGTATACGGCAGAAGACGAAAGTCTCAGAAGGAGACACTGAATCAAGACCAGCTGGAGCCTTAAAAATCTCATTTTAAACAAATTCAAAATGAAACAGATGCAGCAATGAGATTGACTTTAAAGGAGGACAGGAGGTGTATTTGAAACTAGAGAAAAAGGTAGGAGTAATTCGCTAACTGTTGTTTTAGTTTAATGGTTTAAACACAATTCAAATGAATAACTTGACAGAACAAAGAAGGACACATTACATCCTTGAGGTACTTTAGCTGTTCTACAATGTTCTTTGCACTTTGTAGAAATACATCTCCAAAATCCCAAATAACTATGTCCAGATTTCTGTTTTTTAAGAATGACAATGCATCGATGTATGATGGTTTATCACCAACCTGTCATGTGTTACCCACTTGCACATTTCTTTGTGTGTGGATGACATTTTGGAAATAATATTAACATTTCAGTATCAAACCACGCTAATCAAATGTTATGTTGAAGTGCTGGATTACCATTTTGATTCTACTCATTGGTTCTTAAAATGGTCAGAAAAAGATTTCGCAATTATTATTACACATACAGCAGTTGGGGAGTTTATTAATAGATTAAGATTAATGCTAAACTACTGTTTAATTTAACATGCAGAAATACACATGAACAGAAATGTTTCTTAAAGACCTGTTTATCTTATCAAAAACATCAATATACGTATAGTGTTTAAAAAAAAATGAAGCAACAAATCAATAAAAGGAAAACAATGCCATCCAGTGAGAAATACTATGACACACACAGTGGGATAGTTTGTCTTCGCAGAACCCGAATGGTAATTGCTTGTGTCTTAAAGTAAAGTTTCATCCCATTGAACCACCACAGACACACGCACAGAATACGAGGCAATTTGTCCTCGGTATTTGCTTTTATTACAAGAATGGTTGGGCAGCTTTTGACTTATTTTGTATATGCAGAATGACCATAAAGGGGATTTATTTATAAAACTGAACAAATAAGAATCAATAAATATAATTCAGGTAAGATGCAGTTTGAATACTGACCAACTACACTAATGTCTGGATCACACAGCTGTGGGACCGGCGTGATTACTCAAAGAACAATACAACAAATAAAGTTACAACACACTAATTATTAGAATTACCTAGGTCAGCAAGTTTTGTACAGTAAAATGTACAATACATAAAGCAGAGAAACTAAAGGTCGGACTTATTACTAGGGCAGTTAAAGCCAACTTGGAAGGGATGACGAGCAGCAGCATTTCTTAAACATACTTGGTGATATTACATTCATGGCCTCAAAGGATGTCTCGCTATAATAAAGATGCAATTATTGTTCACATTTCCCAGCTGGCCAAAGGCTAACCCTACAGTATAGTACTGGAGCACTGGAGCAGCTGTTGGCCCCCATTCTGCTCATCACCCACCAGTAGCCATCAACTCCTTAGTCTTCTAGGTCGGCCTCTCCAGTTTTCTAATTAACCAAGGCTCAGTCTCTAATTTGCCACGTGTTGAGTAACAACATGAGGTAAAGTCTAATCACGGCACACAAATAAGCAAAATTAGAGCACAAACATATATCGCAAAATCATGAGGTTTCTATGAAAAAGTTAAAATTCATCCAACTATAAAAACACAACCATGCAATAAAGAACTAGAAAATCAGAAAATATACACTAAATGTTGAGCATGTGACAGTAACACAAACAAACCAGTAAGTAAGTGAAACTCAGAGAGAGAACGTGCATGAATGCATGGAAATCTCACCCTGTGCACGTCCTCACTTCGCTTTATGGCATGAAATCCTTCCAGTCCTTCGCAGGTAAAGGAGCGGCTGAACAAACCCAGTGGCAAAAGTAACAGAAGTGCAAATTCTTATGATTATTTTCCTGTCCTGTGTAAACCAAAAGCTTTGACTGGCAATGATAACAGCACACCATAAGACGTATGTTCCTATAAATGACACAATGATGATTAAGATGGTAAAAAACGCTTTTTTCTTTATGTTGTTGTCTCTTTCCTTTTTCCCCTCCCCCAGTCCAGGTCTTCTCAGAGCCACAAAGACTGAAAAGTAGCAGAACAGCATCACTGATATTAGAACTACACATTCACCCATAAAAACAAAATACTTTATTGTGGGAGAGAGCGTGTAAAATACAGAAAATCCAATGATGACAGCCCAAGCCAGCCCAGAGAAGGTCACCTTGTATCTCAGAGGTTTATACTTGAGGAACAGCAGCGGATGAACTACAGCCAGAAACTGCTCTACACAGATACAGCACTGAAGCACAGGACGACCGACCCACAGAAAACCATTTGCAAGTGGTGACATAAAATCTATTGAGGAGTAGATCATGTTGAGAAATCTGAAACTGGAAACCAAGCAGAAGAGAATTTCAAACGCAGCGAGGTTAAGCGGGAAGAACTCTGCCTCCAGTGTGCCTCCTGCTCCAGCTGCGATCAGCCACACAACGTAACTGTTGGTCGGCAGACTCAGGACGAGGTTGAACAGGGTGGTGGAGATGGTTAAAATCTTGGAGTCAGCAAGAGAAGAGTCATCTGATGTGTTCATTTTTCCTTTTGATTGTATTTTAAAAATTTCTCAGTTGAAACTATTAGAGACAAGACCTCGTATCAGAATCTGAATGAGAGGAGAAGCAGACAAAACGATCAGTATCCCAGTTTTATCAAATACAAGGAGCACAGAACATAACCAAGCTCAATGAAACTTTAAACTTAAACATAACAATGTGATACTTCCAAGTCATTTAACAGGAATTAATACAAACCACAGTTCTCTCTGGTCTGTTCGAATGATCATATCAGATGTGAAGTCCTCATGTTTATAATGTGTCACCTGCTCGACTTCACTTTTCTGGTTACTTAACATGCAAATGATGCTCAGATACTGAACATGCAGATCAACAGATTGTCCAGACATTATAGATAAGTGACCAAATGTTGCATTAAGTGTTTTGAATACTCTAAAACCAGTGGTTTTCATCAGTAATGAGAGTTACTCACACACCTGTTTAACACAGGCTTGTATTTGATAAAAATAAAATGTAACTACACTTCACTGTAGCTTAAAATATATACATTTTATTTCAGTCGTCTACCTATCCATGTGTATCTACAGTGAGCTAAAGCATTTTCCAGGAAAACATACACACTCACTATTTAATGAATGCTGAATATAGTAAGTGTAATTTGATCAACTGCTGATGATAAAGTTGAGTGAAGAATAAAGCAGAGTAAAAAAGATTACATAGCTGTATACAGTACATACTTTATACAAACCTCATCTTACACACTCTATCACCTTCAATATGTGCTATATAGCAGTTGTTTACAATTTATTTGTAGTTTGCTGGTTGGCTGCCTCCTGTAACACCTGTAAGTTACACGCTTTGCTGTTTCATGCTATGTGGCAAACATGTAAAGCAGCGTTGGACATATGGTTAATTTCTTTTGCAAATCATGTGCACAAAGAAAATAGACACTATTATGTGTCACTGTGAAAATTACAGATACCTTAAAAAATAACGTTATATACAATATGTATATGAAGGTTAAAAAAAAATCACATTTTAAATGATAATGAACAATAGAATTCATGATCCTGGTTCTTCCATACATTATGCCTTTTTCACTGTAGGTCCCTCAGCTCCCAACAGACTCAATGTACACATACTGACTGGATTGGTTATGTCCTAATACGCTGAATATGTGCAAAGGGAGGTCAGTAAAATGTAATATAACTTTCCTATTTACTGGTTGTTGTTGGCTTGAAATACACATTCTAATACAGCAGCTGATTAACTGTCATGAGGGATGAACATGTTTCTTTAGAGGGTCTGTTAAACGTGTTTATGTTAAGTGTCTGAATTTGCAAAAAATATCCATCTATCCTCGTGCTGAAACTGTAGCCTCACAGTTGTGGTTCAGGACTCAGCCTTCAGGAAAGAACTGTTTGTTTGCTGTGGGAAATTACATTATACACACACAGTATGTAGTTTTAATTAGCAGATTGGTAAATGCTACAGTGACAGTGATTTGCTTGCAAATTAATACTATGAAATAGTATTAATTACTATATACTATGAAAATAGTATTAATTAATACTATGAAACAGTATTAATTTGATAACATTTTGAGAAAACTACAGTATTTTATTTTAGGTTGTCAGAACAAAGAACAATGATGTTCTCTATGAGATAAACAAATATCTCAGTGACTGAATAACACACACACAAAACGTGAATGGGACTTCTAGTCTGGTAGTGTCAGCGGACACTATACTTTCAAGTTACAGACTTTATAAACGTGTATTTTGTAGTACTTATATGCACAAATCTGTCTGAATCAGATGTCCCCAGCAAGACTGGACATGGTTTTAATTTAATGCACACTTAGATAATAGATTTTATCTGATTTAATATATTGTCAGTAATTCTAATAACAATTTGATTACTATATTAAAAATGTTTTTAAAAATGCATTTTCACCATTTCTGTCAATTGTCCATACAGTAAATGCATTATGGAAACATGTAGGGGGACATTATTTCAGTGTTTTCTAATTAGAGGGTCCAAAAACATTACAAATAAGGCTTGAGAAAATCTTGCTTTTTATCAAATTAGATACGAGATTCAGTCCCCTCCCCAGCCATACCATTTTATACTGTCCCTTAACAAAATAAATGAAGTTACAGAAATGAAAAACACAAATCTTATTATTTGGAAACATGTTTTGTTCCACTGCAGTGTGATGACTGAAGGGATTTATTATTAACAATATATTATTTATTCTGTGACACATGAACATGGACTTGGCAAAGTAAAGGAGGCAGTAATGCTTATGGAATAAAAAGTCTGACGTTTACATGTTGTCATGTGTGCTAAAGAGGCAGTTTAACATCTATAGCTACTCTATAGTGGCTTTGTTTGAGTAGAGACTGAGCTTTTAAACAGCTGTTTGATGCAAAAAACAAAAGGCAATAAAACCCAAATACACAACCTGTGTGCACAGATAACTTAATTCAATTTATTATATTTATTCATTTATTATTTAATTCATCAATTAAATAATTAATTCATCGAGTGCTTTCAATTTGGTAGTCTGTGTGTATATTTTACTGTTGATCACGAGTCACTATAATGAACTCAAATGTAAATACATCATATTCATTTTTAGAAATGTATTGTTCGGCTCAAAATACCCACAATGCATTTGAACAAAAAGATTTGTGAACGTTTGTAGATGTTGATGGATGTAGTGTTTTAATAAAGAATTGTCTGACAAACTAAAGAAAGAGGAAAACAGTGCCATCCAGTGGGAAATGTAACACATGGCAGGACTTGTGTTATCAGGAAGAAAATAAACCAAAAAAGTGAAAAAAAGTTTTCAGAGTAAACTGACACGTGAGCATCACACGCTATTTTGAGGACACTTGGTATGTGAACAAAAAATAACTGTAAATCTGAAGTTTTTAGTGCTGTTTCTGTCCTTTAGCTGGGTTTTCAAATGCACATAGTATGTATGTGTACTGTATGGATAGTTTTACAAAAGTGAGAGCTACTGAATGTATCTTTCATCATTGTGGAAAGAGAAACAGAGAAGACAGACATCACTTGTCAGATGTTTGGTTTAATGGCAACAACAGTAGTATAACTATATCCTATGCATTTGAGCAGAAAATCTTTCCAGTCCTTCGCAGGTAAAGGAGCGGCTGAACAAACCCAGTGGCAAAAGGAACAGAAGTGCAAATTCTTGTAATTATTTTCCTGTCATGTGAAACCCAAAAGCTTAAGCTGGAAAGAATAACAGCACACCACAAGAAATATGTTCCTATAAATAACACAATGATGATTAAGATGGTAAAAAACGCTTTTTTCTTTATGTTGTTGTCTCTTTCCTTTTTCCCCTCCCCCGGTCCAGGTCTTCTCAGAGCCACAAAGACTGAAAAGTAGCAGAACAGCATCACTGATATTAGAACTACACATTCACCCATAAAAACAAAATACTTTATTGTGGGAGAGAGCGTGTAAAATACAGAAAATCCAATGATGACAGCCCAAGCCAGCCCAGAGAAGGTCACCTTGTATCTCAGAGGTTTATACTTGAGGAACAGCAGCGGATGAACTACAGCCAGAAACTGCTCTACACAGATACAGCACTGAAGCACAGGACGACCGACCCACAGAAAACAAGTTGCTGATGGCAGTGCTGATCAGTAGAAGATTTTGACAATACCAAAACTGGAAACCAAGCAGAAGAGAATTTCAAACGCAGCGAGGTTAAGTGGGAAGAACTCTGCCTCCAGTGTGCCTCCTGCTCCAGCAGCGATCAGCCACACAACGTAACTGTTGGTCGGCAGACTCAGGACGAGGTTGAACAGGGTGGTGGAGATGCTTAAAATGTCAGTGTCAAGGAGCAAAGAGTGTTCATTTTCATTTCAAGTTTAGTTAAAAAAATTCTCAGTTGAAACTTTCAGAGACAAGACCTCTGATCAGAAAAAAAGAGAGGAGAACCAGAAACACTTTGATCACTATCCCAGTTTTACAAATACCAGGAACACAGAAGATAACCAAGCTCAATGAAACTTTAAACTAAAACATAATTAACAATGTGATAAAAGTAAATCATTACAAACCTCTCTGGTCTGTTTGAATGATCATATCAGATGTGACGTCCTCATGTTTGTCATGCATCCTCTGCACAACCTAACTTAACATGAAAATGAAGCTCAGATACTGAACATCACTCATTCATCAACATATTATCAAAACATGACACATTAATGACAAATATTGCTTTGAGTGTTTTGAATACTTTAAAATCAGTTCAATCAGTCACCATCTAGACTGTGGGCTCCATGGAAGACTTTGTTGTTGAAGGAAAAACATACAGTAAAAAGACTTATTAAGATTTGCATATATTTGCATACTGACAATCCACATTGCTCCTAAAAAATGTCCTTTGGAGAGAAGAGACAAAACTGAAGCTTTTGGTCGCTCACATGAGCTTTGTGTTCACAGAGAGAAATTAAGCTTTCAAAGAAATGAACAGGACACTACGAAGTCCCAGGACTGTACAGGAATTCTGGAGTGAAACATCCTGATTTGAATCTTAGCGAACATCTATGAAAAGAGCTGAAACATGCCGTCTGCAGAAGACAGCCCTCAAAGCTGAGACAGCTCGAGTAGTTTGACAAGATGAGTGGACAAAACTACCTGTTGGCAGGTGAAGAAAAGCCTCACTGAGAGCTACAGGAATGCAAACATTGTGCATTACGTAAAGGGTAGTAATATTCTAAAGCATTTTTTTTATTCGTTTACATGAGAGTTTATTTCTTTGATTACTTTTATCAGTTTCAAGTTATTTCAGAGAAAATTGTGTTTTTTTGTGAAAATGCACCAACAAATTTGTTTTAATGAATACTGATACAGTATGATATTTTCACTTGTTACCTGCTTGTTACTGATAAGCTGCTAATAACTTAGTTAGAGTTAAAGAGTAGATACATACTGCATATAAAATTTGCTCCACTTCATTATATATTTATAGACTATTTCATGTGTGGCTTGCTGCTATATAAACAATAGTGTCAATGGTGTTTATGCAACAGTTAGTAATATAAACAAATACTATTCCACTCTGTGCTGTGTAGTAGTCATTTACATCTGTGTTCTAGTCTGCTGGTTGACTGTGTCAAACACCTGCAAGTTGCACGCTTTGCAGTTCCATGCTAGATGGCAAACATGTAAAGCAGTGTTGTGCCTTTGGTTCATTTCTTTTGCAAATCATGTGCGCAGAGAAACTTAGTTAAGAGGCTGCTGTCCTGAGTCACTGTGAAAATTACAGATAACTTAAGAATAATGTGACAATAGTATTGGCTTTTTTCAATTTTATAATGATATGTAATGACCGGAATGTAATGATAACATTTCAAATGAAAATTTAAAGTAAGATGCATTAAATGATCCTCGTTCAAATATCAAATCCTGGAGGTTGTTAAAGGAAAAAGTGACTGTGAATGTGTGTCACTGATATTGTGCTTGAAGTCAATGTTTGGTGCATTTTTAGAATACACACTCCTATACAGTAGATACGAAAGATTTATTGACAGTAACAGACTGGGGTCTTGCAAATATTGGTTTTATTTATTTGGTAAAACGTGATACGTCTGCTGTTGGAAGGTTTAAACTGTGCATGCAGCTGAGGCGTGTTAAGCACATAACAAAGTACAAACACAAGGATAAAAGCATAAAGTAAAGGTCTTTGAATGTAATTCTGTGTATTAATAAAGCTCCAAATTACCAAAAAATCATCAAGGCACTTTACAAGACCACTTCCTGTTTACTCATTCACTGCTCCCTATATAATGTACACTAAATGGTTCATTCAGTGGTGAACAGCAAATTGAGATTTCAGACACTGGGACTTTCAGCTAACTGGGATAATAAGAACAGTAGTTTGTTCTACTGGGGAAGCGTTGAGTGCACGATATAGTGGAATAAATAGCAAATAGGAAGTGATTTTGGGCACAGCCATTATCGTACGCCTGGAACAATACCATATCCTCCATTACAGCTGCATCTGTAAATATTTATATTGTGGTAAAAACTCCAAGCTGTTCCACGTCTCCTCTTTCTCTACAGGGTGAGGAAACAACCCACTAAATGAGACTGTTTATTAACTCTGTGTACTAGTAAAATGCCTTCATGTTGTCTTTAAGCATCTTATCCGAGTAGAGATCCCAACAAAATCAGTTTACAAGTTTAATGAGAACTGATGAAAAAACAACCCACATTCATAAATAAGTCGTTAAACACAATCTGAATTATATAGACTGCCAAATTAGTTTCTAGAGCATATATACATTGTGTGTGGCACAAGAATATATATTCTCCACAACTACTGATGTTGTATACCAGAGGTGGTAGAATCCAAAGTCAATATACAAGTAAAAGTATTTACCTTAAAAAATACTCTACAAGTAGAAGTACCACTTAAAATTCTCTACTCAAGTTAAAGTAATGAGTACATGCTATAAAACTTAATAAACTAAGAACAAGTACTGTACTAAGAAAACAATGTATTTTAGAAAGAGGCCTATTTCATTTTATGTGGCTAATAGTTTGACAAACTTTTAAAAGCGAAAACTATCCTGCCCACTTACTATACAGCTCATAAATTATGTTACAATGCCAACAGTTAGTCTGTGCGTTACTCTAACACAGGGCGTAATTCACAAAGTTAAGGCTAAAAAAATGACAGCAGACCTGCAGCAGTGCTCCAATCAAAGCTATAACACAAAGGCACCACTGTTTCATTTGCTCTGCATAGCACAGTAATAGTACTACTGGTGGATGACTGCATGTTTTTGGGCAGTAGGCTTGACAAAAACCATGTGCAATGTTTTCATGTGAACTGAACATCTGTATTTACTGTTGATTGAGACAGTTGGTGAAAAATAGCAGTGATGCGATGTTTTGGGGTTAGTTTCACCCTAAAAAGTTTTCCTTGAGCTGGCCAACACAAACAGAAAGGGGTGGGGGAGAGCTCCAACGAGTCTTCGAGGTCTCGATTCCAGCAGAGTTGTTGCATGAAGACACATAATAACATGTATTTGCAGTTGTAAGTAAATCTTAGTAAGATAAGATATTCTGCTTTAGTTGGCAAAGGGTAACAGAGGAGCCCACACCAAAACCAGCATACAAAGGCTCGCTGAACTGAGCTTTGAACCTGTGGATAAGTGCCATGTTTTCTGATACAGAGTAAAAGGCTACAGTGTTGCCTGCATAATCCAGGTACACGCCGATTCGCGTAGCCCTCTGAGCATCTGGAAGGTCTCTGTCTACTTTGTTGTGCCAGGCAGAGTAGCCTGAGTCTGAGCAGAGGAGACTCCACGACTTACCATTGTATCCCAGCAGGCTGTGCGAATTCTTCCCCTTGCGACTTATGCTCTTATAGGCCACCCCAATGGAAAACTCTCCGCTCCACTCTGCCTCCCAGTAAAATCTGAAACCACTCAGAGGCTCCTTGCACAGTACCTGGGAGAAGCCATCGAAGCGATCAGGATGATCTGGGTAAAACTGGACTGTCTTTTTCCGAACAACCTTCTGGTTCGTATTCAAGAGAACCAGCTCTTTATAGACTGTGTTTGGATCGAAGGACATCTTGCAGGAGTCTGAGCAAAGAGAGATATACACAGTACAAATATCTTAATTTAGTTCAGATGTGGAGCATCTTTATTCACGTTTTCCACAGTCTTGTGTTTTACCCACAACAGTTAATTATGTCATTTATTTTTCATATATAATACTTACAGTATAAATGCATATTAATGTTGTAAAAAGAAAAAAAACATGTAAGATGCTATGGTGACGTGGACTGAATGGACTGAACCATAAACAATATAATAGAAGTACTCACATCTAAAAAAGTCTGCTCTGGTTTTTGGCTCCTGAAAATCTACTCTGGAAGGAACTGTTTGGATTAGAAAAGATGGAAATAAATTATATATTTTTCCATTGTTTATCTTCCCTAAAAGAAGACATTTTGACATGTTATTAACAGACACTTGCCTTTAAGATGTTTGTCCCCATTTCTTGGTAAAAGTATGTATATTGGTGTTTCACCAACTGTAAAGATGATACAGCATTAGGTTTTTCACATTAAAAAGATATTTAACAGATATTATCTACTACAACATACCTGTCTTGGAGATTTTGCTCAGTTCTTTCTTACAGATGTCATCCAGATGTTCCTTCATCTCTGCAGCTGTCTTGCTCATCTCTCCAAAAGAAAACTGAGGGTTGATGAGCACTTTGGGCACCATGGCCTCAGGAGGAACACACAGGGTTGGAAAATTCTGTTCAGCAACAACATACGAGCTCTATTACAGCCAACACATCAGAAATGACATCACCTAATATAAAGTATCCACTAAAGCATGTGATATAAACATGAACTGCGTTCAGCTTGCTCAAACTTTTATAATGTCTGAAAAGTTGTGCGTGACAGAGCAGCAATGATCTTACAGCACCTGCAGAAAGTGAATGTTGTCTTCGGTTTCAAGGATCTGCCGTAGCTCTGCATCTCTGCGCTGCAGCTCCAGGATTTCTTGCTCCAGGCGGTCCACGTAGCCCTCAGCCTGTGACATTGCAGCCTGCATGTTGGCCATTATCATCTGATTGATTTCAGCCTTCCAGCGCTCCACCGCTTGCAGCATCTCGTGAAAGGTCTTATCACTTTCTGTCTGTGCTCGCTGGGCAGAACTCTACGAAATTAAGTCAGTTTGTTAGTAATTTTTAGATTCATGAAAAATATATTTGTAAAGTATCTCACATTTTATTATACACCCATATGATCCTTTGCATTCATTTACATTTGCAAAGGCTGGGTCTCATCTTACTTTGAGAACATCCACATTATGCTTGAGTTCCTGCAGCTCCTTCATCCTCTCCTGAATGATATGCTGAACTTCAGACTGGGTGACCACCAAAATTTTCTGATTGAAGAACATAACGATGAGTACAAAGGCTTTTGCAAAGGTGTTTTAAATATTTCAGTGGGTTTCAAAAGACAAATATTGCTCACAACAAATGTCTCACAACTCACTTGTTTCTCGATGCGTTCTTCTTCTGCTGATGTAATGTTGTGACTGCGATGCTCTCTTACTGTACACAGCACACAGATACACATCTGGTCAGAGCGACAGAACAGCTCCAGTCCTTTCTCATGCTGGGGGCAAATCTTCCTGTCAAGATGGCCCGTCTCATCCACCAGCTTGTGTCTCTTGAATGTAGACGACTCATAATGAGGCTTGACGTGCGTTTCACAGTAGTAGGCCAAACACATGAGACATGACTTCACAGCCTTGTTGCGACGGCCAACGCAGAAATCGCAGAAGGATTCACGGTGCATATAAGGGAAAGGTGTGAGCTCTGGAAGCTGGCGCCGCGGCTCGTGGTTGACGTCGGGCAGGTTACGCCTCAGCACAGGCCGTGGAGTGAAGGTCGCATGGCACTGTGGACAGCTGTACACACCTATATGTTCAAACTGGTCCCAGTAGACCTTGATGCATTCCAGGCAGTATGTATCACCACAGGGGATGGTGACTGGGTCTCTCAGTGTGTCCGCACACAGTGAACAGTAGATCTCTTCTGGTAAGGGAAAATTAGACTCAGCCATGTTGAGTGGATGAGTTAAATAAAGAAAATCTGAATAGTTTTTATATAATTTATGTCAAATGTGACCCTCTAATTGTCAAGTGCTGGCTGTCAGGTCACTGTGATCGCACAGCTCCAAACAAAAGACAGCACTGTTTCTGCTGACATTTAAATGGGACGCTTTGTTTCTACTATAAGCAGGTGATGTCTTCCCACAGAACTTTTTCAGGATATGAGTAAATATACTGAGGACTGCAACTATAATGAAATTTGCTTATGAAGCAGAAATGTCAAGGTAAACAGACAATAGTTTCATCTTGTCAGCAAAGTAACAATTAATGTAGACTAAACAATAACAAATAGACAGTTTAAATCTTTTTGAAAGACTCATGAACATATTCCATCACTGGTTTGTAATCTTTTGAAACTAAAATGTAAAACAGTGCATCCATCCAAATGTCTGTCTGTGTTATGTATTTACAAAACAAAATCTGTCTTAACATGTCAGCACAGTTTGCAAACTGAATGAAAACACAAGACTCAGAAAACAATAAGTTATTTGTTTAGGGAAGACGTTTTTCCCAAACACAGACATTCGTTGTGGGTGAGGAATACTGTACTATTTGGTATATCCAAGGAGCAACACATAATCCTTCAAACAGTTCAACTTTCCACTTGACTGAGCAGTGCTTCTGACTGAGTTTCATGATGGTACATGATGTCAAAACAACCTTTTCTGTTTATTGAGATACATAGATTCACTGTTTGGGTTCCCAGAGGAGCACATTTGTAACCTGAAAAACAGTGCAAGTGAAAGTGTTGTAGTACCAGAAAAAAACTTAATGTTGTCAGTGTTCTTTGTTCTTTGAAGGGCTGCTCTCCTCTATGTCGAGACAGCTGTGCTCTTGTGACAATGATGCTCAAAGACAGAAAGAGAGACAACAAGAGAGTAGGAGAATGACAGAGAATGGAAATTGCAGATTCAGTAGCTGTGAGCTGAGCTTATGCTGCAGAGACTAGAGAATGAGGAGAACAACAAAAATACAGAGCGAGAATGAGAATAACAAAAAATTATAATAACCAGAACCAGAAGATAATAAATAAAATAATGAACAGAATAGTGTGAACCATCCTTTTGCAGAGGCAAGTTGTTACATAGAGGCAAAGAGCTAATGGGGCTGAATAGACACCATGATGTCACTGACTGTGCTGGTCGGTACTCTCTCCCTCCTCCCTTCCCTCTCCCTCTTTCTTCCTGCCTCTGTGTCTCTCCATCGCTGTCGTCATTGGGAGAAAGCCTGGGAGTGGTAGGTAGGTGGAGAGGCAGAGGAAGAAGAAAGAGGAGGAGGGGAAGACAAAGAGGTCGAGCAGCTGTACGCGAATCAGGAGTTTCCTTACTATTTACACAGCATCCTTCCATTTAAGACAGCAGGTACATTTTACTTTCTTTACTTAGGATTATGCTATCACTGTTCACGCAGTGGTACTTCAATAATGCAACAGTAATGGCAGGACAAGATGTCTGACATAACTCGATGTTGTTGTTCATGCACCAGATTTACATTTAATTCATAATTTTTACGTGGATTTTATAATGTAACAGCATATTTTAATATTAGATTTTCTTAAACAGATGTTGCTTTATTATCATAAGCAAATGTAACCATGACAAAATACAACACTGTTATATGCGTTTATGTCCTGAGTGTTTAGTGTCTCAGTTGTTTTTCGTTTAAATGCAACAGACCACAAAAAAATGCCCTCATAATCCTGCTAATGATTTCTTCTTAAAAATCATGTTTTCATTTGACTTGTTTAATGCCCAACCTCCTGAATGCATGCCCTTATTTCAAGTCTGTGTTGGTTAGAGAGAGACTGAGTAGAGTAAAAGGAGAAGGCAAAGAACAGGTTTGTTCACTCATTGTGAACTGAAGAGCAGTGCAGCCATTTGACAATTGAATTAAGCTGGACCGAAAGTAGTTTGAGTAACATTAATGGAAGAGCAATTTCAGTTAGATACCATCACTGTGAGGACATTTTGAATGGCCTTCACAACTCCAAATGGCTGTTTAGGTGTTTGAACTTGGTCTTAGGTTCAGGTAGAGTTCGGGGTGAGGTTTGGGGGCAGGTGTTCAGTTGGCCAAAATGAGGTCAAGACACTAGAGAATGAATTCTGCAAGACAATAGCAAGACAAGCATGGGTGATGTGAGAGAGAGGGAGAGGGGAAGAGAAAAATAGTTTACACTAATCTTCATGAGAGCTATTTCTTGGCAGGGAGACAATCAATCAGCTAATAGATTCACTCAGAATTTGTTTGAGTTCTTAAACGTCCTCATAGGGATAGAAACTGAATAAATCTAACTCACTCAAAGGACAAGGTCTGTTATGGCTTTACGAGGGGCTATTTTAGGATTACACAAAGCAACCACATACAAATATTAAGCTAACACATAGAATATTGTCAGTTTGTGCGCCCGTGTCAACACTACCAGACATGCATGTATACTGTATGTGTATGTCAGCATGGCAGAGGGCATGACGTCTCTAGCAGAGGTGGAAACCTCCTTCCAGAAGTTTGCGGTCCATGGAGACACCAAAGCCACAGGGAAGGAGATGAATGGCAAAAACTTTGCTAAGCTCTGCAAGGACTGTCACATCACTGACGGCAAGAACGTCACCACCACAGATGTCGACATAGTTTTCAGCAAAGTCAAGTAAGATTTCATTCAGTCTCCACCACAGCTAAAATGTTAATAATAGATTTATCATATAACTCGCAGTAAAATGTAAATATGCCATGATCGTGGTTTTATTTAACTCTGTAAATTGTGATGTTTTGATTAACTGTTGAAAGGAAAAGCTAAAATTTTGTACATGTGCAGTGTTTAATCTACATACAATATATCTCAGCATAATTAAACTGTGGCACAGAACGCTTTGCTAGGCCCTTGGCTATATACAATGTTCATATGCAAATATGCACGTGTTTCAACGCTACGTTTTCTCAGGGCAAAGTCAGCTCGTGTAATCACATTCGAGCAGTTCAACCAGGCCCTGACTGAGTTGGCACCAAAACGTTTTAAAGGGAAAAGCAAAGAGGAGGCACTTCAGCAGATCCATAGTCTCATTATTGGAAAGGACCCTGCCAATGTTGGCATCACTGTGAGTGGAGCTATTTTAATAACATATAACCACAACATACTTTCCACCACCTTTACACAAACATTCATCATCCTTCACTAATAATAGGCTTCAGTATGATGTAGAAAGCTTTGATATAATGGCAAAAATAAGATAAATAACACACAGGTGTACACAGATCTTCTTCAGATGTTTGGTTTTATTGGCTAAATCTGGGCTGATGTAACCGGAAAGGATACATTGTCTTCTGAATAAATGTTTAGACTTGAAGTCAGCATGCAGATGTAAAATATAATGTCAATAATAAAAAATTATGGGGTCACACACAATGGAAGGCATCTCTGTTCCTTGAGAGCCACAGCACTGCAATATTGGAGAATGTCTACCACAGTGTCATTCTTAATTATACCACCAGATGGCTTATGTAAACATCACATTTAGCACTTAAATAACTGGAAGCTTAGGAAGAAGTAAAATAAGCAAAGCAAAGAAAGTGGAGGAACATGTTCTTACATTAATGAAAAAATGATGAATTGTGAGTGCTCACTTACTACTTTTTATATCAGTTTACTTTAAATTAAATATTATACTGTTTTTAGAAAGTGGCAAAGGCAGCAGCAGTGGACAGACTTACTGATTCAACCAAGTACACCGGGTCACATAAGGAGCGGTTCGACGAGTCAGGCAAAGGTAAAGGAAAGTCTGGACGTGACGACATCCCCGACACCAGCGGCTACGTGGCAGCTTACAAGGGCAGCGGCACTTATGATGAAAAAGTGAAACAAGCATAAACCTGCCAGATGATAATAATTTTATTTAATCACTAACCTGAATCAGGGGTATTAAAAAGAAACAAACAAACAAAAAACTCACCAAGAAAATATGTTCTGTGGGTCTATTAATAATACTTCACAAGCAATTTAACAAAAACTATATTATTGGAGGATGGGAATTTGAAGAAAATTTTTCCTGAAAATAATCCAAAGACAGTGAATACACTTATTACACCTGATGTAAATAAAGCAAGTCAATGGGCTGTTGCATGAACCACTGATACTGCTTTGTAGTTGTTCTTATTTTAAAGTGACCAAAAAATAAATCTGTACTTGTGGTCAAATGAGCTTTGTAGAAACTAACTCTGCTTTGTACTTTCACATAACACTGTGCCTTACTATTGATGTAGCTGCAGGTGTGAGTGCTCTGCTGTAATATGCTGCTATTATCAATTACCCTGATGCAATGGATAATGATTTAGCTGACTCCAAGGAGTGACACATTTGTCTTTATTACTCATTACTTTGTCACTGACAGTATTATTCTCATTTTATGTACTTTCATGTTATTTTACATTCTTCCACTGATTAAATAAAGAATTTCTCTTTCCCACAGAATAAAAGGCTGAAAACTGTATTTAGAGAAGTGAATGTATAAATCTGAATAAATACTGTGTCAGAAAATGCACTAACATAGTGGTCTTATGTACATATGGAATACATGTGCATTAAACTTAATTCACTTTACATTTCAGTAACTGATGTGTGACTGCAATAAAATATAACAGAAGTGAATCCTTTAGAAGTGTTTTAATTAATTTGAACGTTATTTGAGAAGATATTGTAAATGTCTAATTATAATCTCAGAACGGTCATTATAAAAAATAAAGAAGTAGAACAATAAACACTTATAAAGTGTTATAAAGTGTACACATGCATGCTACCTGGACCCCCATGTAAAGTGGTGGTGTGGTGTACATGTTACACTACTATCTCTCTTCTTCTCCATCTCATGCTATAGCTCTGGGTTTTGTGTGAACTGAGTAATACAGTGTCTGTATTCTATGTATTATTGTGTCTAACTTGTGGTTCACTGTAATCACAGAGGCAAATACATAATCCAATAAAAATATCATACTGTGAAACATTTGTGTTTATACATAATTAAAATTAATCCGATCTGCTGATAATCAAAGGTAAATGTCCCCTCATTGAATTAGATAAGGCAGATGTTGTGGTTACAGTTACTATTAAAGCAGAATATTCATTTATTTGAGTGATTTGTTTTGTGATTTGTGTTTATGGCTTGATGTAAGTACAAGTCCATGGGGTGAAGGTGAACATGCAGTGAGAAGAGATAGTGAAGGTAGATGTGCTTAAACACTTGAGGTCAAGTAATGGACAGAGCACAAGAGAGGTGAAGAAGAGAGTGCAGGCAGGGAGGAGTGGGAGGAGGTGACTATGAGGGGTGATGTGTGACAGAAGGACAGCATTAAGATTGAAACGTAAGATTTACAAAGTGGTAGTGAGACCTGAGAAGAAGTTTGATGTAAGTCCAATATTCAGTCTTGTCTTTGCCATGGCCTCCTCCACATGTCTTGCTTTTCAGCATACTTATTAGTAACTGTAAAACAGGGAGTTTCTGGAGCTTGACAGCGAAATAATCTGTTTACTGTGTCTGAAATGGGTTATGGTCGTGGGCTGTGGGACCAAAGCCAAAGAGTTAAAAAAAATGCTACAAATCTCCATAGCTATGTGGTTCCTCGTGGTCTGACTATGACTAATAGAAAGATGTGCATGAAATACTGGATCTAACTCACGTGTCATCAACAATCACCTGTAGTCACCTGGACAGGTGAAGAGGGATGATACAGTATGTTTATCATTAACAACTAACCAGATCTTACCATTCTCACTCCAAGGATATGGGGGAGTGACGAGTTGTTATGCCAAAAATACCCTTAGGATAGTATAAGATGCTGGTGTAGAGGAAAACCAAAGGAGAGGTTTCAGATAAAGGCTTTAAGCTGCAGGGGATTGTATGAAAAGGGTTCTGTACTCAGTGAGGAATTTTGTATGGATAACAGCGTAGATTGCTCTACATTCCTGCAATCTCCAGCAAATGCACAACCTCACAGTCAGTCAGATTTTCTGATTTGTAAATAGTAGTTGACTAATATAATGATTAAAGGCTCAGACACAGTCCCCCAGAATTTACTTGTGTAGCAAATTAGGCTGAACAGATACTGTACAATCCATTTTCGCTTTAGCATGTTCAGAGCAATTAGTGAACAAGCTGGTCAGAGATGTATAAAGTACACAAACAAAGTATTTACCTAGAAAAATACTCCACTACAATTTAATTTTTCTACTCAAGTAAAAGTACTAAAGTACATGCACAAAATCTTTCTTAAAGTACAAAAGTAAAAGTACTCCACTAAGAAAAAAGTGTATTTTAACAAAATAGAATTTGATGCTGGTGAAAACATAAATGTAGACGTTTAGTTCAGATTTGTTCAACTAATTCTCAAAGGTAAAAAAATGAGTTGTTAGTTACAGACTGTGGAACAGAAACAGAAGTTGGTGAAGGTGGAGCTATGAACTATGTAAGCTAACGCCTTATATAGTGACGTTGAAGTTAATCCATATCTGATACATCAGTCTTTTACTAATATATAATGATTCATATAATATTTTAATCCTGCAAAAAGTAACTAGTAACTTAGCTGCCGTTACTATTATTCTGAGAGTATTTTAGAATAGAAAGTACCATCATACACCATAACTGTACTTTCAGATCTGCTAATCTCACTTACTGCTCTTTTTAGCATCCACTCATATAACACAAGCCAGTGTACTCCTAGTGCCGGTCCCAAACTCTGGTAAATGGAGAGGGTTGTGTCAGGAAGGGCATCCGAAATTAAAATCTTTGCCAAATTAAGTATGCGGATCAGGGTGCTGGCAACTGTGCTACTGTTGGCCAAATAAAGAGGAAGAGGGGAGGGGGTATTAGGAAGCAGCAGGAGAGAAGGAAAGGCAGGATTGTGGATGTGAGAGTAGGGACTTTGACTGATAAAGGGAGAGAGCTGGCAGACATGATGGAGAGAAGGAAGGTAGATATACAGTATTGTTCGTGCAGGAGACCAGGTGGAAGGGAAGCAAGGCCAGGAGCACTGGAGGTGGATTCAAGCTGTTCTATCATGGTGTCGATAGGAAGAGAAATGGAGTAGGGGTAATCCGGAAGGAAGAGTATGTGAATAGTGTGGTGGAGATGAAGAGAGTGTCAGACAGGGTCATGGGTTTAAAGCTGGAGATCGAAGGGGCTATGTTGATGTTGTCAGTGCATGTGCCCCACAGGTTGAATGTCAGGTAGAACAGAATAAGAGTTCTGGAGTAAGTTAGATGAACTGGTAGAGAGTTTTCCTCGGAATGAGACAGTGGAGCAGATTTCAATGGACACGTAGGTGAAGGGAACAGAGGTAATGAGGAGGTGTTGGGTAGGAATGGTGCTATAGATAGAAATGCAGAAGGACAGATGTTGGTGGATTTTGCCAAAAGGGTGGAAATGGCAGTGGTTAACTCATACTTCATGAAGAGTGAGGAACATAAGGCGGTTGGTCCAGAAAACATACCTGTGGAGGTATGGAAATGTCTAGGAGAGAGGGTGCTGGAATTTCTGACCAAATTGTTCTACACAATCTTGGAGAGTGAGAGGATGCCTGAGGAATGGCGAAGACGTGTACTGGTACCAAACAAGGGTGATGTGCAGAACTGTGGGAACTATAGAGGGATAACGTTGATGAGCCATACCATGAAGAGGAGTGGTGATAATCTGTGAGCAGCAGTATGGCTTCATGCTAAGAAAGAGCACCACAGATGCAATCTTTGCTCTGAGAGTGTTGAAGGAGAAGTACAGAGAAGGCCAGAAGGAGTTGCACTGTGTCTTTGCGGACCTAGAGAAAGCATATGATAGGGTACCAAGAGAGGAACTGTGGCACTGTATGAGTAAGTCAGGAGTGGCAGAGAAGTATGTGAGGATGGTGCAGGACATGTATGAGGACACCAAGACAGTGGTGAGGTGTTCGGTAGTAGTGACAAATGCGTTCAAGGTTGGGGAAGGATTACATCAGGGATCAGCTCTGAGCTCCTTTTTGTTTGCAATGATGATGGACAGGTTGACAGATGAGATCAGGCAGGAGTCTCCATGGACTATGATGTTTGCAAATGACATTGTGATCTGTAGTTAGAATAGAGAGCAGGTGGAAGAGAGCCTGGAGAGGTGAAGGCCTTCTCTGGAGAGAAGAGGAATTAGAAATTAGGAACTAGGAGAAGCAAGACAGAACACACGTGAATGACAGGGAGACAGGTGGAAAGGTGAACATGCAAGGAGAAGAAAAAATGAAGGTAGAGGACTTTTAATTCAGGGCCAACTATACAAAGTAATGGACAGAGCACAAGAGGTGAAGATGAGAGTTCAGGCAGGGTGGAGGGGGTGGAGACAAGTGTCAGGGGTGATGGGGAGTTCCCACAGTTCTGCACATCATCAGGGGATGTGTGACAGAAGGATAGCAGCAAGAGGGAAAGGGAAGATTTAGAAAGTGGTAGTGAGACCTGCTATGATGTATGGTTTGGAGACGGTGGCATTAACAAGAAGACAGGAGGCCGAGTCGGAGGTGGCACAGCTGACGAGGTTAAGATTTTCATTGTGAGTGACCAAGAAGAACAGAATTAGAAATGAGTACATCAGAGGTACAGCTCATGTTGAGCAGTTTGAAGACAAAGTTAGAGAGACAAGGTTGAGATGGTTTGGACATGTACAGAGGAGGGTTAGTGAATATACTGGAGAAAGGATGCTGAGTATGGAGCTGCCAGGCAGGAGGACAAGAGGAAGACCTCAGAGGAGGTTCATGGATGTAGTGAAGGAGGATCTGCAGACGGATGGTGTAACAGAACAGGATGCTAGGGATAGAGTGAGATGGAGGTAGATGATCCGCTGTGGCGACCTCTAAAGGGAACAGCCAAAAGAAGAAGAAGATTTAATTTTTAACATTTATAAATAACTTGAGTTTTTTATTATTATTTTATTTTGATGTCAGCAGTGCTCAGTTTCTTTATACGTAGTTAGGCTTGTGCAATTCTTTTTCTCTACAACAAACAAAAGGCTTAAACTCGTAGGCATACTGTTGACATAACGCAACCATATTTTCACATGAATATTTTTTTCTTTGTTGTATGAATCAACAACATACAGTAAAGACATTAAAATAGAGCTGCCAGGAGCCATTGATAAACACACTGTTTTTGAATGCATAGTAGACAAATAAGTTTCTGTGACCTCAGGGTATGTCTGTATAAACCAGCAATATAAGATATCATCTCACTGTGGAGATGATAAAACTGGAACTGAAATAAAAATACAAATTTGCTTGTGCACATTAACAATGAATAGAATGACAATGTGTGATGCATATCACATTGGTTGGGATAATTATAAGTGAACTCTGTGGTTCCATAAACTGGGTTGGTCCTCACTTTTTGCTCATTTAGCTTCACAGCTTGAAACCTAACCGTTTTTAGTTCATTCTCAGTCATTGCTGCCAGATACAGCAGGCAGCAGCTACATCTGTTTGCTAAAGTAGCACTTAGGTTGCATTTCTTCCAAGAGTTAGTGGAGAGTAAACCAGGCCTTTTGTATACATGTTGCATAAACTGGCAAAGAGCTATCTGGCACTTCAACTGGTAAAATGTTCTCAAACTAGGCCAAATAGCAGACGTGGTGTGTCAATTTTAGACAAAGGCAATTTTTAATTTTGATTACTAGCCTATTTATGTTGTTTCTATGTTTATTTAATGTGAAGAATGAGAGTGTGATCATTACGATGAGTATTTGTGCCAAACAAAACAAAAAAACAACACAATCCTGAGAATAAAGTCAAAATATTCAGATTTCATTTAGTCGAAATATTTTGTACATTAAATTTGTCATCATTAACGTGTCTCCTTTGTCCTGTAGCTGTCCTTTTTCCTCTCTGTTGCTCTCTCTTTCTGTAGGTATACCAGCTATAGGCTATAAGTCTAGTCAGTGTACACCTACCACCCCTACTAACCTGTCTAGTTGTTTGCCTGCTGCTGGTTGCTCTTCTGTTCTACTTAAGGTTTTTTTTTCATTTGCACTGATGCTCAGTGGTTTTATATGTAATTCTATATAGTTGTATGTTTTCCACATTTTCTGTACAACCATAACCTTAAAATGTAAAGTACCTTGAAATGATGTTTGTTGTGATATGGAACAATACAAATAAATTTAATTGAATGTCCTTACAACAGGTTTTCAACCTTGGCACAAGATCATAAATGAGTATTTCTAGTCTCAAGGCCAGAGGTACTGTTGCATAAAGTGGCATCATAACATGTATTTGAAAATGAATCATAATATGGTCACTTTAAAGTGTTATGAAGGACTACAGATCAATGTATAGACATGTGCACGCACAAGGATAATAACGGTCAGAGGTACAAGTGGACTGAGTATGAATATTAGATTGAGACATGATGGATGTTACAGCTACTCAAATATTAAACACTGGAAAAAAAATATGTTTTTATATGGGTGCACGTGCTGTTGTAGTTTGCTCAAAGGCTCTGTTTAACAGTATCAAGTTTGATGATTACTAGAAATGGGTGTAAGGATTTATTATATTTGTATATACAGTATTTTAAGCTCTTCCTCATAGACAACAATACAAGCAATAATATATTATGATGGCGCTGAGTTCACAATATGAGGACCCCAAGACTAAAACAGCTTAATGTTATTTAGCTATAATTTATACATTTATGTCATCTGAGATTTTGTTACTGTGTCTTGTCTAAGTCTAAAATGCCTATTAACAGGTATGCTTCAGTTTCATCCAGCAGATGGCAGCATTGTCACATTTAGGCCCCAAAAAATCACCTGTTTGAGCAGTTCTCAACATTGTGGTTCTCTCAGTTAATCTATATGTTTGTATTTTTACATGTGTGTGTTTGTATAAAGTACGTGTTGGTATGACACCCCCATAACACATTTGGATTTTTTTTCAATTAAATCTTCAGCAGACAGCAGAGACGACAAACTGAGGATAAGGGTAGGCCGTGTTGAAAAGATAGGCGGAGGAGGGCAGGGAGTAATGAATGCATTTCAAAAACAGAGGGAGGGAGGAGGATACAAGAAGGTCTGGGAGACTGTAAATGGCAAAGACAGAGGGAAGGTAAGGTTAGAGTTGTTTTTCTAGGATGAGAGGATAGAAAATAAATGGGGGGGCTAGAGATGGAGGATGGGTATCACTCTCCTTTCACGATCCAGGCCCTGTGGAGGGATGAGAGAAAGACAGGTATGGACACTGAGAAGATAGGAGCATAAAGTAAAGTAAGAGTGCAAGCAAACAGGGAATGTGATGCTCATGAGGGGTTGGGAATGAGTAGATATTTGGTTTAGCTGTGGCATATCTAGGAGAGTAGGAGAGAAACACAGTAACACAGCAAAGAGGGAAAGGTGTTATAAGAATAGACCCAGTGGAGAATGAACGCTGTACAAGCATACACAGCAAAGTAAACTCTGTGTGTGTGTGAGTGTGTGTGGGTGCAGTATTCAGTTAATTACTCCAGAATTCCCACCTGAGAACGAGGAAATGAATGCAGCTAAAAAATATAGAGGAAAGGGTTAGTATGGATGGGGTGGAAGGGACTGGTGAGTCAAAATGCAGGCTCCATATTGTATAACTGAGGCAGCCCTAGAAGTAAGCGACTCATGGAGGAGGGAGACGAATGAGCATGTGAGTAAATAAGAAAATGAAGAGGGGGCGGGGGCTAGTGAGGATTTGAAAAAATGAGGAAATATAAACTGTGGAGGGGGAAAGGAGACAAATAAGAAAACTGAATAAGAATCTGTTTTGTATTTAGGAAACAAAGGAGGTAGGCTGCGAATGAAATAGGATGTGAGAAAAGGACATTAAACTAAAAGTAAAGCTAGATGACTAGAAAGACATTAGGGAATTAAGGACAGGGAACAACAGGGAATAAAGTCAGAAGAAGGAGAGATAAATGCAGGAATTTTCTAGGAGGGAGAAGAGTAAGAGGGGAGATGAGCGAAGGAATGAGGTAGGAAAGAAGAATGAAAAAGTAAGTACAGGGCTGAGGTAGAAACAACAGAAAGGAGGACAGTATGCAAAGTGTAAAAGCAGATTTAGGGAAAAAACGTTGGAACATTAATTAGGGCTGATTTTTGTGAGCTCTTGTGTGCATGGTGTGACAGAGCAGAGGTGTAAGGTATAGATAACATGTGAAAATCACTGTCTACCTTTAAGTACAAAAGATTTCACTGAGTTTGTTCTAGTGGATAAAATAAAGATGGGAATCTTATTCTGTCCTGTCCTGTCATAGTGAAAGTCAAGTTATACACAGCACAGTCACACACTAAAAGCCATGAATGGTAGTGGGAGGTACTGTAAGCACTCATCGCCATGACTGGAAAAAAGAAGTTTACAGTTTGGACTTCAAGTCTCAGTGGTTTACACACAGAGATGAAGTAATCGATGGAGAGGCGTATAGGAGTGGCAGAGATGATTTAGGGAAGGAAAAAAAAATATTGTGGAGGAATACAGTTAAAATGGACAGTGATCAACAGCTGAAGGTGACATCGAGGATAGTGGATAATTTTACTTTCTTTTTTGTAGATTTGCTCAAGCTGAAATCAGCAAGAAAGACAGACAAAACAGAGAAACAGGGAGAGAGACTGCAGGAAGGAGACAGGCGTGGGTGGTGACAAGTCAATGGGATTCAGTTTATAGATATACCAAACTGGCTTTTCTATTTAGAAAATATGGTTTGGTGTATAGAAGGGAAGTTTTCAGTGACTTCCCCCAAGCTAACAGTACAGTACAGCAATGCAATGATAGACATAGAAATAGAGGGTTGAAGTAAAAAAAAAGGCAATGAAGAAATGAAATGGACTGTTTAGAGAACTGATGAATTGAGGAAAACTGCAAAAAGTAAAGTGGAAGGTGGTGTTTCTCTTAGTAAATCAAATCCAGCAGATAATAAGCCAGAAGGGAGGGGAGAGAAGTGGAGAAGTGGAGAAAAGAGGCAGCGAACAAGAAGGGAATTCGTGCGCAGGTAATGTTTCAGTGAGTTAGTCCCAGTAGACAGTGGGAGGTGTACTCATCAAGTGGCTCACAGAGGCCACAGCAACAAACGTTTATCATACGTGACAGCATTGCATTGTGTGTGTCTTGTGTGTCCATCCTTGGTCAGATGCGATGGACATACAGTACACATCTTTTAGGTGGGTCGGAGTGTGTGTGTTTATGTGTGTGGGCACATGCTTGAACATTTTATACTGTTATACTATGTTTCTTTGACAGGGCACAGATGCTGTGACAGGTGAGGAGACACTGTTCCTTCTCTCTCTCTGAAGCTTCCTTTTTCTTTGCATCAGACTTGCTCACGCCTTTCCCTTCAGTCTCAATTTTTCCATCCCACCCACATTTGTGCTAACATTTGGTGATATATATAAAATGAATAGGGAATCAACCCCAAATAAAAAAGGCACAGTATTCACTGTCATGTATACAGCTGTGAAAGACATTACATTAAAAGATTACATTCAAAATGACACCAATCAATATGTTGTATGTAGGCTTGGATTTCATTGCTTTGCTGCTGCGGTTGAGTCAGTGTAAACTCTTCACCAGGATCACCCTCTGTTTTTGTCTGTGCTGGCACCTCTGCCGTGTCACTGTACCGACTCCGTTTCAATGACGTGGTATTTTTATCAAGGACTAAGGTCACTCTGATCATCTTCTTACTTACAACTACCACATCACCTAAATGTTAACTTTTAAAAGAAGCTGAGTTTTAAAACTTGCTTACCAAAACACATCTGTCCATCCAAGCACCCTGCAGACTTATAACAAGAGACTGGGACGTCACATTTATGCTCGTTCTCGTTTGCATTTTTCTTCTTTGCATTTTGACTTCTCTCCTTCTGTCTCTATGCCCTTCTTTTTCAGTTTCATCTTTACTATCAGGCTGTATACAGTGTCAACAGCATGCTGTAGTCCCCAGTGCCATGTTATCACTCTCACTTCCTGCTGTACTTCAAATGAACTGCTCTGAAGGTAACACTGGTTGGGAGTCACAAGTCACACTGAAGTTTCCAGAAATAATAAGGAAGACGCAATTCATGCAGGTCTGTGAGTGTTTGTATGCACACACCGTGGGTATGCTTGTGTTTTATTTTTTATAGACTATTACAGATTAAAGGAGCAGCTCGTGGAAACAGGCTTTGCAGCTGATGAAAAACGACACGAGGACATGACAACATGCCACAGTCAGGTTGAGGAAACACAGATGATGGTGGACAGACAGAACAAATGGTTGAGGCAACGTAACACTACATTTTCAAAACAGATCTCTTAAAAAAGTCTTTCATTGAGTATCCAAGAAATACTGTATAATAGTTATAAAAGCTTTTTTTTACTGAAAAATGAAATGTGACATAAGACACAGGTAAAGGTCCAATACTCCCATTCTACAGCATAATTTAAAAGGAGGGATTCAGAACATAACTAAATTTCCTCCCCTTCTAACGTAGACTCAGTAGATCTGCTCTATTTACCTAAATTAAATTCCTCTGTTGGGTATAGACTCTGTAGGGAAATGTCTTGATTCAGCAGGAAGGAACAAATGGAAACTTAAAAGTGTGTGAGCACTCTCTCTACTGCATAGACTCACATCTATCTATCTATCTATCTATCTATCTATCTATCTATCTATCTATCTATCTATCTATCTATCTATCTATCT
>JAUYWH010000001.1:16005929-16032653 GCA_034779795.1 Ctenopoma multispine
AGTGCCCTGAGATGACCTGTGTTGTGAATTGGCGCTATATAAATAAAGTTGAATTGAATTGAATTGAATTGAATTTCCCCATATTGCATAATAGATGTTACAAAGCTGAGTTGTCCCAACCCCGTGTGTAACAGTCTGTGGTCAAACAACAGGTCGTTCAGGTGATGTCAGAACTATGTACGAGACAGATGCTGTTTGTCTTGTGGCAGTTGTCGAAGTATAAATTAGACATTTACCGCAACTGCACTTTGGAGGATTTTTAAATCCTTTGGCTTGTAAACACAAAATGGACTGCCACACCGGTGTTCCCTTTGTACCCGTTAGTTGAAGGAAAAATTGTTTCAGAGGAAGTAACATTTCATTACAGCTCTATTTTTCTCCTTTTTGTCCCCATCTTCTGTACCATTTTGACTCTAAAAAGGATAAGCTTTTTGCACTGTTTGGTCTAATGGATGCTCTACAACCATGTAATGTGTCATTTATAACTGATTCCTTGCTCATCTACTTTTCCATGATTTTGCATCTCATCGTACTAAAATGTTTGAATTCATGGGTTTCTATAACATTGCGTTTAAAAGTAGAAGCATTTAAAACACCTTAAATACCTAGTACGTAGTACAGGGGTGACCATAACTGGAATACATGAGTTTTTAATAAAACTTATATTATCAAATATCTATAATATTAACAGAATATGTCTGGCTCTGAAATTCAAATCTCTGCTGAGGTGATCCTCTGATGCATCACCTCTCCAGTGTACAGTTCTCCCACAGTAGTTAATTTGACGCTTCTATGGCGCACGCAGTCTTCTGTAATTCTCAGTCCATCTTTTCCTGTCTCTCACTCACATGCACACTGATACTTTTCCTTCTCTACTTACCATATTGTTTTTTTTTTCTCACAATCATTATATCAAGTTGAATATATGGGGCCAAGTTACCCACAATAACACAAAACTCCAATACCTAATGACATGCATGACAGTCACACACCAAACCAACTCAATTTCTCACCAATTACTTATCTTCTCCTTCCTTCACTCTTTTTCATATTCACACTCCCTCTCTCAGTGTACAGGTACAGTGTGAATGGAACATTATTTGAAGAGATGGATCATTTCTGATATATTTAAAATATATGAGATGTCACTTTACAGATCCACTTATTCTCATTATAGATTTATTCTAGGCCGTTCTTGTTTGTTTTGGCTAACTGTTTAATTAAACATATCTCATATCACTTCATTAATGTCTTGAATAGCATTATATTGTATGTAACCTTGATAAGGAAAAAGATAAGACAATGGCAATATTTTAAACACATTAAAATGCTAAATTTAACCATTTTGCAGTTCCCTCAAATACAGTTATGTTATATCAGCTACTAAATGTAAAGAGGGAAGTTTTTTAACATTCTAGTTAATTTGCATTTGTCTCTATTACCTATTAATATGTTTGTTCATTTTTAGCAGAATTTATATTAAAAAAACAAAGTAAAGTAAATCACCCCTCTTTCTATTGCATAACATCATTGTGCACTTCTACATTGTTCAAGACACAGGTGATGGGAGGTTATTTTTGCATTTAATGCTTACATGCTTACATTCCACACTACTACTTCTGCACTCATTTCTACATTCTAATATGTCACAATAATGATGCACTGACACATATTAAAGAAGTTGTGTATGCCCACCTTTGAAATTAAGGAGGGATTTATGGCAAGTGCTTCAACCCCATTGGAGCCTGTTTAATATGTCATTTACAAACTGCAGCTTTCCAGTTCAATTCAGTTCAACTTTATTTATAAAGCGCCAAATCACAACATAAGTCATCTCAGGGCACTTTACAGTGTAAGCTTTAAGACTTTACACATTATATAAATATATACAGAATGATGTAGAAAACCCAACAGTCCCACTTGAGCAGCACTAGGTGACAGTGGAGAGGAAAACGTCCCTTTAATGGAGTAAACCTCCAGCAGAACCAGACTCGGGGTGGGCGGTCATCTGCCTCAACCGGTTGGGGTGAGTGGACAGAGGAGAGAGAAAAGAACAGGCAACAGAGATCAAAACAACAACGAAGAGCAGCAGACGAGGCACTTGGCAGGCTGGCAGCACCAATAACTACAGGTCCAAGGCCGAGGATACCTGCAGAAAGATGCAGAGAGAGAGAGGGGAGAGAGGAGACGAAGCACAACTAGGGGAGAGAGCACCTATTATGGCAATACCAGAACTACCCAACCACCCTACAATGTGTTTTCTTCAGTAAGTAAAAATGTTACATTCTGTAATCTATATTAAATATATCTCAGGGAATTATAATGAACTGACATTTACCAAACCTAAAATTAACTGCAGAGCAATTGTAATTGATGACAAAGTGTGTTAATGACTGTGACAACTAGGGTTACCATTGTATTTATAAAGGTGATCACAAAACGGAAATAAACAATGATGCAATTACCTCTGATTAATACTTAAGGTAAATATTACAGAATCTATGCAAAATATAGCTTTGCACTTGTATCCCAATGTAATCCACTGAGGTATTTTTCCTCCAAAGCTATGCCATTATTGAGAATCAAAAGCAAATGACTCATTTGTTAACGCCTTATGTTTATTACTGTATCACCAACAGCAATGTTGCCAAATCAAACTGGAGACATTACTTTTATTAGATTTCTGTTAAGAAGGTGGAAAGTTTCTGAAAAGAGTGACAGCATTACAGCTACACCGTGTTTCACAGAATATCTATAGTAAAACCCTGCTTCAAAGTACAAAACAAGATGTAGTATAACCATAAGCAAAACTTGAATACATTTTGTCAGCACCAAGTTTTTTTAATTATTACCACACACACTGTTGTACTCAGGAAGTGACTGAGAGTTACTTAAACTTTTAGCCTTGTGGGCTAAAGCATTAAAATCAAATCAACCCAGATTTAACACTTAAAAACACCATGCAAATTTATCATAGATGTAATTATCTTAAAGAATAGACTTGTTCAGTCATGGACTTTAATTGAGCATTAAAGGAGAACAAACCTTTCACATCAACAAATCACTACGCAGTCTGAATAGGCTCTACTACACAAAGAAATCTAAGACGCAGAGGGGGAGTGTGGCAGACCCCACGGGGGTATCAAGAACAGAAAACACCAAACACTTATTACTGTGATATGAAAAGTACATGGTGCACGAGGCAAGACATTCAATCAAGTATGATTAATAAGAAACAAAAAAAAAAAAAAAGGAAGCTGGGATGGTGGAGGGAGACATCAGGGTAATCAGTAACAACAGCGTGAGGCAGCAAACAGTAACAATTGCCAACAGCAGCAGCAACATGATGGATCAGAGGGGTGAAAGAGTGAGCACACCAGATGAAACACTGACTTGTTTTCAGTATAATTCATGCTGGTTAAAGTCAGCTGATATTGCTCAGCTGATGGGGTGCAAGTGCTCTGCCTTGTAAATGAGGTGTTCACTGTGCGGTATTTATGATAAATGGAAAACACCTGCATGATTCACGGGCAGGTCACATGCAGTTAGACTGTGTGGTATTTAATGCAAATCAGTGCATTTACTGAGTCGCTATACTCGATCTATAGGATATTCACAACAGGTGTGTTTGTGCATGTATATTTTATTTGTGTGCAATGTATATTAATTACAGTTAAGTTAGTGAGTCTTCTTATTAGATGCATGCAACCCCGATGGAGGATCACAAACACACTCATCAGGGGGTTTGTATCAGAGGGAGAGTTTACACCCTGTGAAGTAATGGATCGAAGTAAGACATTATGTTAGCGTGTGTGTGTGTGTGTGAGTCATTAGTATAGTGTGTGCTTTAATGCAACTGCATGCCAGTACTTAGCTTTTCTCCAAATTCTGTGTAGGGAAAGTTTTTGGAGCAGCGGTTACTATGCCTACAAGGCTGCCAGAGATTCATCAAAGTCCAGCGGACTCACTGTTTATGCAGAACCAGAAAACGAGGCAGCTGAGGAGATCAAACTGGAGAGAGAGTGATCCAAAGTCAGTGATAGATCTACCTGAATCAATGAGAGATGAAATGCAATGTTTCATCTCTGTTGAAAGAAAAAGAGAGGGAATGAACTTGTGTCTCATTCTGCTCCGAACACCCACAAAGTCCAGATACTGCAGAAAGATTCAGGGGAGGATGAGATGTTCTGTCTATGTGTTTGCATCATGCCACGGTGTCCTGTTCAACTATTATACAACTGTGTAATTCTTTTGGCGTGTGTGTGTGTGTGTGTGTGTGTGTGTGTGTGTGTGTGTGTGTGTGTGTGTGTGTGTGTGTGTGTGTGTGTGTGTGTTGCGAGTAATGGAGCAGGGCGGAGGGTTGAACCATATGCCAGACCATATGGGTCTGCAGGGGTTCTGCTCTGTCTGCCTGGGGGAAAGTAAACATGTCTGAAACACACACAAACACACAAGTAAACACAGAGCTAGGATGCTACTGTTGATGACACCATTTGATAAATCTTTCTATCCCTAGAGAGGCAGGAAGGGGAGAAATGGCCAGAGGCTAACAATGTATTGTCTTGCAATTACAAGTAGGCTAGGCCTTGCTACACTGTGTTGCGCACAAAATGATCTTCACACTGTATGGACACACACATATGCACAAAAGACAATGCACAATTATTTGCATTCTGAACAGAAAAGTTATAATTAGCAGCAGCAGGATTAAGATCAAATCATAAGACAATATGTTTAGTCAGGAATAACAATAACTATCACAGTATATTTTTTACAAGCTTAAACAATAGCAAAACACAGCCACATCATCAGTTTTGATTAAGGACAGTTGCTCATCAAATTAATGAATTTGGATTTCTTTCAGTAATATGTTGATTGATTTTTTAAGCCATTCAGTGAATGATCCCAAGTGGTGAACATGTTAGCAAACTGTTGCTTCTTTGCACATACAGCAGATGTTTGGGTGACTTCCAACTCAATTCAGTTTTAAATAGCACCAAATCACAACAAAATCAACTCAATACATTGTTACATTCTGTAAAGTCTTAAACCTTACAGAATGTAACAATGTATTGAGTTAATAATAATAGCTCATACCGAAAACCCAACATATCCAACGTGAACAACGGTTGGATTGAGTGGCTCCTGGCTATCTGGCTCACTGCTTCACTAGCTACTCACGAACCTTATTTGTCTGCTTTTTGTGCAGATTAGGGCACTGGTTTATTCAGAATCAACACTGAGGTGTTGAATAGCTGCCAGCAGTGTAGCACGGTGGTAAGAGTGTACCAGAATGTCGTTGCCTTAGCTTGCTGCACCTAAAACCAAAATAATAAACTGCTAGATGCTAAAAGGTTTTGTAGAGCTGTGGTGTGTGATTAAAATGTTCTTTATGCCATAGCTATCAGCTGACCTAGTTAGTGTCTTGCAAATACACGTGTCATCATCAAACAGCCAGAGCCAATGTACTGCATAGCACAAGTTGCATTCATATACCACTATCACTGGCCACAAAAACCCGACACTTTATCACCCAGTCCTTCATTAAGTGATGTTTTACTCCTTTGCTTGAGTCCTGCGTTTCTGCTGAGTGAAGTAGGATGTCTGAAGAATCCTGGCTTCTAACCACATTTTTGACAAGTCAGAACAAGCTGCGGATTCTTCCATAGCTGTTTTATAAGATTTTGTAGTGGTCTGCCAGCTGACTTCTGTTACTATACAATTCGTGCCAACTTCTCTTTTCCTTTTTGATAGGCCGACTGCTTCCTAAGAAGCAAGTCTTTGGTTTTCTTTTTTTAGGAGAAATTGCATGAGAGTAGGGGTGGAGGTCATGCTAGGACATCTTATGATTCTAGGTGTGAGCTCTCTCATGACACTCCAACTAACTTTACCAATTTACTTGATGTCACAGCTCCTATCTGTCTGATGTTGGCTGCTACATATGGGTCCTTTGGTTGAAGGTTGATATCTTTAAACATCAAATTAAGCCACCCTGCCCAGCCTTTAATGGGGCCTAAAATATGCTCATCATTATAGAAATGGCTACATCATTCATACTCAATGGGTAATTTGTTCAGTGTCGCAAGTACCTGAAATGACGTACAGATAATTTTCCTCTAAAATTCTCGGTTAAGAAGGACAGTTCATCCTGTAATTCAGGTTTACCTAAGTAAATGTCTGCTCTTTCATCCCCTGTAATCACATATACTCCAACCCATTTTTCCTCTACTTGTGGCTCAGTCACAGAGGATATGAATGTGTTTGTGATGGTGCCGACACTACCAGAGGCAAGTTCAAGTAAAGTTTCACTGTTGATTTTGTTAAAGAAGATTGTGATGAAACAATTCGTCAACAACCTTTCTTGTCCTTCGAAGACACGGTAAAACTACATGAAACAATAACTGTGAATACATCTCAGTGTTGTTGACAGAAGAGGAAACAAAATGACTGTTTAATTTAAACAGTTACATGATCCAAATGTCACTGTACATCTGCACTAGACATTTTTATTCCTGTGCTTGAATTTTATTCCTGGTGTCACTGCACGACAGCAGAGGACCAATGAATGCATCACCAGCAGTGCTAGCCTGGACATAGTGCTACAGAGTGCACTTTTTCTGCACTTTGCTGCTGCAGGGTATGTTGATTACAAGCATTGTAAAGGTAGGCTTTATTGGACTAATCTTAACTTGTCTTTTGACATGTCAAAGGGATTTCTATTCTGGATACTGGTTTGTAGTTTCAAAGTTCTGTGAGGGTTGTGACGTAGTTGGACCCAGAAAAGAAGTCAGGGAGCTAAAGGATTTTTGGGTAATTTCTATAAAGGCACAGGCAGTGTAACATACACAATGGTGTCAGGTTGGATGAAGAGACAGTTAGGCAGGGTGCACAAAATGGTGGGGGTTACATGCACAAAAATGGCTGCTGCCGGTGAGGTGACTGCCATGCGGTCTCCAAAATGGAGGCCGCAACACACAAACACAAATAGACTCACAGGTTAAGTGGGGATTGTCCAGAACCCAACCAGGGTCGAAGTCCAGAGCAGGGGTCAAAGCCGTAACAGAGTCCAGGGCGACAGAACCGACAGGGGATATGCAGAGGGGAAAACCAGAGGCAGGCCAAGATCCAAAAACCAGGGTAATCTGAAATGCAAAATTCTTTCCAGGGGTGAGGCAAAGGGCAGAAGTCGGGTTCAGGTAATCCAAATAACAGTCCACAAAGAAACGCTGGAAAGTTGCAACCAGGAAGGAACACAGACAATCTGGAAGAGGAAAAGGTGACTGAGGGGCTGTTTAAATAGTGTGGGAGATGAGCACATGTGAAACCAATCCGGGGGTGATTACAGGTGAAGCTAAGGAAACAAGGGTGGGGAAGAACAGGAAGTGACTGAAAAGTTCAAAATGAAACAGGAAGTCCAGGTGAGATTGTGACAAAAGCAGGAAGTCCAGGTGAGATCGTTACAAGTTGAGATCATAGCATTGATATAGCAAACTAATGAACAACATTCCTAACTAATCAGAGCCTTTCAAAGACTGCACATATTTCACATTTACATTATTTTCAAATAAATATTTTTTTTATTTGATATATGACTTTAAGCAGATGGTCTCAGCTTAAGCTCTTCTACTGTAGCTGTCAAAGCAAGTGCATTTTTTCCTGTATTTGCCTGGGTGCATAACAGTGTGGCTGTGAGTGTACACTGTATGCGTATGAAATGTGCAAATATCCATCTGATATATCAGACCCATATTGGAGTACACTGTTTTCCCCAGAATCACAATTATATAGTGGGGCTTTGGCAAACACTTATATGTTATGTGTAAAAGTACAAATCATGTGCATCAGCATGTGCATGCAATCTTCCCATTCTGAGCTACTGTATTAGACCATCTAAGCTGCAAAACATGGGAGTAGTCTGGTGTGTGATTGTGTGCATACAGAAGTAAACTCATGATACTAGGAGTTCATGACAAAGGTTAAGGATGAAAGATTCTGATATTCCACTTATCTACTCACCCCACGGCAGCGCACACACTACAGCACAGCTCTCCAAACCCTTTCTCTCCTCAGGCAGGTAACATCCAATCATCTCATCATTACTTTTCACGTATCACCACCCAGACACCTCTCTGCCTTGGTTTGCATGCCTGCTGCATCCGAGCACTTGTCCACTCTCCTTTAGCGTTGCTTTAATATCAGACACTCTTTCACATCCCAAGTGACAACAATATCACATCTCCATTTCTCTCTGATTACAGCAGATACATTCTGCTGGGGGTGTTTCAGAGTAACTTTGATTTGAGATTTAGTGCTGACTCCAGACTGTGATGCAGTGGCAAAAGACATGTAAGTGTTCCTTTTTGCTGAACTACTGCTCATTTTCTTTTCACTTTTGGAGGCAGTGCGGCACTGGAACCTGTATTAATTTTAGTCACTGGATTTAGCCTGAATGGGTAAAGAGTAAAAGACACGATTTTTCATGCCTGTGACATGTTGTAGATGGCAAATAGAGTTCACTGTATTATTAACCTGCATATAGGATTTCATTAGTCTGAGGTTTGAAACGCCAGTGACGTATTATTTTTCATTCACTGGAGATAAAAGGATTCACAGGCTTGAAATGTCTGCAGGCTCACTATCTCACCTGTATCTCTGTATGACAGATGTGAACGTGTCAGATCAGCTAGGCTAACAGGCTTTTTTGACGTCAACCAATAAGGTTTGACCAGCACTATAATTTCACAGTCCAGTGATGCATATCACTAAGTCATATTTGCATAACTAAACTTTTAGTGTGCCTTGATGTTATATTGCAGTACTAATGCGCGTCTCTCTCAGTAACTTATATTATCACCTTGACATGTTACAGGAATGAAACATGTTACACTGTTACACAGTTAGCAGGAACAGAATAACACACAGTAGCATTCATCTGGAGCTGCATACATCTGACCAGCAAAAGGAAATCAAATATTGTCTATTTATCTTTTAGCTAGACATGCAAGAAAATCAGTGACTACGTAACCTCAAACGACAGATCATTTCCTACTGTACATATGAAATCAAATGTGCATGTGTTTGCACAGAAGTACTCTACATCAAGGCTTGGCTGTATAGCATATACTGACACACACATACACACATACACACACACACACTGCTATTACAGTGATGTGTTCCAGTCTGTCAAACAGATGAATGATGACAAATCCTTCTGGGAGGATGACAATCCTACTCATTGTCTGCCTCAAACCCCATGCTGTGAAAGGATAGTTCTGAGCTGGCACCTGGGGTGATAAAGCCATGTACACTTTAGCAGTATTACTTTCAGTGCTGGGATGTTTCAACTTCTGATTTAATAGATTTTTTCAGAATGGGTTGAAAGAGAGGCAGGTGTGTGCTATATTGTAGAGGCCATCCTAGGAGAATAAAAGGTTTTGTGTGCACATGTTCCTCAACCTTGTCCTTCCTTCATCACTGTCAGGCCTTTTTACCCCTTTGGCTTATAGGTGGGAATAAGGCACATTCTGTGCTACCTCTGTCTTAGACGTGTTGATTCTGCAGTCATCAGGACTAATTACATTAACAACTGCATCATTTAAAGTCCTGAGCATATCTGATGCATTTTTTTTATTAGATAACTTAATCATGTACAGGGTAAACAGGAAGTGATTGACCAGGCGAGAAGTAAATATTAACTGTGACAGATGTTGTTTAACATGAATATATATTTATTTGTAACTGTCCTGACTTGTGCCAGAATAGTGGGAAACCATTTTGTAATAAGGAAAAATAATACATATAGTGCAACTACATGCTTCTCTTCCTAATGTTTATCATGCCTTCAGTGGTTTCCAGTGCAGACATTTTCTTTTAATCATGGCTCAACATGAGTTTTAAATCTGTTTAGTTTTGACTGTGGAGTAATCCACATTAGTCCAATTGCAGTTGCTGCAACTCAAAGTGCCTCAAGGAACATTTCCTAGCAGAGAACACTTCTTCATTCCAGACTGACACTGCAAACTTGTGATCATAGCGTTATAACACTCTGGAAAAATATCCCTTAACAAGTTTTTGTGGAACTGTGAACTGAAAAAGCCACATTTGTTCACTAAAAGGTTTGTTAGTATTTACGTTTAATAATGGATGTTTGCTGAAAATCCCTCTGGTGTACCTGTAAGTTTTTATTTATACACTTCTACCACTACTGCCAAGAACCAAAAATGCTGGTGATACCATATATTTCTTGGCAAATGAACTAAAATTAATTTGTTTTATTAAAGCGAAATCATTTTTGACAGCAGTTTAACTATGCAGTAGACTATGACAACATTCTGCTATTACTTTTGAATCAGTACCAAATTAATTATGAGCATTGCAAGACTTTGACCATGAGCAGTTTTCTACTTGACATGTTTACTGCAACATTAGTAAAACATTAGTTATGTTAATGCGGGCGCACCAGTTAAAAGATACAATTCAAATCAATATAATAAAGTGCATAATGCTATTGACATTTTCACAAAGAATCTAATAGAAAATACTGAATAGCAACACATAGTAATTGTGGCATGGATTTACATTTGGTCGTTCATTGTACTGTATGTATAAACGGATGACTAATTGGCTTGTTGTTTGAATAGTACACCACCCCGGAGCAGTGTTTTACCTTTTGGGACCTCTAACATTATTATTCAAATTTATCAGGGTGTTTTTTTAATAACTCAAAGCCATATGAAACCAGTTATTATGTGTCATAAATGCATATTGCTTCATTTGAGGGGTCGCAAGTATCAAACCTTGAAAACCACTATGTAGATGTTTGGAGAACTGATGTTATTTATTGTGAGTCTTGCTGATAACACTTTAATTTGTGTTTGTATTACACAGTATAAGACAAAATACAAATAAGCAACAGGGAGTCTTTGACAATGACAAAATGTACATGGCGCCTGGTAGTCAACAAGATATAAATATAATAGACAAAATATACAATTTGTTTATAGTCTACTGTCAGACACAGTTACCCAAAACACATCCATTCTAGCACATAGAAAACAAGATCCTCACAATTACCCTCTTCATATGTTGCTGAAGTCCAAACTTGACCTGAAAACCTCATCATTAGTGCACCTATAAAGAGAGTCCACTACCTGGTCTACATCAGAGGAGAAGCAGTGGAACAAGCTGAGGCTTTGAAGTAGTTTGACAGCAAACAGCATTACAGGCATCCATTAATACATCCATAAACTTTATGTCTTCTTCTAAACCCTTCCTTCTCGGAGGTAAATGCAAGGTAACGAAAAGCTCAATTGCCTCGATTATCTTTAATATATTTTGTGCATATGAGCACATTCAACGTTGTATATAAAGCTCTTTAGAAACGTATACCTATAAAAAACCAGTGTGATATCACAACTCAGTCGAGGCTGTGGAATCAACTACATTTACTGAAATGACCTAAAAGGCCTATTTAACACTCCACATCCATTACTCTGCAACACAAGCTAAAGTATTTTCTTTGTTGTTAATTTGTCATGTCCTCTTTTTCTGACCCCTAACGGGAAGCAAAGTATGTAAAGTCATACAGCAGCTGATTGACTGGAACACTCAGACATAGCCGGCTCAGCCAGGGAGTTTTTACAGCTCATTACAGACTGGAGTCCTGGAGTTTCTTATGTAACTGCTTGTCCAGACAGAAAGAGGGTGACAACAGAAAGTGAAATATCTGCTTCCAAAAGTACTGAGAACAACAATGAATCATCCAGCCAATTAAGCATGCTATTTCTTCGCAATGCTTTATTTATTTGATAGCTCTTTTCTTACAGACTGCTTTTTTCTTTGATTCACCTGTTTACCCTTTGGAGCAGCTTTAAAAGGAAAATGAAAAAAAAAAAGTTACTTGTTCATAGCTCATTGTCATGGCTGCACCTCACAGAGAGTTTTTAAAATCAATGCAATCCTGTTAAGCCTCCCACCATGAAGCTTTGGAAGAAAAAGACTGTTCATCTCTGTGGGTTTCATTCAGTCAGACATACATCCCTCTTATGTCTTTTTACTGTGTAAAAGCAAGACACTTTTATTAGTAAAAAGGTTATGTAGTCCTTGGGGAGTAAAGTGGGTCTGGGTAGAATTTCTGACCCCAGGACCTTTTGTGATGCCCACTCCAAAATGATTGATTGATTGATTGGTTGCCTGCTCAGCTGGAGTTCTTTCCGTCATGAAAAAGTTGAATTTTAAGGTTGTCAACTCACAGCACAGTTATATAATGTAATCTTCCTTTTGCCCATTGTGCATCTTTCTCACCTTGCTAGACTACAGAGGAACTTCTTGTTGAAACTAAACTAATGGGAGAAAAACAAACAGGAAATTAATAAAACAAATTGTCCCTCACTTTGCATTCAACCGAAGATGTAAATACCATTTAACCAGCAGATTTATTGAACAACCACCTCATTTAGCATGGCTTAAAAGGCATCCATTAGGATTGCCTGAATGAACTCCACTTAAAATAAGAGTTTTGTAAGGCCATTAGTCAAGCACCCCTGAGTGCACTGGCCAGATCTCAATGTGATACACATCAGTTAGCAGCAAGATCAGGTCTCTTACACCTTGTAAAAACCAACAGGGATTTTGACCAATTTCAAAAACAGCTGATATAATGATAATGACTCATTTGAAGTTTTTTTTTTGTGTGTTCTCTACACTTGTTACACAAGGAGGAGGCATATGTTTGAATGATTTACATATTTCAAATGGAGCTAGGCTTTTAAACTCTAAAGTCTAACACTACTACATGATATATCACGACTTGGTGATATATTCAGGTGATGGGGGAGTGAATTGATTAAAGCATCATCCAATAGAAAATGCACAGCGCAAGCATCAATAACAAACTTTTAGATATATTACAATTTTTTTCTGTCACTGTAAATAGACAAATCACACATTCTGCTACCTTTTTTTGAGTTTTAATTTTGGATTGTGGGACAGAGATTACTAGATGAATCTAAAATCTGGACAGTAAGAAGCACCGTTGTTTTGGATCTTGTTAAAGTTTGCACACGTTTGTAATTAGTATAATGATTTATCAGACTGTCTTCTGCACCACTGGTTCAGAATAGGGAAACACTATTGTGACTCACAGCCATCACTGCTTCAGTAAATTGACAAATCAGATTTATCTAGAGAGTGTGTTTGGTAGCATGCAGTTATTTTGTTTGAGTCACTCCTAATTGTGTTAGCTGAGAACACAAGATAAAGTTACAGACTTAATTTCAGGTCAGTGTGCTGCAGCATAAGTAAATGAAGAACTTTACTTGCTTGGAAATAAACTATGTATGTCTGCTTGCTTTCATTTCGACCTTTCGAAAAAATGTTAGGTCAAACTTGAAACAGATTTTGTTTTATTTAGTGTTTAACTGTAATTTAGTACACTAGCTTTGCCATGCACATACGGTTTAGTGTACAATATTCTTATGATTCACACAGGATACAAAGTAGATTCAGAGCATGTGATTTACAAACTCTGCTCAACAGGTGCTTTCTGGTGCATCCACCTACACCGGACACACCAAAAAAATGGCCAGTGTTTTTTATGTCCTGGTTAATTGTTAAAGTCCCATCAAAGAGAATTGGGAAGTCGATGCCATAAAAACTTGCTTTCCCCCCCATTTTTCTGAATGCTGTTTAGAATTCCTTAACACAGTGAAGAAGGGTACTGCTCTGTGATTTAGAATTAAAACTGTGATTGGCTCTCACCTGTCTGGTGCTCATGCTGTGCTATGTTTTTGCATGAAGTTGAACCCTTTTCAACTGTCTCCTAGTGAAGCTGTGCACTTTTTGAATCTGTCAGACTCTGCAGGGGGTGCAGGGCTTCAAAGCTCCATCTCATTTACAGCTTTTTGAATCTTTATGGGTGAACAGTTAGTGTATAACTCTACACAAAAATATTGTTCCTGTAGTATATTGTATAATGTTAAATGTGCATTAATCAATATTTTTGTGACAATGGTTTATTGTGACACAATTGACAAAATGCTCTGAAACTGCCTGTGAAGACTCCAAATTAATATTACTCAATCTCTAGCCACCAAAAAGGTCATAACATCGCAATTTTGACATTTTAACTAGCTATGTAAATGTATAGCATGAATTAATATGTGTAGTTAAAATTAGTTGCATATACTTTATTATTTATTATGCTTAAAGAAAGTGAAATGTGTTAATAAAGCCACATTTGCTGTAATGATTCACATTTCACATTAAAATCTCAGACATCAGTAGATTATATGGCTAATAGAAAGACAATTATAGACTCTGTTGTTGTTTTTTTCCTAATTAGCTTAGTGATGCTGATAGAATAGGACTGACAACAACAATTGTGCAACATGTTATGGCTGCCAAATTTAAAGCTTGCTTTGGTGGATGTTTGACATTCAGTGTTAAGTAACCAGGTTACAATTAGCTTTTTCGAGTAAGCTTATTTCTTAACTGTCCGGTCCCAGTTTACCAAATGTGCCAAAAATTGGACTAAAACTGAAAGCTCCCCGTAGACGTCAAAATAAGTCACTTTTTACGTCAGACTCCAAGATTTCCGGTGATGTGGAAAAGATCCTGTTTTCCTGTTTCCTGCAGAACACTGGAGCAGTCTTCGGCCCACCCCAAAATGCTCTCATTGGTTGAGATGCACGACAACGCCAATCCAAAGCCAGTACTGATCAACACCAGACCCATTCTGTGACCGACTGTCTAGTGAGTGATTTCAGACAACATGATATAATGTTGAGATGACTGCTGCAGGCAATTACATCTCAATAAAAGTGATCATATATTGGAGTGTGTGTTTTTTTGGCAATGTGTCTGATTATCCTCTCAATGTGATTATGGTAATTAGCCATGTACAGGATAAGATCAAGATTACTATTCCAAACATAGATACTGAGTATTGAGACTGGGATACACAAACACAGAACAAATGAAGGGGTTAGAAGATATGAAACCAATATTTCAATGCACATACCAATGTCCATCTCCTAATGTCCCCATGAATATGAGGCAGTGGGTTGGAACCATCCATACACAGTGTATAAATCAGTGCTTAACAAGCCCTAATGAGCCTTAATGATCCTATAAGCCCTTGATTAGAGGTTGATTATCAGGACAGCGGGCAAATGCAAATGGTTGTTTACCACTGGCCTTTAGCTGTTTGTGTGAAATAGAGGTTGGAAGAGTATGTATGTGCATGAGTGTGTCTAAGTAAAGAAGACAGTCAAGAGAATTTTTGTGTGCTTTGTGTTTGTGGGTCTCAGTCTGTGCATGTAAGTGTGTGATTATGCACTTATGTGTGAGCCTTCAGGGATGAGGTGCAGACTTTGGGTGAAAATTAGTTTGCCATCCACCAGGCTTTCAATGGGAAACAATAAAGGAATTGCAGTCACTCACGAAACCAAACGGACACCTTGTCTCTCCTTCTCTGTCTCTGTGTTAATCGTCTCAGTTTAGCTTGCCAATATTTGCACTATAGTCCTAAACATAAAGAAGCTACAGCTCAGACTGAAGTACTGGACATAAAGTGTTGCACTAGATAAAAAGTCAGAGAATCATTCAGGTTATTACAGTGTAACTTAAAAATGACATTGATGTCTGCACCACATTTTTCAGAATCTTACTCAAAACCACAAGAGTGGTTAAAAAATGATAAATATTCCTGGTGTACATGAAAAATGGGTTATCACATCCACTATCCTCCACAGGTGGGTTGAAGGCTTGCAATAACACAAATGGATAGAAATATTTAAGTGTATTCAATACAAAACCAAATCCTTTATATCAATATTTTAACCAGCAAAGGATTTTGTTTGTTTCAAAGTACCATAAAGGATTGGAAACGTGGATCTTGCTATCTTAGTTTTATCTGAGCAGATTACCTTGACAGAGCCCTGTGTGCCTTCAGGCTTAGTGCTGCTATCCTGCTACTATTACTGGATCACTGTGATGCCACGGCTCGGCTTCTGAAACCCACAGCTGATCCAGGTGCTCGTGTAGCTAACTGGCTGGCGTTGCAACCAGGGTTGGCAGAAAACACAAAAGCCCACACTTATTAAGAGCTTATAGCTTCACTGTGGTCCTTAAGCCTGTTTTTCACAGCATTAAATCCTGAAACAACTCAATGTTTCCCAATGCTTGATTGTAATTGGCTTAATAAATTCATAACACAACCCTGTTTTCTCCAGTAGATGTTGTCCATGGATTTTCTGTAATTATCAACAGCTCTTGAACAACCTGTGTTAAATCACAGAGTCAGTGTGATATTTGTGATCAGATGCGAGTGGAAATATGTGTTAGTGAGCAGTCTTCAGTCTACCAAATGTAGATCTGTAAAACTGATCCTGTTATGACTAAGAACCTGCAGGATCTAAAAGTTCACAGTTCCTTAAATATAATTGAATTTAATATTAAAATAAATATAATAATCATATTATATTTTCTTTTAAATATCCCTGGTCAGTGCACCCCTTAACAATCGACCAATATGTCATCAGTGAGGATAATGTGTACATATCACTCTAATGGGAAAGTCTCATTCCTTATTAGCTTTTTGTGAAAGACTTTTGTTGGTGATTTGATGGTGATGTACGTCCAGCAGTGACAAATAAAGCTGTGATTCCTCTACATTTGGCCTGTATCTGACAAAAGCACTTATAAATATTATTGTCTAAGCTTTACCAGTTTTGGCACCACGCATGGAGAGAACTAAGTTCCTAAGAGCAAAATGACGTTTATACTGGCATTTAGAAATGCTGGCAAAACTTGATTAAAACTGGTATTAAAAACCAAATGGCTTTAAACAGTCTGTGTTTTTGGTTTTCCGCAAGATGACTGACAGCAGGAATTTACTGGACAAGCACAGTCAACATGTTGTCTCAACAGAAAGAAATTAGATGTTTTCATGTCAGATTTTATTAATTGTCTCTTCTCTACATAGATTTAAACAGCTGTCTGTGGACATTCACTAACTGCACAAGGAGGGAAAAATAAACCTGAATTGTAAAAAAAAACAACAAAACAAAGAGGTTCCAGGGATGATGTATATCTAATGCATGTGTCTTGGGGTCATTCTGGATCAAAAAATTTAATAAATTGGAATTCCATCTGCTGCATGAGATGCATGCTGGGTCAATCCCACACGCAACAAGGGCGTTTCGTTCACACTGTGTCTGTGTCTCTACACGCCCGACACCTGTCTTAGGAATAAAGAAAAGCACAAAACCATAGAATTGTTCTCCAGCTAAACATCAGCTTATTGTTCTTATTTGACAACCACAGAAAACACTATTGTTTGCTGCTGCTGTAATACATTTCCTTCAAGGCAGAGTGAATCATGCAGTTTGAAATACCCTTTAGAGCATCACTGCTGAATAAAGCTGTTATTTACATATTTGTGAGCCACCTGTTCACTTCCACAAGTCCCTCCATTCTCTTCTGACTGATGCATTTTAGGTTTTACGTTTTTGTGTGTTCCAGTTTCTTTCACTTAGTCCCATTAATCCCCAGACACTGCGGCCTTTTGTGAAATACTGAAACGAGTCTTTCTGGCATCACTGATCTGACAATTAACTTACCTAATGAATGTTTACTGAGGATGATACAGCTTTGAGGATGCAAAGGGAGTGAATGCAGATAGAGGGATATAGTGACAGATAAGAAAGAGAAAGACAGTAAGGCAAAGACAGACTGAGATGTTAACAGATTAATGGCCCACAAAATGCCCAGCGCAGAACACTGTCAGCATGTCTGACATCATTTGACAGCCCAACAGGGGAAATCATGACAGTGACAACACAAATGACTGATCACCTATTCCACAGAGATCCGCGAGTAATTCATGTGTGCGAAGTGGCACACACAAACACCACGTTCAGTCCTGACATGGTAGTTTAATAATTGGTAAGGATGCTTCAGTAATGTGACTATCATGTTACTAATGCTGTCTCACCTCCAATAAACACACAAAGTGAAGAAGACATTAAAGCCCCGTTTACGCTGCCCGTTCATGGAAGGTTTACCACGCCAATTTACTCCCTCACTAAAGGTATTAAAGCAGCAGCACCATCTGAGCAATGTGTTTAAGCAATCAGATATAATACTACACTGGTGAATTGGGGGTCATCAGATTTTTTTTTGGGGGGGGGTCACTGCCCAACAGTTGTTTGTTGTTCTGACTTTATTATGTAATTCTAACTTTATCCAGTGACTTCTTCCTATTCCAGAGCTGTACATCGCAGCGGTTTCCGTTTCTCCTCCAGCTTCTCATCTCCCACACGCTGCAGGGCATCTTATGTTTTTCCTCTCTTGCAGGTAGAGATAATTGGTAGGTGGGGTTGTCCACTTGGGCTGACTGGGAGAACCTGGGCCCATTGCTTCCAGCCACTATAAAAACCTGCCACCTTAATCACCAAGGGAAAGACTCTCTCCATGCTTTTTGTTTGGTTTCTTTTCACAGCAACATTCATGCATTGCATTTCACATCCACTCACTTACACCACTGACCTTACAGACTATCACATCTATTGTATAGCTTAATGTATATTCTGTATATACATTTGATTATGATAAGTGCATTTCTGGTTCCTCTCCCTTCATTTGCCATGGCCATTCAAGCCGATCATGACTGAGCCTTTAGGGCAGCTTTTTAAAATTCAGTATAAATAGACGAAGATGTCTTAAAGAAGAAACCATCTTCTTAGCAGTAAGGCTAAGAAGATGGTTTCTTAAGATTTATACTTATGTTGCCATTGCTGTTACTGAAACATCCATGTAGCGTTTGTGTGAACGTGACTGCCTGCATGTCTGTCTTACAGCATGTGTGTGTGTTTATGTGTACGACTGTGCCTAAACTATCGATACCCATAGTTCCTAAAAACAGTGGAAAAGTTGCTGGCAGAAAGACAAACAAGATAAGTTACTTATACTGGTCATCCCTCCTCCTCGATTCCTCCACCCTCCCTCATTTTATTCCTCATTTTTATCCGTTAGATTATAAACTCCAAATCCTCCCCCTCCATCTTCCTACTTCAAAAAATAAATGAGAGAAAACAAGCACATTTAGTGGTTATTGTCTTCCTCACACTCCAGTTCTAGCAACTCAATGGGCTGTTGGCACAACATACACACACATAGTCACATACACACACTCGCACACAATCCGCAACTTGGATGGCGCTATAAACACATTGATAAAACCATTTCTATAATAAGCCGTGTTTGTCAAAATGTCATCCCTCGGCCCTGCAGTCATTATCACTGTTTCAACATTTATAGTGGCTCTTTAAATAAACGGCCCAGGCCTTCGTGGCCTACAGTGATACCCATCTGAACGCCCACATACACATACCGACACAGACACATCCTCTCATCCCTCTACATCTGTGACCATCACACTGCAGACTTAATATCCTCTTTACTACAAATGAGGCTCTTCATGGCCTCTTTTTGTTTTGATTTTCTGTTTCAACTAGTAGCCGTAATTGTCATATATGTTTCTTTGAAAATGCACAATGCATTTAAAGATGCACATTAATAGTAGATGTTAGAATAAGTCTATCATAATAGAGTATAATAAAATATTATGTTATTGTAATGAGTATTGTACTTACATTGTCTTAAGACATTGCAGCAGTTTGGCACAGCAGTCTTTGACTCTACAGTACACGCAGAAATCACTGGAGCTGTTTTTCAAATGGACAAATATTGAAAAGTGAAGATAAATTATATAATATAAAGACACAAACTCATGACTTGCACTCATCACAATATGTCATAGCAGAGTTTCACGGGGCATACGTGATCGTTGGATTTTTTCCACAAACAAGAATCTTTCTGGAAAACGCCATGTGTTGATGGTAAAATTCAATCATTGTTATGGTTGTATATTAATGATTAAATTATCTCTTGGTGTTTAGTGTGGGAATTATGAAACCTGTAGGCTAAAATCTTAGGCTTAGGGACCTGGCAACCACGCAGTTTGATAATGAAGAGCTGTCAAGAAATACAGTGATTATCCAGGCTGGTAATTTTTTGCAACATCCCTCAACACCAACATCCACCCACAACTTTACAATATCATCACAGACAAAAACACACACACACACACACACACACACACACACACACACACACACACACACACACACACACACACACACACACACATCATAATGGATTTTAACTGTCCTTGCAATCATTTTAAAACTGTATAATTTCATTTGCAAGGGTCTTGAGTCAGTACACTATGCAATTTATTCATTGACAATTTACTATGAAAATGTTTTTTATAAGGTTTAAAACTGAATGCATTCCTGTTCTTATTTGTATGCAGGAATGGATGCCTTTGAGAAGAGCAATAACCACAGGAACTCAGAGGGAAACATTTATTTTGTTAGAAGTCATTGTTCTTCATTCCTCATACAGACCAAACCAAGACAACAGGAAACAGTAATGGATAATGGTCTGGCTTTCTTAAAAATGATTTGCTGCAATATTCCCAGCTTTATTCTTTAATAAATTCTGTAAAGTGCCAGCAACCATGCATTGCATTTATAGCAAAGTGCTCAGTTTATTGCCTTTGATGTTACTGAGATTTACCATATTCATTCACAGCACTGGGCTCAAGTGGTCAAAAATGTGATATATGACTGTGCACATGCAGTGTGTATATGTAAACATGTTAGCTTGTATTGTATATTTTATTGTATGTGGATGTGTGTTTTATTACTGGCTCTGCTTTACAACTCCATGAGGGCATTATTGGTATCTACCAGTCAAAATGAGATCTTTTCGGAGGCTTGCCCTGAGGTCAAACTTGATGGGATCCTCAGAATATTAACAAAGACAGACCACAATGAGAGGCCATAGGGTTGGGTGAGAGGGGACAAAGACCAAATAAAAGAAAAAGTGAATGCTTGAGTGTATTTTCAGAAGGACTGGAAAGAAGAACTTGCCATGAGGTTGTTCAATAATGATCAATGCTAAAACGTCTGTTAGCTTTGTATGTTCAAAATACTGATCATTTCCTCTTGAGATGAAAAGTCAGTAACATAGATACACCTGTTTGCAGTTAGAACAGTTCATCATTTGCAGATCCCTTGCACCATGCCATCACTTTGCATGTTTATAGATGGCAGTGGAAATGTATTTACAGTGTCCATGTACAGTATGAGAAGGGTCTTTCAGGTGTCCATCATTTTCTTGAGGGCCTGAGCCCATCAACACTTCAACTAATCAAAATAATGTAAATGCAGCAAAAACATATGTCACTTATTTTGGATATATATTTTTATTGTTTTCAATAACAGAACTATATTTCTTATTTACAGTTCTGGGTTCATGTCTGTTACTTGAATATCACGTTCACATACATTACTTTTTTCTTTGTTTTTTGCAGTTACATCACATTTGATGAGTCAGTCTTTAGTATGTACATGGATGGTGTAAAATATGACATATATAACATTTGTAAATTATAAATAGTGTTTATCCTCCCAACCCCTCATATTGTTATTGCTATTTTCTACACCATCAATCTTTGTCTTTATCCCACTCTTACTGGCATGGCCCTTTTTTAGTATATATAGTAGTAGTATAGTAGTTGTAGTAAGTCAGCTATTACGACCCTAATATGCATGTAGCTTTTTGATGTGTCATAAATCAGGGTCTCCCTGTCTGGCATGGAGCATTTCGGTTGGGTTAAGAAATAGCAGTTGTTCAAATATCTTAGAAATAATAAAACTACTATTTAACAACGAACAATTCTATCATTTTTTATACTTAACATCTGACTAAATTGTGTCATCTCTCACTGCAAAAATGCTCTAAGGCAACTGAATACTGAAGTGTTACCAACTTAAATTTCATGGTCATGTTCCTGAGAGTAGCTTGATTTGATGATTCCTGGTGAAGCAGTAGGATATGTTTAGTTTTATTTATAAAAATATGTACTATTACACAGAACAGTGTCATTAAGGACTTTGTTCATTTATTTTCTCACCTTACAATGGTGTTTAAATAAATGCACAGATAGAAAGTAATGCATAAACTATAATGCTAACATTTTTTAAAACATTGTCACCACATACTTGTTACATCACTTGTGGTAGCACTGACATATAAATCTGAGTTGTAAGAGAGTAAACTAAACTAAGTTCAGCAGCGGAAAATATTCTGCAAAATGGACTCAGTGATGACACGTTTTTTAATTTAGCAGATATCAAACATGCAGTAGCCAGTTACATTTTTTTTAGGCCTTTTCTTCTCTTGAGTTCAGTATTACTTTTAACAACGAGAGCTTCAGATGAGTGTCAGGTGTAACTTCCACTGTACCATTCAAGACAGTTAGTGAAGGAGTCATAACTACAATTTCTGTAGAAACCCCTAATCTCAATCCCAAAATAACAGTGTTATCCTGGGTACACCAGAGAGAATACCTGCTAAACCTGATTATACCAGAAAATCCTATTACTCATTCACACGCCAGACAGTGTTGCCTGCTTCAGGCTTTCAAAGAGCAGTTCAAAAAAATTTACCACAGCTTCACTGATTCTATTTGAGGCCACATATGCACTCAAAGTGAAATATACTAAATATTAATGAGACACTATGCCAAGAGCAGTTTCTGAAAAACATTGGAAATAATTACTCAAAGGAAAACATATTTGCATTACTACTGTATACTACTGTACATACACACACACACATTCATTTGAACCCCGTACTATAGGACCTTCGACAGCAGATTTTAAAAAAATAGTAAAACATTTTCCATAGTTGTTAAGAGCCCTGTGCTGTTTGCACTTAAATGGTTCATATTAGGTTGTCTGTCTTATGATGTTACATATTGGTTAAGTTGAGTGTTCATGTTACATGGTCAGTGGTCCAAAGCTTGAGGTAAAAGTGTGTTTGAATGGTGGCCTATAGACCAATACCTTCACATATTTTATAAAATGCTAAACCATCTGATATCAAGCAATGTAGAAATCAGAACTGGTCTTTCAACTTGGGTTCAGTATACCATCCAGCCTGTCAACTCAGGTGAGCTGCAACACTACGCTCACAGCTATCAACAGTAGATCACTGGTACAAAGATTAATATCTCACAAAAAGTGTTTTGGTTTTTCAGCTATGAAGAAAAATTACTTTTCCTAAAGACAAGACCATACAACAACAACAACAGACGCTACTGTGGGGTTTGGTGTCTTGTCCAAGACACCTCGACAATTGTTTGAAGGAACCTGGAGTTGAACCATTAACAACCAACTGAGCTACATGCTGCTACATATGTACCTGAAATATTGTTTTACATTGGTTATTTTATTACATGACTCGTGAATTATGTTTTATTGCTAACAGTTGACACGTGTGTTATCATCAATGCAGCACATGCAATTTACAAAGCTCAAGCTACAAACATGATACAGTCAATCACAGAATAAACTATATTTTTATATATAATAATATTTATGGGTGTAAGATAAAACACAAAGGCAGTGCTGTTTCATGTTTTAGGCTTACTTTTCCCACTAGAACATTTCCACGAGCTGGCCATTCAGAATAGAGTGGGATGGGGTTACGGCTCAAATGAGTCTTTGTAATCTCAAGGCCAGATGAGCTATTGCACGAAGAGGGATTGCAACATGCATTTTTAGCTTTTTAACTTGAAAATAATATAATCATGTATAAGTGGAGCCCCAGAATGAAATGTAAACCCTAAACTAAGTTCATTATGGCCACTTTAACCAAGACACACGTACAAAATATGAATATTAAAGAGCTGTGGCTTCTCTGCAAATAGCTCAAAATGCTGCAGTTGATGTTCTCAAATAAGACAAAGAACAGGTGTTCAAGTCCTGTGTGTTTTATCATGTTTGATGCTATGTATTGTTTAATGCCTTTTGTTTGCAATGCACTGTAAGATTTGTTTTGAAAGGTGCTATATAACTAAATCCTTAGTTACTTACATTACTCAGTGTCTCTCTGTCACTGACATTAAGTGGCAGGTTTTAGTAAACACATTTAAAACAAGGCCATTTGCTGCCAGTGGGTAATTATGAGATTGTTCACCAGCGCGTGAAATCCTTTATTAGGTGTTGAGAATACACCATAAACAACAAGATAGATTCATTCTGAAAATCACATTAACATGAAAAGAAATTCTAATGGTATGTTGATTTAGGAGCTTTAACTTTTTGTTGCTCTCTCGTTTCCAGATCCACTAATAAATATACAAACAGTGTACAATATATTTACATGGATGTTGAGCTTCCACATACAATTTGATGGTGTTGGGTTTGACGAAAAAAACAGCAAGCAAATTAACAAATGTTTTGCTGATATGCACTTCATTTGGTCTTCCTCCTTAACTAAGCTGCAGCTGTTGGTCTCTCTTCCTTTTTTTATGTAAAAAAACCAGAGTTGTGTGGAAGAGAAAATGCTGCTGCAAGCCTATTGTGTAAAGTAATCAGACTGAAGTATCTGTCGTGGTTCTGGCATATGTGATCGACCTGTCTGTGCTGTTTTGTATTGGAGGGGAATGCTGGTGTGCACAAAGGCGTAACCATGGTATTGTACTCTTATTGGTTTAAGGATGTGTTGCTGTGGTTTAGTTGTATATAAACATTATTTCTCTGAGACAAGTTGATGGAATAAGCCATTGTTAGCCACCAAGAATATGGCTGCCAGCTGGTGTTAAATCTCCTCTTTAGGCCATTTTCTCCACCTACCTTTCTATCTCAAGCCCCTTTGACTCTTTACTTTCTGTCCTCACTCTTACTTCTCTCTCATCTGACATTCACCTCCTTGCTCGATCCTCCATTACCATTCTGTTCACTGAACTGATATTTGAACTAATGAGAGCGATATAAAGTCAGAAGATGAGGCACTATTCACTCTGTAATGAGTCTGCATGTATATATGCCAGTGTACAGTATGTGTGTGAGAAAGAGACTTGATGTCTGGGTTCGCACATGTTGTGTTTCTGACTGTGAGTGTCTTTATGCACATGTGGGCCTATGTCAAAATTATTCTATCTACAGTTTGTTTTTTTTGTTTAGTTTATATCTCTTTATATCTTAGTTACGTTTCACTGTGATGTTCTTGGCCTCTGTTTATGAGTGTGTATGTGTTTGTGTGTGGCTGGGTGAGCATGTCACATTCCATTAAAGCTTAGTGGATTGGAGATGGGAGTTCCTTGTTGTTGCTTTTTGTGTCTCATTTTCTCTCGTCTATTTGTTTCTTTACAGTTTGTAGCAATCACAGCTTCTGTCTGTCAAAGTAACACGGATAGTTGGCAGCCTAGACAGTCCCATGTTTACAGTGTAGTTTAAAACATGTGATATAATCATTTTTTCCTCAAGTACACTGTGGGTTATTCGCTCAGCAAAAAGTTACCATGAGTCAGACACGTACAGATTGCCACAACATTTTTCTCCGCTGCAATATGGTTGGTTTCTATGCGCAGTTTTTATTTAGAATAATGGTAATTTACTTGTGTGACAGCTGTCATGGAGACAATGTTGCAAAGTTGCAGGTTGGGCAGTAGTCAGCTTTAAACTAGCACACACAGCACACACACATCCATATATATAAGCATAGTCTGTGTCTTGGCTCTGTTTGGTTTTTGATTATTCTGCATTTTTCTCTCTTGCTTGTCATTTTGTCATCTCTCTTGCTTTTTCTGCCCCAAGCCCTCTATTGCACACATACAGGCACCAGACTACACTCTGCTACACCTGCCTGACACACATACATTCACACTCATGTACTCACTCAGTCCCCACGGCTGTTAATCCTTTGTCTGTTTTGCTACTCTTGCTACCTGCTCCACCCTTCTCCGCCCACACACACACCTGCCTTCCATTAGCCCTCAGTACCACTCTGCACATAAGCTGTGGTAATGAGAGCTGCTGGTTTGTTTTGCTTTTTCTTCACAGGTTTCACCACTACTGCTTACACGCCTGTCACAACCCTTGTTTAACGGCTTGTTACCTTCAGTACGCTCCTTGTCCACTGTGCTTGCCCTTCACCTTCTTTGGTCCACATTCTGTGGATCAACCTGGTAACAGTCCAGATTGACCAAACCAGATAAATCAATTTGATTATTCCTCTCAGCTGCAAATGTATTTTACTTTTTTAACCTTTACTGTATGCATTTACTTGAATACAATTGGTGTCCTGCAATTTGAACTATACTTTAAGTTTTCCCTTAAGTTAAACAATTACATACCTGATCACTACCATATATGATATACATGCATTAGGGTAGCAAGTTGCTCAATGGATAGAGCAGTCGACTACGAACCCAAAGGCAAGTTGTTTGATTCCCAGCCAAGCCAGGCTACATGTTGAAGACAAGTCACTGAAACCCTCTAGTACTCTCTGACAGCTGACCAAATACTAATTTTCCGAAAGGGGATGAATAAAGTATGTTGTCATTATTAATATCATTAAGGCAAGAGTAAATTACAATTTGGTTTGTCTCTAAATGGCAAACATTTATATTTATGGTTAACACCAGCATATTGATTAACATTATAGCTAGGATGAGGTCAAACCTGGGGTGAAAGTTGGTTTAAGGTTGGGGAAAGTCTTGAAAAGAGATCATATTTCTCCTACATTAGCTTCTCTCCATTGGCTCCCTGTAAAATCTAGAATGGAGTTTAAAATCCTGCT
>JAUYWH010000001.1:16032753-16057504 GCA_034779795.1 Ctenopoma multispine
CTTACACTGTAAAGTGCCCTGAGATGACTTATGTTGTAAATTGGCGCTATATAAATAAAGTTGAATTGAATTGAAATACATTTCTATGTCCATCTAAATTACAAAACTATGGATGCATCCGCATAAACAAAAGCATCAAAAATAAATCAAGCACCGTGGTTTCAACTTGTCAGCATGTTTGAAAGATAAAATAAAATAAATAAATAAATAAAATACGGTCTGTGCTGCAGGTAAAATTTTACAGTCAAATACATACAAACCAGTCGGTTTGTCTCTTCTGTGTGGGTTTCTTCAGTGTGTATACAAGCCTATTTCACAATTTGTTTAATTTAAATTTTTCATCTCTTGTCAGCTGTGCATTTCTTGGTCTTTGTTTTGTTTGATGTCAGTTTCGTACTCAGTAATTAGTAATCGTGATCAGAGTCAACGACACAGGTAATATGCAAATTAGGTCCAATGTTTTACCCAGAACTTGCTAACACAAGACAACCTGAAGTGCTGGTCACTGGGCACACATGTGAGTGTTACCTCACTCTTTCTGTGTGTGGACATGTGGCTTCCTTGCCATAGTAACTGTTTTCAGTAACTGTGCACAGCAGCTGTACCTTCACTGTCTTTGCAACCGCAGCTGTCTCAGTTACCAGGGCCTTGGGGGGTTGGTAAGGAAGTGTCTCCAGGGAAACCAGAGGATTGAGTTCGGAAGGAGGGAGGGCAGGGTCTCCAAGAGTTCAGGCATGTTTTCTAAAAGTGGAATAGACGAAGAGAAGAGCCGGGGGAAGACAAGAGAGGCTGAAGGCAAACACTGGTATTCTTAATAAATAGTTACCAAGGAGTGAGAAAGACACATAGAAAATATACAAAAACTGTGTTCAAAATGTTATCAGTCAATAAATGTTTAAATTGGCACTACAAGCAGAACTCCTTGTACACGTTTGTACCATCTTGTAAATCAAATATACTGTATATTTGTTGTTAATCATTGTTAATGTTCAGAATTTATTAAAAGTTGCTATTATTTACATTTATTATTTTGTCCTGGTACATACAATTTTTATATTCTTACTGTTTATTCCCTCGAAAGATTACTATACAGTATACTAATCATACTAATACTTTTTTTTGCAGGCATTTCTTGGTTTGAGATTCAATCTTAATAATGATCATCAACACAAAATCCGATAATGCTTGATATAGACTTAAAAATTGTCAATTGGAGAATATGGTTATGGTAATAATGTTAATGCTCTGGTAGCTCAATGGGATAAGAGTCAGACTGGGATGGTGAAGGTCGTAGGGTCAACTCCCAGCCCAGACTCCTAGCCCATACCAGGTGTGTCCTTGAACAAGGCACTCAGCACTAGCTCTTTGTAAGTCGCTTTGGATAAAAGCATCTGCAAAGCAAAGTAAAGTAAGTAATACAGTTAGGCATTTACTGAAAATAATGATTGGTGTCTGTGTAAGAGAACCAGTATCTAATATTATATCACCTGCTGATTAAACTTGTAGAGACTGATGACTACTGCACATTCACATTGTATTGTCTTTATGTTTTCACATTATATTGTGGGGAAGATTTTGTTTAATTACTTCTGGTATGAACTGAAAACAGTGACTTTATGAAAATGTTAGCTGTGAAAAATGGTTTGACTCTTTAGGTCATGCTGAATGCTTGTTTTTTGTATTTTCCTTCAGTTCAACCCCTCACATTTCTTTATACTAAGTTATGTGTTATGTTAAGTTATTTTAATGTGCTGCATTTGCTTTTATTTTGTATTGTTTGTGATTATGTATTGTGCTGTACAACTATTTCACAATCTAGTCAATAACATTGCCAACCTAATCTGACCTATAACCTTTAAAACTATAAACTAAGTATGCTAACACATACAAAGAATTTGCTTCTCAAAGACAGTACTGATTATACTAAACAGTAAACATGGTGCAAACAATATCAGAATAACAGCTGTGGATAATAATACAGCAGGAAACATATAAGGACAACAAAATGTGAAAGTGCAATTCTTTTTATTTGTGCAGAACAGTATGTCCAACATGTTCAGTATAGGTAGCAACAATGTAGTAATTGTACGGTATGTAGTCAGCATTTTATGACCATGGAAAGTAGCTGCACCGTGTCTACCAGAGGGGAGAAGTTGGAGGTAATTGTGTCCAGGGTGAGCATTAAACAGGAGGTTCCTGAGCTCTTATATATATGGACTGCAGTCAAAAGAAATAATAATAATAATGAAAAAGCTAAAACATTCACGCTTCATGAATACAAAAACAAAACAAATACACAGATTTTGTTCAAGTAGCTTGTAGAAAGTTGTAAAATAAAAGTAAATATATCCTGTAAATATGTAAGTAAAACAATACAAGTCTCTACAGTAATTAGCCTTCAGAAATCAGCTGAACTGGTGATTGTGCGTAACACTGGTTATAGAGCAAGTAAACGAGAGACTGTAAAGTGATTAATTTAACTCACTATACTTTTTTAGTGAATCTGGCAAGTGTGGAAGACGTAGGTGGTGGATGACAAGAGATACAAAGTGCTGATATAATTAAAAACTAATTTTGGGGGTTATTACTTTTTCACCTGATCTCATCTACATCTGGCAGGTTGTTGCTGAGGGAAAGATGGGGAAATATATACATAGAGACAGAGATGACAGAGACTTAGTTTCCATGTACTAATTAAAACTCTCTTGGAAGGCTACTCTTTGAAGGGCTCCTTTCTCAACAGCCATTCACTGCGCAGCTAATAAAGCACTTCTCTGTAAAGTCATAACAGTGATGATCTCCGAGCCCCTTGGTCGTAGTATGAAATCTGTGTTTGACAGGTTTGTTTTTGGAAGAAAATTAGCTTGTTGCACGGTCACTGGCTTATCTACGTATTCCCTCCCTTTGGAGAAATGGAGGGAGGCGTTTGTTTATGTTTGGGGTGGTGAAGTGAGACTTCACCAATGTCAGCCCTCTGAGAAACCAAGGAGTGAAGTCTGGTTCCTGCCTCGACACATTAATCTATTTGTTAATTAGCCACAATTATACTGGTAATTGGGATCTGATGGTGATCTGATGAGTTGTGAATGTTTCCTTTTTCTGTGTCTTCAGAAGGAGGGAAAAGGGGAAAGAAGAGAGAGACTGAGAAACAGTGATATATATATATATATATATATAGTGTCAACAGGAAAGTGAGTGAGTTAGGAAGAGGAGAAAAGAGTGATGATTACTGTGTATTACATGATGCTGTACGACAAGTACACTTCACAGAAAATGGGCCAGGTCTGTCAAGAGCCAACAGTTTGAAACCTAACTTTGCTGGGTATCACTGGCTGCATGTGTTTATGTTTGTGTACGTGAGTCTGTATTTATGAGTGCTACAGCACTTGAGGTATTGGAACAAAAAGCAGGCTGACAGGTCCTAAGGCTGTTACTGTAACAGCATGTAATGACAATCTGCATGGTACATTGTGCATGTTAATATAAGTGCGTGGGTGTGTGTGTGTATGTGTGCTTGATACAAAGTACAATTATAGCTTTACTGCCTGAAAAAAAAATCTTGACTAGCTCTCTCAAGTCTGAGACACCAAAGAAAATTAGCTATGTTAAAAAAGGAAAGAGAAAAACATGTAGAGAAATCCTGTTTAAACACAACATAATTAAAAGCTGTAAAAGTTATATTTAGCGGACATGAGAAGAAAATGCAAATGATGTTTTGGTCGGGCAGCTTGTGTAACTACCTTGTTTTTCCACTATCTTTCTCCCCGTTTCTCCCACATATACATCACTTTAAAAAATAGACAGAAATACTTACTCTCATACTTTGTTACTATGATAGAAGTGCATTTCATATAGGTTTGAGGGCACTGGTTGTCATGGAGACTGTATTGTCGTGTTGTAAGATGGAAGGTCTCTATTGACAACAACTCGTCAGATCTCAGGAAACTTTCAGACGCATGGAGGAAGCTGACTGCCGCCTTTTGACAGGTTCAGCTGGTTGTTTGCTGGAAAAAGACTGAGATCCTCGTGCACATCTATGTTTTGTACACACCTGTATCTTCAAACCATATCTGTATAAAACTAGCTGAGGTAAATGGATATGTTCTAATAGACTTTAGCAATTTAGTTCTCCTCTGTATTACGATAGCACAATTAAGAATTAAATAATACTTAAAATAATAACTGATAATTAAGTGATATTTTATTAATTCCCTTGTGGACAGGCAGCTCCTTTGAAGTGCCAATGGTTCGAAATTCAGTGTATTGTCCAGTGACACTTCTGTGACACAAGGTCAGGTGTCACAGAAGCCAAACCATCAACCTTGGGCTTTGTAGACCAACTGAGTCATGGTCCACAAGTGCACAAAACAGTAATCACCCTAACATACCAGCTTGAAAACCAGTAGCTTAATATACACATTACACTTATGCACTCATGTTATTGCCACATTGCATCAGTTGTGAAGAATTGGGATAAACTAAAATAATGTTGATCAAATACTTTCTTAATTGACTTCACTGCTCTCCTCAGCTTGGAAAATCAATGTTCATTCTTTGTAATTGTTTAATCTAATTATGTAAGAAAACTAGTTGAGTTTATTGATGTTGAGATTGAGCCAGTCAAGCTCCTCCTCTACATCTTAGCGACAAACTTTGGAAGGTAGTGTCATATAGGATACTTCAGCAGTAGAGTGTCTTGCTGTGAAATATGACATTATAGATCATTTGTAACAGCATACATACATCTTACCATTTGACGTTTTTCAGGAGGGGGTCAGGGTTACCAGAACAAAGATGATGTCTGTTATATGACAAATACATGTGAGTTTAGAAAGCAGTGAGTCTTAAGGCTAAATTGCAGTATTTTTACTAAGCTTAACCGTGCGTATTTAGTGCCTAATCCAGACATCTTTGTGCAAATCGCCACTAAATTGCTAAACTAAAGCAACTAAAATTGCTGCCTCTGTATGTGGAGGCCCTCTTACAACAAATGGTCGTGTTGGTTGTATGAGAGAGTTGGCACAAATTACCTATTTAGGCATTAAGTTGGAGGACTTGTTGGTCAGCGGATACCCAATAATAACAGATTCAAATTGGGATTGGGCCTTGTTAAACTGTGCATAATAAGCATTGAAGTAGTAAAGTAGAGCTGATGCTGATAGGATGTAATAATTTCTGCAGGCATTTAGTCATAAACCAAACAAATTGGCAAATTTACCTTTTGACTTTCTGATGTCACTGTATTAGAGTAAAACTCAAGGTAATTTTCTTTACAATTTATCCTCAGGAGTTGTGAATGTCTGTACTAAATTTCATTGAAACCATCATTTCATTCAAAACCACAAATGTGAGCCTTATGGTACTGCTAGATGAAAAGTCATAAGATCACCAAAGCCAGACAGATTAAGCCCTTTAGGGACAATACCTGTTGGTACAAACTTTAATGCAATTTATTGATATTTCAGTTTGGACACAAAGGTTGGGGCAACCAGCAGAGCAGTATCCCTGTAGCCATGGCAAAAAAAAGGAAACTATATATTTATCACCTGTCTTTAAAGATGTATTTGTTCAGTAATAGTAAATGGGTTTCTGATTGAGTAACACAAAGTATATAAACACATACTAATGTGTTATTAAGTGTTGAGAACATTGCTTAAAAAGTAAACATTTGTTTTACTATCTATGGATAGTATTAAGTTAAATTAATATTAAATAAATTACATAAGCAAATAAAAAAAAGTGTAATTGTACTCAAATGAAAAACACATTTATTGACCAGACATGTGCTATTACTTCTGGTGATGATGGCATATTTCATTGATTTTATTTTAATCTAATTGGTTTATATACTGAGATGTTTTGAAAATTCCAGGCTTATATTGAGGTTTTATGTAACTTTATTCTGAAGTGGGTAACTCTACAGACATTTGACATTTCCTTATCAAGTCTCGATATGTTATCCTGGAGCTGTGAAATCTGAGGTATATATAAATACAAATATTCATTGAAGAAATAACCGTTTCTGTTGCCAGATAAAAGTGGAATATGTTGAAAGAAGCATTCTGGAAGAAAGTTTTAATAGGTTACAAAGCATCAGAAAGACTAGACCCACTGCAAATACAAGTGGTAATGTGGTTGATTCTGAAACTTTTACCACAGAAGCTGTCACAGCACAGTATCATCCAGTCATATCTGTAAACTTATCATTTATTTATGGGTTTTCCTTATTCCCTTAACAGACTCTGCATCAGGTCTCTCTCCCTCTCTTTCACACCCTCAGATAATGCTACTGTGATTGCTGTAAATCTTAGTGATTATGTCTCAGGCCAGTTCGAGGCTTATCTACATGCAGGATCTTGTAAGAATGGGGATGGCAGCATCAGTGGCAGGCATAACGTTGGGCCTAGAATCCAAGCAATATTTTGCTGAATTATCCTCCCTGAAATAAGCTTCCTGAAGTATCTTTTCTCATCAGCGGCATGATTACTATAGGAAGTTGTAGAAGGTGTTTGAAGGCCCTTGAAGATGTTGCAGAGGTTGAGTCAAATGAAAATAAATGAGTTTTCATACACATCTGGAATTGAAGTTGCACACAATGCATGGCAATGCTTACATTAGTTAATACAAAGCCTCACAACTCGAAACAGGTACAATTGTTTATTTATTATAGACAAATGAATTGGCAGCTGACTGATTCTGTGACCAAAAAGCAAACTCAGCCCTACAACATATACTGTATACTACCAATCAAACGTTTGGACACACATAGAAATGAGCATATTTGTGGAGGAAAAGCTAATTTCATAACATTAAATTGATCAGAATGAATGTGAAGACATTGTTGACTTACATTCACTATTGTAGCTGAAAAGGAATATTTACATAAACATACAGAGGCCTAAATTCTGCAAACACTAGTACTGTCTTCCAATAGCATGTTATGTTTGCTAATGCTAATTTATTAATTTAAAAGGAGAAATGATCGTTAGAAATCCATGTGCAATGATGGTAACACAACTGAAGACGTATCTTTTCATGAAAAACATGGTCATTCCTATGTGTATCCAAATATATTTTTATTTATTGATTATTAAGACAATGTTAGCTACTTTATCTTCCTAACATGGAATTATTTTTTTTAAAGCAAAACATGCTTGACAATTTTATGTTTTCTTTTTTAGAAAAGAAAGACTTATTTCAGAAACACGGCTTCATTATGGTCTTGAAATTTATATAAAGTATAAACAGTTGTAAAGTATAAATATCAACTGAGCAGTTAAGATAGTTTTTGGCCCTGACCATGACACATTTATAAAGAACACCACACAAAGGACTCAGCTTTCTAAAGTAACCTAAACCTTCACACATAACCTATTGAATGGAGGTGGCCATGTATCATCAGTGAAAGAGGGAATTAGAGACACACCCACTTCAATCCATGTACACACAGAAGTAGAACCACAAATGTACAGACACATACACAAACACACACACTGATGCAACAAAACAGCAACAGCAACAGCAGCGCTCCAGTAATAATTACTGTGGCTGTAGTGTAGATGCCTGGAGTATGTGTTTGTGGACTAGAGATGAGAGAACAACTTGGTCCACAGTGAGGTAGCATCATGCCCTGAACAGACAGGCAGCAGAGGAGTTTCTTCAAAGTTTGTCACACTGCAGAGGGGGTGTCAACTACGAGGTCAAATATGACTCTAGACACCAGAAAGACACCAGAGAGGAATTAAGCCAGACAACTGGTTGCAGTATGACTGCTGAGAAACAATGCATACTGATGCTGAAGCTGTGATTTTAGAATTAATCGTTACTTCTTATAATTAATTGTGTTGAAGTTACATAAGACCTTGGCCCATGAGTAGCCAATATTAACTAGAGCAGCAGCAGAGAAAATGAAGATTGTGGCATTTGTTAAGTGGCCATTGCACATGTCAGTACAGCTCTGATTACACTGAAGAGGCAGTGGTGAGGCTGTGACAGCACAAAGGAGCCTCAGTAGGAGCACTTCAAAGGAGATGAAAACATATTGTTTTAAAAAAGAGAAAAAGCCCAAGAAACAGTAAAAGTTGTTGAGTAATCAGCGGTTAGCTCAAGGCTTCGTCTGAACTGCTATCTGTAAAATATGTCCACCCTGACCTCCACAAATGTCAAACCTGCTGTCACCATCCAAATGCCAATTGCATTTCTTTGTTTTTTTTCCCCTTCAGATATAAGAATGGAAATAAACATGAGTGGGTACAAAAGAAAAGTACTAATCTATTTTTGAAAGGTTTATTCTCTTATCAGTGTGTTCTTCTCTTCTTCAGGAAACCCAGTTATTTCTATTTAACCCATCTGATTTAATTTTGGTACTGTAGCCTCTCATACTGGGGAACTGATTTGTGCAATTGTGCATTTCCATCAAATGTTTTTTACTCACAGTGACCTACCACAGTGAGAGTTCATGACCTACAGGTCTCTACTAAAGAGTTAGCTTTGTAAACAAGAGCCATTTTGTTTTGCAACAAATAAAAAAGCTAATGTAGAAGGTGGATGAAAGGACATGATTTAATTATAATCCTAACTCTAATTCACTGCATTCATCTGTGGACTCAAACTGTAAATCAAAGAATTTCCTTTAACAACCAAAATATTTTAGATTTGCTTTAGCTGCTTCCACAATTCAATGAGGATTAAACAAGAATATGCAGCAAGCGTGTAATTTATTAAGAGTTGGCATCATTTAACATTATGCACTATGGATTTAATTTGTAATGTTACTTTAAGACATATGTGTTTGGTGTTGCTATCAAAATAAAAATCAGGATTACCATTAACAGTCAACTATCTTAATTTTCTTCTGGGTGGAAACATCACTACAGTTACACAAGAGTATTTAAAAAATCAAAATATTGTATACTGTATGAGTACATGTGTAAACAGCTGTCCATCTATGATTTGATCGCTAAAGGCACATCTTAATACGGGGTAAAAAGGGTCTTACGTCATCTTGGCCCATTTTTCCCATGGCAAATTGTTTCATCTGGTAAAGCTACAACGGCAGCAGATTTCTTTACATTATCCTTCAAAGTGTCTTTCTTGATGATCCTATGCACCTGATCAAAGTTCCCTATGCATGAAGCAGCGATGGTTAAAGGCCTCTCTCTTCCTTTGGCAAACAAAAGCAGCATCCATGTCTCTAAACAACTCAAGTTTTGACTTCAGCAACTCATTTCCATGTTTCAAATATTCATTCAAACTTTAGTCTGGTATTGATGTGCCACTGTGTGAGCAGTGGGGTTTCTTGGATGATGACATTGAAGCCCACCTTGATGAAGAGCTCTCACAACAATCTCCCTTGAAACATCAAATCCAGAAGAGGCAACAGTCATCTTCACAAAGATCTAGGAATTCTTGTTGACTAATCTGACAATTTTCCCCTCCAAAGTTTTTCAAATTCAGTGATTTTGACCACAGGTTTGTTTCTGAAAGAATTTGTCTCTTTGGGTGTAGCAGTGATGCAACATACAGCGCTTCTGGACAATGTCAAATGTTTGGAAATGGCAGTAGAGCCTTCACTTACTTTTTACCAAGAATTTTGGAGTAGTTCCTCTCAAGTAAAATGTCAAAGTAAAAGTCCAACGCTGAGTGATTACTCAGGTGTGGCTTGGAAACAGTATGTAAGAAAGTAATTAAATTAGTAAATAAAAACAATATAATCACATTGGTGCTAAGAATTTTGGACTTGTCTTTTTGTATTGATTTAATTAAACTAACACATTTGGACATAGTCATTACCAAGGAAAGGTTAAGGGTTTTGTTTGATTTCACAAAGTCGGCTAATGATTTGGGGTTTGATGTGTTGGATGTCTGCATCGAACTTCCAGATAGTTTCTCAAAGTGAACATGGTTTTTATAGAGGTTAAAATGTACACATAATAGTGGAAAGCTAATATAATTTAATATAACTTTAAATGACACACTTAATTACAGAAGCTTTGATTCTGATTATACTATGCTGCACTGTGACTTCTTAAGTCGAGAAGAGACTTTTCTATCTGCCATGCCCTATGTTCTACAACCGCCCTCTGTCTAATATCCAATTGATTTCAGTCAATTTGACAATGTTTACACAACCCCGAAAATGAAATCTCAGCTTTTTGGTCTATATCTCAGGTCCCAGTGCTGATGATCAGAATTGTTCAACTGTCTGTCTGTCCTTACACACATCCTCACAACAAAAACACAAATTTTCACCCATCAAAAAAATGGAAATGGTATGACTGTCATTATCCTACTCTATACCAATTAAGCATAAAGAGGGCGTTGTTGCTATAATCATGCACATATGCAGCTTTGACACATGCACAGAAACAACAGTTCACTTCTCTAACAAAAATACACAACAATGGAAAGTCAGAGAGGGAATATTTTTATTACATGTGTCCAAACTGGTCTACCTGCAGCAGCAGTCCTGTCTGCCCACGCACAGCAGGTTACATAAATGGTTTCAGTGCTTCAGCCCACTCAGTGTTTTAGTGGACAATGCACAAGTGAAAGAATTAGAAATGTATGTATTTTCTAAATGACCTTTGCATCTCACATTCAACAACACAATGTATACAACTCATAGTCCTCTGCGAATTCTGTTCATGAGCCACTATTTTGTATCAATGATTCAAGATCGGTGCTAATGAAGAGAGAAGCGAACAAATATTAAGGCTGAATTAAAAAGCATTTTGTTTGACAAATTCCATGGGTTTGTTTCCTGTCGCAATAAATAATTTCATTCATAATTTTAAACCTTGCCGTTTGCCTAACCTTATCCAAGAGGTGTTAGCTCTTTAACATCAGCTACACTTTAGTTGTCAGTTGAAAATACAGTATACAGTACATGTATGTATAATTTGCAAGACTTTGGCATTGAATGTTTGACAGACACATATATTGCAGTATGAACAGTTTGGGACATAGAAAAAAATTATAATTTAGTCATGGTCCAAGAAAATATACAGCATTGTGATCACACACATCTGACAGGAACTGACTGATGAATACTGCATTTTAGCTTTACAGTGTTAATTCAAAATGCGTCCTGAAACTGAAGATTGAGCTCCAAACCTACAAGATGATGCAGAAATTTAAAGAGCCCATATTATGCAAAATCCACATTTTGGTAATTTTGGTACACATACTTGACTCTCTTGTAAGACAGAAGTGCACACACTGTTTTTGTGTGTGTATGAAGTTCTGAGCTGTTTGTAGCTGCTGGATTTAAAGGACTCTCAGTCTCATTCTTCACAGTTTGAAGCTTTAAGTGTTACAGCTATATTAGCTGCACAGTAATGCTCCACAGCTAATGTGGCTAACGTTAGCATCTCTCTTGCAAGAAGCAAGGAAAAACTTTTGGGCTAATTACACTGTGGGACAGTCAGGATGTCCTAAAGACATTGTGTGAAACTTTTCAAACTATTTTATGGATTAGATGGTGGTAAAGTAACATGTTTTTCTGATGTCAAATATAACTTATATCTCTGATGTCTCTGCATGTTGCTGCAATCCTGCTGCTGTGTCTTTGATTGGTAGCATTTTTTTCTTCTTCCAAAACTTCAATCATGGTTCACAAACATCACAGACATGTCTGCAAAGAGGTAGTGACGCAGTAGTGCCACCTGAAAACTGGTCGTTTTTGAGAGTCTTTTTCAAACTTGCCTCTATGATCTACATGTTTTTTCAGCATAAAAATGTACAGCCACATTTTGGGGACTCCAGGGATCTGTTCTCTGGGGGTATAATATGGGCTCTTTAATGCATGGCCATCAAAAACATTTTCAGTGCTTCTACACAAACTGCATAATGTACCATCGTGACAGACAAGTGTCAAGCACATATTGAATGCCGAGATTTTACATCATGTTACTGAGCTTCTCTACCAGCCGATTACAAATGTTAGAGCTCTGTGTCTATGTTTAATCTTTAGCAGTTAACCATCTATCTAACCTATTGTTTCTTTTGAAAGGTCATTTCATTATCTGTGACCTCAGTTGTCTCTTACTCTCCATTAACCTCTAACCCAGTTTTCATAAATACCCAATACAAAACAACACTCATCAGTCATAGGTCAGTATATCTACCCATACAGTATATTCAACCACTAAATGGAACCGTGAAGAAATGACAAAGATACATGCAAAGACATTTATTTTCCAGTGTGAGAAAAAAATCATTTATTTTCTATTCAGCTTGCAGAGTTGATGGTAGCAGTCAATAAAAAACAACACACACACATACACACAAAAACCAATCCTGCATAAACTCAATACTCAATTGTAAAGCTGCCTCCTCCACCTCTTCAAGTATCTTCTCGACGACTCTACTCCTCACCTACCGCCTCTTCACCCATCCTCTGACCTGCTCTTCTGGCTTTTTTCACTTAATAAGAAAGCTGAGAGATGAGGTAGAGCAGAGAAGGGAAAGAATGCAACAAAGTAGAAAATAGGAATAGAAGAAAAAGCAGATATAAATAAAGTCTTTTTTGCTTGTATTACACAGCACAACACATTTTGGCAAAAAGTGAATCCCCTCCCAAAAAAAGAAAAAAAAAAAGGAACTAAATCTTGTTTTTGCAACAGATTCTAGAGGATGTAATCAGACAAATTGCCCAAGTGCTTTCTGAAGTACCTCCTGTCTATAGCATATGCTATACAAAATAAAAACATGCACTTTGCTAATAAATAGGAAGCCACAGTCAAATGTATAACAGCAATTTAAATGTATACTTCTTCAACATAAGAAATAGTGAAATTTACTGTATAATTACATAAACACACATCTGGCTCGGAGACTTATAATGCCGCTCCAGAGAGAACATTGATTGCTTCCTCATTGCACAGTATTAAATGCTAAACATTTCAAATGTTTCCATGTATCATGTGCAGCAATACTTATCAGATAAGTATCAGTATACTGACCCATTTTTATTAGGAAACTGAAATACATATTCATCTAGTCCTTGAGGCCTGTACTTTGATTTTTAAGAAGTGACTAGACTGGTGCTCCACAAATCAAATTTTACATAAATATTGCTTTAATCTTTATTGTGTTCTACACAATACAGATTATTGTGTAGTGAAACTGATTAATGAGTATGAGGACAAGAGCAAACTCATCACAGCAGTCTCACCTCATATACCATAGCGACACTTTATTTTAATAAGGGTGGATCATTTTCAGATTTTTTGCTATAGTTATTACCTAATTACAGAATGGAATGTATGGCATTTAAACAGCTATAAAATAAAATGTAAGCAGATTTATAACACAACTTAACCAATTAGCTGTATGTTTCAAGAAAACATCACTGAAAGCCCTCCACTGAACTGCCATGCTTTTATTCGATCCTATCTGTAGCTAGAGGTTATAACAGGGTTCAAGACCCCATAAAAACATATTATCTGCCCTGGTGAAGTCCTCTCCACATCCTCAATACTTTCTAGCTCCAGATTTGAGTTTCTGCAGCTGGAGGTGTTCTGCTGACTTGCTGTAATATCCTACAGCTACTCCCATGGCGGTGAATTGAACCCACACATAAAATCTTTGTTGTGTAGTGGTGACCTTTACCTCAAAGTCGAACCAAATTGCTGCTGTTATGGCTCACTAAGCTGCGGTACTAGCATGTCCAAATATTTACTCTATGACTGTAAAAAGAAAACATTTATGATGGATCCATGATTTATAATATTCTGGTTAAAACTATCAAGTGAACTGTAAAACATCAAAGCCACATTATAAGTCAAGAAAGTCAGCCTGCAAACTTCTGTAGAAGTTTTTGCTGTAAGATTGGTCTCTGGAGGAAAAGAAATGGCTCTGTGGCTTGTACATTGTGAAGGGAGTGTTTTCAATCGAACAACTGTCTTAAATCTAAGGAATAATGACAAAGGATGGGTCCTCTTTTGGCCTGGATTTTTGCACTGTGTCTGCAATAACCTTGCAGTGATTTTATGTCAACTTCAGTGATTTTGAAGTTTCACTGTTTGCCTGTATATTATGTTTGAATAGCTGTTGAGTAAGAAGAAATGTGTATGAGCTATCTGTACAGTGGTACTATGTGTTTGCTATAGTTACCTGTATGGGTATCCATGGTACTTAGACCTGAAAATAGAGAGCAGGAAGCTGAAGAAAAACACCACCAGACCAAGGCCAACCAGGCAGATGACTGCAAAAGGGACACACACAGAATGTTGTCATACTAAACAACTGGTTAGAAGGGGAGATGAAAACATGCCATTCGATTAAAAAAAACTACACCAAGAAACTACAACATTATTTCTAAAAGTGAAGTCACTTTAACTACACTTGATGCTTTTGGGCTCACATGTTTTTCCAACTTTTTGCAGGCCCTGTAGACACCCTGATATACACATAATAATTATTAGACAATCGCCTGTGAGGATATTTGATTCCAGGCTGAAGGCATCCATTTAAATCATTTCATGCACATTATAACCGCTGATGCAACTCTGTTTGATCTCTGTTCAAACTGAATGTGCCTGCAGGGTTTAGGCATGGTGCACACTGAATACATCCTCTTTTCTTCATGTTGGTGGCTGATACACAAACACATGCAAACATATAGGCACCTACACAGGCCTATGTATACACAGCCAAATGATAACATGAAAAGATATTCAAATGTCCTAACATGCTGCTAGAAAGGACATTTAAAAACCTAATATTTATTAGCATGCCAAAACCCCTTAATAGTTACTTTTATTTGGGTAATCTCTCAATGTCTGTGCCACTGTCTCTTTCTCATTATCAGCCTGCTGTGTTGCAGAAAATTGTGTTTGCAGCTATTATCATCTTATTTCCTCAGTGGCTATTCTAATGTAAAACATACTTAAGCATGATCTTTAAACTGTGGGAGAACTGTGTGGCTGTATGTGTGGGTATATGAATATTTGCACACACCCTCATGTAACAGCTAATCCTTGAGAAGCACTGTGTTAAATTAAACTGTCACCACCGACTGATATTGTTAATCAGGGATTACGATGAGGACCTCTCCTGGAGACTAAACAGTGAGATATCCGTGTGCATGTGTGTGTCTGAGAGAGAGATAGATATAGAGATTGAGAGAAAAGACACAAGAAATGACTGAAAGCACAGATTCTGTATCACTTTGTGTATACAGTGTACGTTTGCTGCAGTGACCCTCATGAGATGAACCGAAAGAGAGAACATAAAAGATTTGCATCTGCATCCACCATTTTTATACATACACCTCCAATTTTAGAGGCACAGCAATACGTGGAAAATTGGCTGTTCCATATCTAGATGTTGTTTATTCACTCATTAGTTTACTTCCAAGTAAACAAAGAAAAAGTTTAAGTTCATTTTAAGAGTGGCATTTCCACCTGGACACAACAGTGAACAAGCCATCAACAGGCTGAAAAAAAACCCAAAAAAAACAGAGATCACAAAAACAACATGTGGCCAGAAATATGGTTCTTTCTTAAAAAAAAAAAAGACAAACCACAGCGCTGAGCTCTGGAACATCAAAAGGCCAGAGACATCAGCAAACTATGGAAACAACTGTGATGTATGACAGAAGATTTATTCTTCAGTATTTTTTTCATAGTGGAGAGAAACACCTTCACAACAGCCAATTCAAGAACACCCTCCAGGAAGTAGGAAATCTGTGTCAAAGTCAACAATCAAGAGAGCACACAGTAAATACAAAAAGCTTCTCACAAGATGTAAACCATTGGTAAAAAACAAAACAAAAAACAGGAATGCTAGATCAGAGTTTGCTAAAAGTCATATAAAAAAGCCTATACGGTTCTAGAACAGCATTCCTGCATTAAAAAATAGGAGGATAAGAGTTTGGTGAAGGGGCTGACTTGTTGCCCCAAGTAGCTAATTGGATAGAGGCAACATCCCTCTACAACGATGTGAGAGAATGATTAAGTCATACAGTAAACAATTATTTCAAGTTAATGCTGCTAAAGGTGGATCTACAAACTACTGAATCATAGGGGGTACTTAGTTTTGCCCACATTTTCTTTTCCTTTTAGATTAATCTTTGTTAAATGAATAATGCCAAGGTAAAAAACTTTTGTTGTTGTTTGTCTGAGGTTGTATTTGCCGAACAGTAAGATCTGCTACAAACGTTTGCACAACTATAGTTATGAACCTCACTGTATTTGTATATATGCATTTTATTGTACTTGTACTCTTGTGAGAACGAAGGGCATCAGCCACAAAGGTAAATAGTGTTTTAAACACTATGTCATTCTTAGTTAAATGCATTATTTTTGAGAGGTGAGGTGATGCAGGTCTGGGGATAGAGAAAGGTTAGAGCAATAACTAATTCAAGACAGTGTCCTTGTAAGTACTGCAATACAAACTTGTGTTTGACATTGACTGAGTGACTTGATTGAGAACACTGCATAATTGAGTCTGTCTCCAGGGAGAGCCCCTATACTCCCTAAAAGTTCCCAGAGTGGCAACATCAGCATCTTTGAAGTATATTGGGATGTATCTCTCATAGCTCACCAATTATGACTGAGAGATGTTTTAGCCTGCATTCATGGATAGTGACACAAAACATACATTACACACACTTAGATGGTATATGACCAAAGCTAAATGACAGGCTGTGTAACATAAATATTTTCACTAAGTGACAAGGGTGATAATCTCTTTTGTAACAGTGACTTGGTTCAAACTAAATTATGACATATTGACATATTTCCCAAGGAGGAAGAAGCCAATTAGCATTTTAAGTTAAGATGATCTCATTAGGAGGATAAATACAAATAGATAATGCAATGACAAATGGTTATTAAGTGTTTATTCTATGTTTAGCAGCTGGCTGGAAGAGAGATTAAGTACCTTAACCTGTTGATATGATGTACAATCTCATTCAGTTTTTTTCTTTATTCTGTTTGTGAACGAGATCAGGGTGTCATTCACCAAGTCATTCAGTGACACTTCACAAGAGTGTTTGCTATTATCGACCAAAACATATTTTCACCTACATTTGGGAACATCCATTTGTTTTAAGACAAATTTAAAATCTGATCATAAAACTGAAGGGTGTCTGTTTTGGTACAGGCTTGATTCCATCTGCACAGCAGTCCTTGCTGATTGCTGTTAACTTTATATTGTCTGTTTTTGTTGATATACAGTACATATCCACACGTGTCTCTATCTACAGTACTGTACTATATATATATAATATATATAAGCAGAGCTGTGAAAAAATATTCACCCCCCTCCTGATTCCTTCTTTAGATCTTTACCAACATTAAACAAAATCAACTATGCAAACGTAAAATACAGAAACTATATAATATATAACTGTCTAGTTAAGATATGGACTTTGACTAGTCCACTCCAGCAGCAGCAAAGGGAACACTTTGAAAACACATCAGATCTTCATTGGGGAAAAAATCATGCTGGATATCCACACTGATATGGAATGGGTAATGTGTTAAGAACAAAAGGATGCCACACCATTTGATGAAAATGAAAATTATCAACCCACAGAGGGCTTAATTCAAAGTCACCAAGAAATTTAACTGAAAAACGGATGTGGTAGACTAGTCCAATTCGCTGAAATGTCATTGCAGCAACTCAAAATGGTACTCAGTAGTTTGTATGGCCCCCATGTGCTTGTGTGCATGCCTGACAACGTTGGGGCATCCTACTTATGAGATGACGGAGGGTGTCCTGGGGTATCTCCTCCTTACACAAAGTAGCAGATATCGGTCCTGCTGATGGGTTAAGGACCTTCAACGGCTGGACTCCCTGTGCAACCTCTGTGGGGTCCAGGTATCGCCTCATGCTACCAGTAGTGACACTGACCCTAAACAAATGCAAAACTACTGAAAAGCAGTCAAAAAAAAGATGAGATGGGAAAAAATGTCTGTGGCCTCCACCTGCAAAACCATTCCTTTTTTTGGGGTCGTCTCATTGTTGCCTCTTTAGTGCACCTGTTGTTAATTTCATTAAGACCAAAACAGCTGACACTGATTAAAAACCCTTGCTGCTACTTAACTGACCAGATCAATATCACAGAAATATGACTAACTTGATACAATACTCTGATTAAAAAGTGTTCCCTTTATTTTTTGAGCAGTGTATATAAATATAATTATAATTACAAAAAGACTTTACACATGAGACACTATTGCACAAGATGACATCTATTGCACTGTAATCATCAAGTTGCATTGGAGGTGATTAGGTTGATTATGTAGCGTTCAATGCACTAATACCAACAGGGTAAAAACTGTTAATCACTATCACCATTAGTGCTATTATCATTTAAAACTTGGATTCTGGATTTACTCAGGTAGCTTTTGATTTATGTTCGATTTTGTTTGTTTGTAACGTTATTGTCCCCCGAGGGGCGATTGTATGAATAGCAGTATGGTAGGACATGACTCTCTCAGTTTGCCATAATGATAGCAGTGGGTAGAAAATTGTGTATGTGTTGGTTCTGCACATGGCTATTTAAAGAGAGGCAAAGGGTAGCACATGGAACTCTGAATGAAGGGGATGGGAGCTGTCAGACAGGATGGACTGTATTTTGTTTTGTAGATGCTTTTTATGGAGGTCAGACAAGTGCCCAAGTATTTAAAGGACTACAGCCTGAACATTTATCACAGTACTGACAGAAACTGGTACATTACACATTAAATCAAACCTAATATCCGTAGTTTTTGTTACTTTCAGCTCAAGGAAGGTTTCAGAGCACCATTTCAAAAATTAATCCACCACAGGACCATGAGGTGTTTCATCACTGTTCAACAAGCTAACTACAATCGTGTCATCTGCAAATTTCAAAATTTGATGATCTCTCAAATTTGCTAATGCAATTGCCTGTCTATAAGCTGTGTAAGCGAGAAGAAAGAACAGAGCCCTTTGGTGATTTGATACCGTGGTCAGGTCTGAGAAGTGTCTATTCACTCTTACTCTTTGAGTCCTGCAGGTTAAAAAGTCTAAGGTCCAGCAAACAACATTTCTGTCTAAACCAAACTGTTTACCAAGTTCACTGATCAGATGGGGCTGGAAGGTGTTAAATGCTGATGAGAAACCTGCAAGAAAACTGTCTAGCAATATGTCCACTTGCTTGCAGGTGGATATAGACAAAGTTAAGTAGAACTATTGTGATGTCCAACACTCTCCTTTTGGTTCTACAGGTAAATTGCAGGGAGACAAGGAGGGATCTGGTTTAATTTAAAGTTTCTAATTAATTTATCAAATTATTAAATAACCAGTGTGGGTAATGCAATAGGTCTAGGAGAGTTTATCAACAAGGATCAAAGTTGATTGTTTCTGTTGTTTTGGTGCTGAGGGTGTCTTTTGCCTGAAATTTAGATTAAAAATGTAATTAAAAATATAATCAAGGTGCTCAGCACAATTTCTTAAAGTTAGGCTGTTGACATCGTCAGGACCAGGACTTAATCTAGCTTCGCAGTACTTAATCTTAAAGCAGTTGCGAACTTTTGAAGTCATGGACATCAAATCTGGAATAAAATTTATTGAGCTCTTGGGCCTTTTCTAAATCAGATGGAACCCTTCCAGTCTTATGTTTGTAATGCAGTTTAGCCTTTTTTTTCATTTTCTTTCTGTCTTTCTCCAGTTCTCTAATTTACTTCTGATAAATTCCCCTGTGTGTACGTTTTTCTTATTAAGTAGTCCTTTCAGTTCATTGGTCACCTATGGTTTACTGTTAGGACAAACCCCAAATCATGTTCTCAGGAATGATGTTTTCCTCGGAGTAAGATATCCATGAGTTGACCCTACCTGTCAGTCCATCAATGTCCCTGGATAATTTGTTCAATTCGGCCTTTACTGTCAATGCAACCAGCAGACACCAGGTCTTCACCTTCTCAGCGGTCACCTTTCCCACCTCCTTTTCTGTAGGTATGTGCAGTAGGGTTTAAGTTACATGCAGCTGTGATCCTCAGAGCCCAGTGGCAGACGAGGCATGGATTTATATGCTTCTTCTATTGAGCCTTGGCAGTGGTCTAGCGTCTTGCTCTTTTTAGTGGGGCAGGACACGAATTGATAAAAGTTTCTGAGTGTGTTGTCTAGGGAGCAGTGGTTAAAGTCTCCCATAATGAAATTAGGGACCTCAGAGCACAGCCACTTGAGTTTCTAAACTGTTTGTAGAATCCAAGGCAGTGTTTATATGTTTATATTCACCTTAGGGTGGACATAAATCACAGTCACAAATATCTGTGGGAATTCCCGAGGCAGATAAAATGGCCACATGGACAGAGATAAAAGTTCTAAATCTTTGGTGCATAAACTCACTACAACAGTTTTACACCATCTATTATTTACATACACCACCTCCACAGGAGTTGTGATTAAAGGCTCAAACCCCATTAAGATTTGGGAAGATAGTAAAGTCATAAGGTGGTATGAGCTTCTGTTGGTTGGTTGTGTTGAAGAAGAAAGCCTCTGGTGTATTTTATTCTTTGAAGGACTGAATAGATGCAGCATAACTCTGTCAGGTAACATGCCACAACCAGCAGCATCATAAACACAGACCTATCCATGTTACTAAGAATAAAACATTGTACTGTGTCAACCTATAAGTAAATGAAAAAAAGTAAAAAAGTATACTACCTATACTAATAACCAAATTCAGAGCTAAAATACACAGCAAGTTGCATTGAGCATGCACCTGCACCAAGTTATGGGTGCATCCCCATGACATGAAACTGTTTAGTACAAGACACACAGAGCAAGAGAAGAAATCAGGAGGAGAGTTGAATATTTTCCACTAAATTCCTGGATATTTTGCGGACATGCATAGACACAGTACAAATAAGTATGCACAAACGTGACCATGTCCTTTTTGTACACTTTAAAGGAGTTTAATGAAGACCTTATTAAAGAGAACAAATTTATTGTACAGGATAGTCATGCTTTTATGTTGACTTTGCATGTGCTTTATGTCAACAGGTTTCTGTAAGCATTAGTTTGCTTGTGCACCAGTAAAATGCAAACGGTATATATTCAGTTTATTGAAATATGCACTTGGTAAGTAAGTAGGCAGTTAAGTTAACGTATAAAATACTACAACTTTCTGCACCTATGAAGAGATGGAAAGGAATGGATGAAGATGACCAGAGAATACCAGCAATAAACCTGTTGTTTTGTGATGTAGCACAGTCATTATGTACATGCACGTCTGCATGTGTACGCATGTGTGTATGTACCATGAAAAACAAACCTTAAGGTAGTTAGGAAGTCATTCTCATTTTAATGCCAAGCTTTAACATCTGAAGAAAAGCTCATGCGTAAAACAGATCAAAAAGTTCATAGTCTTGCCTTTAAATTTGTTGTGATGGCACGTGTGTATGCATGAGTGTGTGGCCTCACAGAGGTGGCTGAAAGGTTTCTCAAGTTGCGTTTTCATCACACTGACAAATTAAAATGCACTTGTGTGTAACTGCATCTGTGTTAGAGGTAATTACCAGTATAGGCCATCTAATATCTAATGCAGAAACCTGTCTTGGACACTAAAAGAAAAAAGGTTGAAAGCTAGTAATGAGTGACTACCTCCCATCTGAAATGATCAACTATGTTAACACCCTCAGCATACTGAGACAAGACTCATCAGGAGGTGTCAGGGACCAGCTGCCCTTCAATTAAAAGATGTGTCATATTTTAGTACACCGTGTGTTGCTGGGAAAAAAACAAATGTGTGTGTTCCTGAAAAAATGTCATCTTAGCAGTACTGTTGAGCCTCTTAGCATATAAAGGGGCAATTTATTTTTCGCAGAAGCTTCACATGACGTCTTTGACATCAATTAATTGTCCTTCTCTGTGTCCTTGATTTAATTTTTTGTGCTATGTGCAAAACAATCTACTGTAACTCTTTAAATAGGGACCTACATACATGTCTTCCCGATGCATTTTTCAGTAAAGTCTAAAAAATGAAAAATCTTAAAAATACCAAGGGACAAGTAAAAACCTCCTGGTAAGCGAACTAACACAGATGCACGAATATATAATGCTGTGAAACTGTGAATAACAATTCAGTAAGATACAAATTATAAATCATCAGTTGATTCAGTTGTTTCATAACATTAAAAAAGTCCATGATTTATACTAAAAGGTGTATGAGACTTCTGATATATTTGAAATGTCTCTTCAATTTAACCAGTGTGATTAGAAGTGTACCTCTTTGACTTACTGACTGTGTGGTTGACTGACCAGGGATTATGGATTAAGAGAGTCCATTTGAGTAGAGAATTCCCTCCCACTAGATGGTGCAGAATTACAGAGGTGCAGTCACTCTGGAAAGTTTTAACATCCCTTCGCTAATTTGCTAATTTCATTGTGTTGCAATTCTATTCTTTGCTGTTATTCAACACACAATAACCCATAATGACGTCTTGCTATCTTCAGATCTCGTCTTGGATCTTCAGATCTCTTCAGAGATGTTCTATGGTGTTTAAGTCTGAGCCAGTCAAGGAAAGTCAGAGACTTGTCCTGAAGCTGCCAGTCTCTGCACTCTGAAGCAGGTTTTCTTCATTTACATAATTTGACTGCATTCATCATCTCTTCAATTCTGATTACTCTCCCAGTACCTGCTGCTGAAGTGCAATCCCATAGGGTGCTGCTGACATCTCCATGCTTTAGGGATGGCATTAGTAAGTTACATAGATATTGTGGAGGCCCACGTTGAGCTCCTTCTACCCCTCATTTACATTAATGAGGGGGCTAGTCATACTGGAGAAACACCTTTAATAGATATATTACATAATATAAAATAATTATATTAAATATTAACATAAAAAAAATATATAATGCACTTGATTAAGAGTCCACAGCGCAGTATGACCTCCATACTTTTTAAACATTTGAATTAATGTTTTTAAATAATTACTTTGTTGTGAAAGTAGATTTGTAAGTAGAAAGATTTTTACTTTTTAACGAGTAAACTAAAGTGCAACCTTTAACAAGGTGTAAGAATCTCTTTCCTTCATAACATATTTAATTGTCCTTGATTTCTGATTCCCTGAGTATGCTTGTACAGTTGAACTGTGCTTTTAAACTCTCCTTCACTTGCAAAGTGATTGCATAACCAGTTGCCACTGCACAGAATCAGATGTTAATTTCAAGCGGATTGTGAGAGAAAATTGAGAATTAACATCTTTAGCATTTTTGTCATTTATTAAATAGATCACAGACACAGCTGGATTACAAATGCAATTACTGTGCATGCTGTGTAGAATATTAACAAACATGCAGATAAATATGATAGATCTGCTTCCTCAAAAAAAATGAAAGGCATTTTTTATTGTCTCGAGAATAACTTGACTAATTACAGTCAAACGTAATATTCTTTCTTATTAAGCCAAATGAGAATTATTTTAATAAAGTCACATAAATCTACCTGCTGGTCAAAGTTTACCCACCCCAACTCAACTTTATTTAAATATGGGTATATCATAAAAGGAAATAAACTTAATCAAGCATTGTCCAGAAATATACAGTATAAATACTGCAGTTGTGTATTCAGAGGCCGTTATGGGGCAGGTGAGGGGTCATCATAGTGGTTAACTGGAGAGCAAAACGAGTGGTTCTCATTTTCTGAGCTGCTCCAGTTAATTGACAGTTATGCAAATATACGTCACACTAATTAAAGTACTGTGATAATGATTAATTTATGCCTGCTGTGTGTCTGCGTGTCACTTCCTGTTACTACTATTGTGTACACACTAAAACCTTTAAAAATACATATAAATCTTGTGTAACTGTATCAGACATTTCTGATACCTTTGCAACATCTGGTGCAACTAAAATGGGGGTGAACAGAAATAATTTTTTAGAAATTTGTGCTTCAGTTACTTTACAAAGCAAACATGTACATTAGGTCAGGTTACTGTATATCTGACACATTAGGCTGTTATTGCACATCAGTAGATGTTCTTTCTAAGGAGAAGCTGACCTGTAAACAACAGCCAGAAAAACATTTGCTTACAATTTTTGTTATAGTATAAATATATTATTAAACTAATATGTACAACACAAACATTGTGTGTGTGCTTTTGTTTGCACTATCATTTCAACCTGTCTATTACCAGAGCTTTCTCTTAAAACATGGATTTTGATGCATACAAATTGGGTGATGCAAGGATAAATCACTTGCCTAGTAGTTGTAAGGTGGCAACAACTATGCCATGCAGGAATACACGCACATGCGCGTACGAACACATACACCCTCTAACACTCCTGACAATAGCTTCACTGAGAGTGCTCCATAATTGAGGCACTGGAGCTTAAAAATGAAAAGAAAATGACAATATGAAGAAAAAAGATGAAAACAATCTGCTCTACTTACTTCTTCTCTTGCCAACGTCTCCCTTGGAGGTGGCAGCCTCATTCAGCAGCACCATCCCCATAGTGATAGCAGCATCTGGGACAAGGTTGTTAAGGAAGTAACACACTTGCATACAGGAAGGAGAGAAGTTGTAAGTACACACTGCCCCAGGATAAACTGCTGAGCACATATGCATTTATACATTTATACATACATGTATTCTTCAAAGAAATACTCAAGTAGATTTGCTATTTACTTAAGTATGTCTTTGCAGTAAAGAATCATTCACATGAACTGCTATTTTAAATATAAAATATAGGCAATATATATATATATATATATATATATATATATATATATATATATATATATATATATATATATATATATATATATATA
>JAUYWH010000001.1:16057728-16086408 GCA_034779795.1 Ctenopoma multispine
TCTATATATATATATATATAGATATAGAGATATATAGATATCTATATATATATATATCTATATATCTATATATCTATATATATAGAGAGAGAAAGAGAGAGAGAGAGAGAGAGAGAGAGAGAGAGAGAGAGACTTTGCTGAAATATCACTCTGCCCGTTTTCAAATGAATCACAGGAAACTTAGTATTTTTTTATGGTTTTAGAGAGGACAAGGATCTATGTTGCAACACTACACTTTGAATATGTTCTTAAAGATTTCCAAATTACCCTATTTTGTCCTAAATTGTACCTTTTCTCAGTTTAAAAATTTGATATGTTTTTGTATATGGGTTTATGAGATTTTGAAATCATTGCATTCTGTTTTAATATAGATTTGACACAGCTTCCCAACTTTTTGGAGCTGGGATTTTATTATCATTATTAATCTGCTGTGGGACAGTTTATAGCATGTGTGCACAATAACACACTGTAACAGAAGTCAATGCAGTTTTGCTTTCAAATGCAAAATAAACACAGACACACAAACTTTCAGTGATTCGGTAGGCTGGAAAGCTACCATATCTCTAGTACGTTTCGTGCACTAAGCACAAATGTACCCTTTGAATGCTGAAGAATTTAAAAAACTGTTACAAGTGTGTCCTTTCCTGAATGTAGCATATATTGTGTGAAGGATGGCCAGGCCAGAGTGTGCAGTTCCTTCAAAGAAGTAGGGGTTTGTAAAGGTCTGAATTTTGATATTCAAGCTTTAACACTATTAAAACAGCTAGAACATCACTTTTGTGAAGATTCAGCCTCAATTATGCCTGTTTGACATCTACAAGAACACTTGGTCTGCATGTGCCAACTGTATTCACTTTATTCCTGTCTCTGAAGACTTGTTTTCACTAATAATTGTGCATGGGCAAAAGACATACAATTGAGAACTGCACAAAGATAACTTTCTGAATGTATTTAGAAAAAAACATATTTGACATTAATATAAAACCATCATGTTCCTATTCTTAACTAATTTAAATTGTGGTGAATTCCAACAGCATATCACTGTCACAGAAAATATCACTGTTCCAAATCAGTATTTAAGTACTTTATATGTGGGTGAGATGTGTGTGATCTGCTTAGTTTGACTCGTCTACCTGCAAATACACATCTTATAGTTAATACAGTATTTAGCTCTAAAGTTACAGTTGTTGAAATAATAAACATTTAAAAAGGACCAGCTCACACATTCTTACATATCTGTCTATAGCCTATCTATAAGTCCATTAGAATTATGTGAAGCATATTAGCTTAAATAACTGGTCATCATATTGCCAGCTCTGCTTTCTACACTGAATGTATCAACTACACTCACCTGTCAAAGTCAAACTGTTATACGTGTATATAACATAGGCACAGTTTTAAGCACAATAAAGAATGTTCTGTTAATGTCCACATGAACAAAACATGAGAAGTAAAAATTTGGGTGCTAAACCTGTAATACTAGTTTTGTGGTTGCTTACACTCACACTTAACATTTAACTTAAAGTTTAGAAAAGTCACCAAATATCAACATAAAGTAGAAATAAAAACATGTTTGGTTGGCAAAAAAGGCCATGATTAGCCATGAACTCAAGTTGTCTTATAACTTTATATATATATTTGAGAAAAGCCTAAGTGGCTCTTGTCTTTATACTAGTGTGCAGAAACACACATCTGTTTTTGCCTCATCCTACAATTGTATAATTGTGCCAGTATATTTGATACTTGGGTGTAATATGAGCAATTAAACAAGGTTACATCCCGGGGGAAGCTGCGACTATAAGAGTCGTGAAATATGTCTATGCCAGCTGCACAGACAACAAGGGTGGGGATGTTAGGGGTTCAGCAGGTGTGAAAGTGTGTTTTACATAGCTGTAATCAGATGGCCAAAAAAAAAAAACCAAAAAAAAAAAAAAAAAAACCCAGAATGGGTGTGTATAAACAAATATTGCTCTGCAGCAGGTGCGACCTTGGACCTGCTATTTCCCATGGGGATGAATAATACAGCTAGGAATGAACGGTATCATTAACCACACAAATACAAAAGCACCAGGCAGACAGAGGAGTACACAAACATCTATCCTGCCAAACAAGTACACAAACACACACACACACCCACAAAGTCTATCATCAGGGATTGAATTTGGAACAAATCAGGCAAGGAGGTGAAGTTAAAAGAGGACAATCTGTTGTCTTTGTATTGTCTGTTGAGTCCAGCAGGCAGCCTCCCTGAGGAGAATGCATATAGGTGACAAAAGCTGTTGCTAAAATAAATGTAACTGACAGCAACACTGGATACTGCTTCATACATATAAAAGGTGGCTTCCTGAGAAGTAAATAAAAGTGAAGTGCTGCCAACATAAGCTGTTGGATGTTTCACAGAGAGTTAATTTTCTCTGACTGATTTGCATTTTTGTGGGCCAATGTTCCAATTTATGTCAACACATGAAACGTACACACATAAACACACTGTTAAAAGGATACTCAGAAGGAGGATGATGTGAGATTCTGCCACAAACTGGGCTTGACTGCTGCCATGGATGTAACTCTGTGGAAGAGAGACAGTGAGGTAAAAGGGACCAGTTTTTATTTCAGCTGACAAAAGGTTGCATTAGCTTAAGTAACAAATGAGATTCCCAAACTGAATAAAGAATGCTACAGTAAGGAAATGCATGGAGATATGCAGCAAAAATGTTGAAAGGTTATACAAATACATACAAATGTATCCATACAAAACCTGTCCTTGATATAAGAAAAGCTGAACTTAGTCATAACAAAATAATGCCCAATATGTGGCTAAATTTGACCCTTTTTATCTTGATCAACACAAGAGAACACACAAAACACAAAGAAATTTACAGTATTTTTTCCATTAAGGATATGTCTTTATTACAGCATGGGAGGAGCAAGACACTTTGTGTGCATATAATGCTACCACACATGGTTTTGCCAAATATTTGAGGGAGAATATGCTAAACAATAAAATGTCATTTGTGGATTATTTTAAGAGCCCAAGTGTGTCTCTGTGTGTTGTAACTCCCATGTAGTGCGTAGGTGTACAAAGATGCTACCTTTTTTGAGTGGGCACAGAGGTCAATCTAACTCTACAAGATACGAATCACTACATGTGCATTAACGAATAGCCGCTCATTCGTGAACCTCTCAGCATTTGTGAGAGAAACCTGAGTGGTGAATTATGAAACTTTCCTAACGTCGCAGGTCACATTGGCCAATAAATCTGTCAATCAAATTCCTCAGCTAACAGGCGTGTTCATTTTCAGCCAATCGTGTGGCTCCTTATGTTTTCTCCACACTTTTGAGCTATTTGCAGAGAGCTGTGCAACAATGTGTGCTGCAGTTCACGCGAGAAGCACGGTGGATGGAGAGACGGACGTATTTATCTTATCTCCTCGTTGTAAATCATGCAATGTTATTGAATTATGAGTTGAAGCGTTCTGTTTAGCCAAGTAACATGTGTGAATGCTTTATGTTCAATTCAGTTGAGATGCAACGTTAAGTCCGTCTCATTCATATTGTTAAACTTTAAGCGATACGCCTACATTTGTTTTGTTTGCGTAGCTTGCCTCACTCCTGAGTCCACGACAAGCAGATAGATGGATTCTTTCGACTGTGCGTGCAGTAACAAGGGAGAGACTTGCAGAGTGTGCGTGTTTAGCAGTGTAGCAGTGAAAAAGGTCCCCCCAGCGGTAACAGTCTCCCGCTGCGCTACGCCCCGAACGTTGTTTAGGCTATTTAAACAGGTATTACGGTATAAGAAAAATTTATATCATTACATAAAAAATTAATTAATTAAAAAAAAGGTATTCGGTATAAACCGGCATACCACCCAGCACTAATTACCATACTAAAATTTCTTAATGCATCCATATTGTTGCTGCTAAATCTTTCAGAGAACAAAACAAGTAACCTAAATCAGTTGAATAAGTTTAAACATTCCTGCTTAGTTTCAGAATTCAGATAACATGGAAAATCGTTTATTGTACTACCTTTAGAAACACAAGAAATTTTAATATTAGCAGATATTCATTCACCTGAAAAAAGTAATGTTGTAGTTGGTGATTGCCTTGTGTCATTCTTCTACTGGTCTGAGATGGTGTATAGTAAGGATAAGTAACAGTGGAGGAAGAAGAGAAGAGAGCAGCAAGCTGCTGAGCATCCAACCCTTTTTGTTAAGGCCATGAAGGACAATGGGCCTCATTAAAGAACAGCTGTTCTTGTACAGTGAATTAGGGTGTTGCATGGGGACCACCGGTTCTGTCAAATTACGGAACTTTGTATGAGTTGTTTTTGAGTTACTTTGTTAAGAAACTTGAAACATGATCCTACTGTTCTGAAACATCCTGTTGAGATCTCAATAGTACATTAGCTTCATATATACGATCAGATTTTACTACAAAGATTGCTTTGGTAAAGCAGTGGAGTAAGATACTTTGCATTATTTATAAAGGTATGTTTTGATTGGCTGATGGTGAGTGTAGAGGCCACACCTACAGGCAATCAGAGTAGGTACTCAAAAAAAATTTAAGGTTAAACTGTTTCTAGAACAGCCTGCTTGGGAACTGAAGGGAATCTGGTATGGGATCTGGGATTTAGAAAAACCTAATATTCATGTTTAAAATCCACTCAATATTTAAAAAAAATGGTAAAAAAAAATAGTAATACCAGCTCTTTCAACTGAACTCATAATGTCTTTATCCAATTAATCTGTAGTTTAATATAATAGTCAACTCATTGAGATAAAAAAAAATTAAAACAGATAAATATACCATCGTCAATGTGGCTTTACTAAGAAATGTTTTAGATTTCCACTTGCATATTTTGACAGAGCAACATATACAGTAGAATTCAGTGGTTAGGAAAAATCTCTGCCTAAGGTGCCTAAGGTCTTTCTGCAAGACAGAGTTTAGCCTCACCATGTGTTGCACACTGACAGATTACCAGCACATGCTGAGGCTGCAATATTTTGCAGTGTAGAATCTCTGTGACTGTAACATGAACACTTGTAAATCTAGTCATAGATTGCTATGCTTTAGAAATAGATTTTTTTGCATCTTCATGTCAAAGCATTAGCTTTTTAATTCTGCACTGCTCCAACGATTTGGAGCAATTTATTCAAACATAATTCTTAGGAGACAGGGCTGCACAATGTCTCCCTTAGTTTTACTAGAACAATGTTTGAGACTCAGTTCCTGTACAACCAAGTTTCTCAGTTGTGAACAGGGAGTTCATAATACCTCAATACCTCAAATCTTTGGGCTCTTCTGGGGTGTGTTGTGGTGAATGTGTTTATTTACATCCTACACTACAAGTGGACAGAATTTCAGCCACCTCCAGACTTACCAACAATGTCAGCCATTTATTTTTAGAAGTCGTTCTTTTCACTGTCTAGGAATCTTACTTTGCATAAGGTTTCCATGTACACACATAGTCCAGCACAGCACATTCGCATGAGGTGGAACTGAATTCAACTTCCCCCTGTTGCCTTCCTGGGGTCCTCTTTTGTAAAGGGTAAATGGTCTGCACTTGTATAGTGTTTTTTTATCCTAATGGTACTCAAAGTGGTTTTACACTGCTTCTCATTCATCCATTTGCATACAACAAGACACACACCGATGACAGTCGCCATGCAGCAGACCTGACACACCAAGGGTAACTTGTAGTTCAGAGTCTTGCCCAAGGACACTTATATGCCCAAGGACACGATATATGACAGAGCCATACTGTTGCATACCATGGGGTGTACTGAACAACATTAAGTTTCTATTGACATTGAACGGTTAGTTTTGGTAGCCAAGCAATTTGTTGTTGGTAGACTGACATCCGTCCGTAATTGATAGGGTGAGGCAGAGAAACAGAAAGGAAGACTAAGTGGAAGTCTTATGGAAATAAGACACATAGAAGGAAAGAGAGAGGAAGGAAGTCTTTCAATATGTTTAACATTGTTGAATGCCTGCAGATGATTAGTATTTAGGTTTACGATACATCTAGGGTCCGTTTTTCCACTTGATTGCCCCAGTGTTCATTTCTTTGCCTATCAGAGAGGAATAAGGATGAAAAAAAAGGAATATAAAATGACAAACGAGTAGGAGGAAAGGGTGGACAGCTTTTTTTGCTTCAGTGGAGAGAAATTAAGGATTTTTGCACTTGAAAGGCCACAAAGATACAAAGCTACAACAAGTCCTTTGTCTTCAACACAAACCTGTTATTGAGCATTAGAACGGGCTTTTGAACTGTTATCAAAAGCCCCAGATTATTTTGGATGTCCTTTATTTGGAAGTAATAGTAGTAGCAGCCAAAATGCCAAATCAAAAAGTCTTTCATCCTCTTTTCGATGAAAAACCCTTTTAGAGTCCATAGGTAGGAATTCATACAAGAGCTATTTTTGACAAGTGACAAAGAATTTCCCCAAGGGGATAAATAAAGTATCGATTATTATTATTAATATTTTTTTTTTTTTTAAGATTTTATTTTATAGATCACTTTCGTGCTGCAGTGGCTACACTGATTGCTGAGTAATCCAAGGAAAACAAATAGTGTACATCAGTTAAGTTACAAATTCAAAACTCACTGGCGCTAGTGCAGTATGATTAATCAAATATTATAACCACAAAAGGCTGTAATTTAATTTAATTAATATGCATGTATGTGAATGTGACAACCTAGTCACTGTTTGTGTGCAGTTTGCACATTATCTATGCCCCTAACAAAGAGTTCACAAGTCATTCTCTCTTTGGGCAGTGGGGTGCATGGCATGTATAGCCAGCTCGTTTTTCAGTACACAGAGTTTAGATCAGGAGGATCAAGCCAGCAATGAACCGGCACCCACAACAAAAAATGCCAACTCTGTTCTATGGTGATCTTTTTGATTCAACACTGAGAAGGAAATGATCCTGGACAGGAGGTACCAGCTGTTTGTATGTGTTAGTTGAAAAATACACATTTCAAAATTATCAGTAATCTGTGCATTTTCCTTGAAATCCTAGCAAGTGGACCCATGATGTCATTTATTATATCACAATTGCAAATTGCAATATTGCCTATAAAAACTGCAATATCCTTTTCACCAAAACAAGCAACCCTATCTGCAACACACAAAACACAATAACACAAATACACATAGTAGTAGTAGAGTAGTAGAAGCTGTAGAAACTCTAATAGGGCATTTTAAATGTTTTACAAATATTGACTTGCACTGTGATAAAGTGAATTAATCCATGCTTTTGTATCCTATTAAAAAAATGAGGACATCTTTGTAAAATATAGTGTACAAGAAGAAACTCAGTCCCCTTTTCAGGAGATTGCTGGACAGTCACTGTGGCAAATAATTGCTAAATAAAGTACACTCTGAATAGATGTGACAAGTTAAATAGAATTGGGTAGCGGAAAAATACATTTTGGAAGAAAAAAAAAACAACAACTCCTGACCCAACACAGTGAGTGACAACTGCATCAGTATCTGTTTAGTTACTAAAACTAAACGAACATTACTTCATATTATTTTCAAGACACTGCTTTCTGCATTCCACCCCCTCAACATAAACAAAGACTGCAGTTAGAGGCTATGAACAAGAGCAGGGCTTGGGGGATGAAAAATTCCTCAATCCGTGGCCAGGCACTTCCAATTAATCTGATGGATTAGAATACAGGGGTTCCATTCATTAGTGTGCAAAGCTCAGAGTGTGTATGTTTCAGTCTATGTAGCTATGCATATGTATACTGAAAACCAGAATCTGTGTTTTTTGTGAATGACTTGAGTTGTTTGAGACTGTTTGTGTGTGTATTTAACAGAGGTGGTCTAGAAGTAAACACAACCACTGCTTGTTGATCTAACATCGAGATGAATGGAAGAGCAATGCTCACTCACAAGTAGCAAAACTCACTATAACTCTCTCCCACACACTTTATCACATATATAGGTTTCCTACATATACAAATGGATATATATTTACAAGAAACAATAATGAAAAATAATTGCAATTTCCTGGTTTTCTGCATAAACTGGTCATGAATTGTGATCTGATCTTCACCAAAGTCAAAAATATCAACAAACACAATATTTCTAAGATGATAAAACACAAAGTCGTAACATTTTCATGTCTTTATTGAATGGACCTATTAAACATATACAATATTTTAATAACTGGTTAAAGTCAAGTCAAACACGCAGTAAAAAAGTTTTCCTACAACTGACAGGTAACCAGTGAAGGGCAGCAAGGCTTGGTGTGTCACTTCTCTTAAAAGCCTGGTAAAATACCTGTCTGTAGTACAAGCCTGCAAATAGCCATAAAATTCCAAACATTAAGTCACTGAGGCCCAGGGCTCGGTATTAACACCAGCTAAATGCAGGTGGATTTCAGCAGTACGATGTAACACACTCCCACTAGCCACTTGTTGAATTAAGTCAATAAAATATTCGCCCCTTTCCTGATATTTTTATTTTTTCCATATTTGTCACACTTACATGATTCAGTTTTAATTTAACACAAAGGTAACTCGATTAAATAATGATTTCATTTATCAAGGAAAAAAAAGGTGTCCAAACCTTCCTGGTCCTATATGAAAAAGTAATTGTTGTACTCCCTGAAACCTAATAACTGGTTGTGCTACCCATTGCAAAACCTTAATTTTTTTTTAAGACATTCAAAAGCAGAAATGCTGGTGTGTTTCAGGTCATTGTTCTGCTGCATAACTCAAAACCTAAACCTTTCAAAACACCTCCCATTAATACAATTTACTGCAGTGTTTTTCATTAGCATGCTCTTAACAAGGAACAAGATTTCAGGAATCAATATGAAAGATGTTAACAGCCTGTATGTGTCTGTTCAGCACTCATTTGAATAGACTGGCATTAAAAAAAACTAGATATGCATAAACAAGTCCATTTGTCAGATTTTAAAGCAAATTAGGTGTCCGCATCAGAGCAGGTGTCTAATATGCATTTACATGTATTATCCAAACACAAATACACACAAAGAGTAGGAAGGCCATATCCATCTCACATGGACTATTGAATTAACTACTGTGTGCTAGAAATTCTTTTTCTCACCATGTCACATCCTTGCTTGCTACACATCACAGAACACATACATGGAAAGGAGCAAAGGTAACATATAATAAAATGTATGACATCAAAGTCATCTTAACTTTCCTCCCATACAAATCGATTATCTTGTTGCTAATGCTGCAGTGTCACTGTGTACAATCCACTAATTTAGATGAATTTTTTGTAACCTGGAAAGAGTTTAATAAAATGGGCAGACAGTAACGCAGTTGGTAGAGCAGTCATATACAAACTCCAAGGTCCTGGCTACCCGTTGAGGTATCCTTGGACAAGACACTGAAACCCTGTAGTGGTGCCAACATGTACACTCTGGCAGCAACAATTTCCCCAAGGAGACCACTGAAGTATGTCATTATTATGCTTTTCAAGGTGGCTTACAGGAGGGCCTGCACAGACCCCCCAAATCAGCATGGTACCTACAGCACAGCAGTTCTCAGGAGATTCCCTTTATCTCACATACAACAGAAATCTCTAGAATGTCCTTCTTTCATCTGAGCCATATTGTTATATTCAATTAGGAGCATCCAGTGTCAACGTCATGCTGAAAAACTATGAATTTGTTACTTCTAGACAACTTCAGCTCATTGTTCCAGTTCCTCCTTAAAAACCCCCTAGTTAATCCAGAATGGTGCAGCCAGAGTTCTGACTGGAATTAGCAAGAGAGGTCATATTTCTCCTACATTAGTTTCACTCCACTGGCTGGCTGGAGTGGAATTTAAAATCCTTCTCCTTGCATACAAAGCATTTAACCATCATCATATCAATTAAAGACCTAAAAGTAACATGTTATCCCAGTAGAAGACTCAGAGTGCACATCTTCTTCTGGTTTCTAGAGTTTTAAAATAATTGAAATTCAAAATAGAATACGAAGCAGCACCTTTATTTTTCAAGCTCCTCTCCTGTCGAACCAGCACCCAGTTCAGGTTTGGGAGGCAGACACCCTCTCTACTTTTAAGACTGGGCCTAAAACTTTACTTTTTGATAAAGCTTATAATTAGAGCTAGTTCAGATGATTTTCAACAATCTGAGCAATTCACTGAGCTCCTCTCCTCTACATTTACATCCCACCATTGCTTTGTGTCTTCTCTCTTCTGTACATGTGTTTCTTCCTCTCCGTCTCCCTCACTCTCTACTTTTCTGCAGTTATCCCCAGACTGGGAGCTGTATGTTTCCAGTGTGCAGTCTCTAGCTCTACCAACATGCCCAGTGTTTTGTCTGCTGCTTGTTTTTACTCTTCTTTTCTCTCTCTTTTCACTTACCGTAAACGGTCGGGACAGTTGGCCACAAAACCTGTACCTGACTTTGCTGGAGGTTTCTTTGGTTAACGGGAGGTTTTACTCTGCACTGCACTGTCACATAGTGCTGGCTCAAGGGAGACTGGTTGGGTTCTATATAGTTGTACTATATAGCATTCCCAAATAATTCTGTAATGTATTACACCTTACATTGTAATTTATTGTAATTTAAAACTATATAAACGAACTTAACTGAAGTAAAAAGTTAAAGGCAAGATCATTCAACAAAGCACCAAGCAATGAGCCTTATCTTTCACTTCTCCTAGCTATTCTCCTCTAAAAACAAACTATTGCAGTATTAGCTGTTAATAGCTATGGGATAGATAACCTTTATAAATCATTATGTTCATCCCTTTCCATCCTGTATCATGTGTTTGTGTGTATAGTACCAATAAATGTGTGTTTGTGTATGTTTTGCTTGGTAAAGGTCAGAAGTTACTCAGACAGGAAGAGAGATAAATGAAAACTTAACAAAGCAGAAAGAACAGGGAGAAGAAAAAGTAAGTAACAGAGAGGAAGAGAATAAAAATGGGTGCTTCATTTATATAAACAAGGGATAAGCTTGAGTGAGTGTTGTTGTAAATTAGTATCATGATGCCCAATCTAGAAGTACTGTAGGGACTCTGGGAAAGACTGTCAGCTGTATACCTACAGTGTAGTCAACTGAACATACTGAATACCCTAAGTTGTAGATATTCTTTATTGCATAAAAGGCAATAAATTACTGAGAGAAATATGCTGCAATACATAAACAATTTAACATCTTAGTAACCAGATTTAGGAGCATATGGAAGTGATTTATTCTAAACAGCAGATGGACTGTGGGAAGGTTCACTGAACCCTTCATTTGAACAAATATGGTAATATTTTAGGGATTCATGCTATGCTTTAAAATCTCATTATCTACTCCTGTTTTTGTCAATTGTTTGTGCAATTAATTTAGTTTAATGACCCAAGAGTCAAATAAAGTCTTTTTAAACTTGTCATTCAGAGAAATTTCATTTGTATTTTATTTCTGGAATATGCGGGAGATTACATTTGTTTTGTCAAATCCACAAGTATTTCCTCTGTACCAGTATTTGGAGGGAATTTTCCACTCCTTACAAAACATCTACAGCTCAGAGGTGATAGTTTGCTTTCTTCCATGAACTGCCTACTGCAGGTCAGGACTTTGACTGTGCCAAGCATTACTTTCTTATGCATTAATCATTCTTTGGTAGAACAACATGTGTGTTTAGGGTTGTTGTCGTGCTGCTTTATTCACTCTATGTTGAGCTTCAGCTTTCAGCTTTCAATATCTTGCAATTCTCATAATTAATTTCATAATCATAATGATTTCATAATTTGCTTGTTCAGCTCAGAATTCATAGCTCTATAAAAAATGGTAACATACCCTTCTCCACCTGCAAAGGAGGCCCAAATTATGATACTTCTAACACCATGTTTCACAGATTGGATAAGGTTTTTTGCTGAAATGCAGTTTTTGCTGCTTCTAAAGCTTCTACTTTGTTATCAACGACCCACTTAAACCTTTCTTGTAGCCTTCTGGTCTATCTACAAACCTTAGATGGGGAGCAATGTTTTTTTGGAGAACAGTTCTGTCATGCACACTTTTGCTGTTCAGTGTTCTTCCGATAAGGTTCTCATGAACAGATGTTATCTAGGGTTCCTTGTGACCTTTTATGCTCTTTATTGGTTGATCATTCTTGGCTAATTTCTTCATTCAACTAAATTGATAATCCTAGAAGTTTGCATATGTTTCTCTTATAAATTTTTTTTAGCTCATATAAATGCAGAAATAGGGAAAATTATAAGGGGTTCATGCTTTTTGTGACTAATTTCATTCCATCATCTATTTATACACCAGCTTCCCTCCCTTTCACTTTCTTTCTCACTTGCCTCCAGGATTTGCATGCTTGTTATATGGTTCTTACGTACAGTTTTCCGCTAAAAACAATGGCTCCAATTACTTTGTATATGGCTGTGAATGTGTGTTGGTTAACCGCTGAGTGTAAAGACAGCAAGCAATGGTCAGTGTCTATTGGTCTAACAACAAATATCCAACCTAACGGACAATTTATATCACCCCTTCAAATACTGTTCAGTTTACTCCATATCGGCACAAAACACACGGATAAACAAATGAGCATTCTCTCACCCAATCAAATGCTCACAGGCAACACAGATGTTCTCTCTAGCTTACACACACACACACACACACACACACACACACACACACACACACACACACACACACAGTGTGCAGGTACTGGGCAAAAATAAACCCACACATGTCTTCTGCAAACCTACAACTACTACTTGTAGAGAGCCAACAAAAGTGACAGCAGTGTTGGCTGTAATTTAGAAAGGCCTGTTTCAATAGCTACCAAAAACCGGAAAGCTGGAAATATGGAAATGTCATCACCCAGTAGCATTGAAATAAGCAAGTGGTCGTAAGTATCTTCCCGAAAATGTGAGTGACTGTGAGTTTGACTACACTGTATGTGTATGAACACACATTGGTCTCTGTGTGTGCCTGCTATACAGTGCTGTGAAGAAGTATTTGAACCCTTCCTGATTTTTTTTTTCATTTTTGTCCCACTTAAATGTGAAGATATCCCAAGTAAATACAAAATGCAGTTTTTAAATGATGATTCCATTTATTAAGGGAAAGAAAGGTCCTGTGAACAAGTAATGGCAGCAACCACTGCAATCATCTGCAATAACTCATGTCACTGTGGAGGAATTCTGGCCCACTGCAGAATCGTTTTATTACAGCCACATTGGTGTGGCTATAATAAGTGTTTCTGAGCATAAATAGCCTGTTTAGGTCGTGCCACAGCATCTCAATCACATTTAGAGCCAAAGTTCAGCTAGGTCACTCCAGAAACTTAATTTACTTTACTTGTTTTTTTATTTAGTTTGGATGGATGGATGGATGGATGGATACTTTATTTATTCCCATGAGGAAATTCACATCCCCTGCATGAATAATTCATGGTTGTGTCAATTATAGCAAGTCATTCAGATCCAGGCCATCACACTACCACCACCCTGTTTGACTGTTGGTATGATGTTCTTTTAATGAGATGCTGTGTTAATTTTATGCCAGATGTAACATGATGCACACCTTTCAAAACGTTTTTCTACATTTTCAGATAGGGTCAGGTAGATTTTTTCCCTTACTAATTTTTTCCTTAATAAATAAAATCATCTTACAGTAAGCTCCAATCTGAATGTGTGTGTATGTCTGAGCAAAAATGTGCTAGCAGTGTTTCCTTAGCTGCACAGTGAGACGCTCACTACAATTTCATCTGCTAGGTTGTGCCATTCGTCAGTTGACAAATCCTTTCAATATAGTCTACCTGGCCTCGCTAGCTCATCATTTTAAAGGAATTACACTGTCTGGGGAGAGAGGCAGAGAGAGGAGAGTGGGAGATTAGAGCGGGAGGAAGAAGGAAGTAATAAGAAAAGAGGAGGGAAGCAAAACAGCAAAAGATAAGACAGGTATCTTTTCAATATTATCAGCCAAGTTGAAGCCATACACTGTTGGGGATGGAAAGAGAAAAAACGTGGGATTTAAAGAGAGCATAGGGGATGATAAAGGTGTAAAAGGTGTGAGAAAATAAGAATGAGATGAGGGCCGTTTACACATGATCTAATGTACCCATCTCTTCTGCTACTTTGGTTGAGTGGCCACAAAATAGCAACCTGGCCTAGGAGTTTGACGAAGTATGGTAGGGTTAAAACATGTGCTAGATGCCACTGAGGTTATCAGTGAGGGTAATGCAGTTAAAGAGGAATTATTAAAGTTAGACCATAAGGCCTAGGAGGCTGAGCCTGTAATGGGGCTCAACATGAAGCATAATAGCACCGACTCTCAAGCACTCCCTTTATCAGGTACACATGTACAGTCTAATGCAATTCAACACAACAGCCATATCATAGCATCTTTTTTTTTCAAAACTCAGTGTTTTGGTTGAAGTATTTTTACAAATATCTATAATTATTTAAATTTTGTATAGTCTGCTTGCCTTTCCATTTTTATTAGACAATTACAGCTGATGCTCCCCACAGCTAGAGAATTTATTTCCATCTTATCAAATAATGTAAGATGTTTCTTAAATCTAATTATATAATGTCACAGTATTTTTGTATTTAAAGACTTTAAAAAGTGACTCTTGCCACGTATGCACTGAAAATAATAATAATAATAATAAAAAAAAAGGATTCAAGAACTTTAACAATAGCATCATCTCTGACCGTTAATCCTTATTCAAGCATGAATAAAAGCAGTTCAGAGGCAAGTAGCTATCAACAAGAGAAGAGCAAAGAGATATGGAAACACCTGAAAAATGACAGAAGGGAAGAAGGCTGAGAGTGATAGTAGAGAGCAACATTGAATGAGGGTGCGACCTTTTTGTTGTCAAAGAGACTGAAAAATGACAGAGACAGTCAACAAAGCCTGACAAATAGAGTGCCTTTTACGTAGAACAACAGAGTGGAACCATACAGTATATTAAAGTAGAAAGAATGTGACAGTTGAGATGCTTTTTAAAAGTTATTTTCCTTTTCTCTTGACTTTGAGTGTTTCTATGTGTGTATGCATTCTTCTCTGCTGTGTGCTTATGCATACAAATCACTATATGACCACACTGCTTTGTATTTTGTCTGTGACACCATTCAACCCTCACTCTGCAAGTATTTGTAAGTGTGCAAATACACACAACGAATGTATCAGACAACAAAATAATGTAGACACATTTTCTTCTTTCACTCAGTTCCTCTGCCTCTTTTTCATGTCTCTACGTCTCTCACTCTTCCTATCACCCTCTCTCATTCCTCCCTGATTCTCTCAGGTTTTCTCATATTTTTATTTTAATTTCACACATGAGTGAACAAATTTAAATGATGACCAGCAAAACTATATCAACAAATGCTGAGTGTGAGATGGCTTGCACACATTTTGGTGGTAAGTGGCAACTGTCAAAAAAAAACAGTGGAACTGTATAAAACAAGGAAGGTGAGGCAGGTAAAATAAAAATAAAGAAGAGAGAGAAAGAGATGCTCTCTTCCCCCCTTTATCCAAGATGACTATGACATGTCTCCAGAGTGATATTAACAGATAACGACTTCTCCCAGCTGTCCATGTCCACACACACACACACACACACACACACACACACACACACACACACACACACACACACAATGTCCCAGCTCTGACCTGTTAGAAGGTAATGGCAATGGCACAGTGTATTTTATCACACTGAGTTTAACCTACAAGTACTTACGTACCTGATAACACAGAAAATAAAGTAAAGAAGGAAAAGGAAGGAACATAGGTGAACAAATTGATATACAATATATTGGATTGGAAAAACTCCACTCACCACTTGTCCATTCTGGGGATTTTTGTGGGCATAAGGTGGACCTCTGATGTGATTCCACATCTGACCAGATGTCATTGCAAAAACCACACACTATCACAGAGTGAGAAACACAGGACATGAGTGTAGAACAAGAGACAAAATTAATTAAACTTCATTAGGATGGAAATAATAGTACTATAATCTATGAGTAAGTAAGGTAATGTGGATCTATCCTAACAGATGCATGTGAGTGATTAAAATCTAAGTTTTAATGAGGCTGCTCTGCTCAACTGGTTATCAATAGATTTTTACTTTTTAATAGATTAATAGATTTTAACCTAAAATGTAATGTTTGTGTGGCATACCAGTGCAGCCATGGCCCATCCAGTCTTGTTGTATATGAATTCCAAGTTGTTTCTCCTCAAGTACAGCAGTCCTCCAACCAGTGAAACTAACAGAGCCAAAGCAATAGTCCCTGAATAATTAGGAGGACGGAAGACGCGGATCTGGACAGAAAGAGAGATAAATTTAAACCATACAGTGCAACAATTATATTTTTCAGTGTATTATTAACCTGTTCTATAAATGTATAAATATACTAATTTGGTCAATCACTGTGCTATATACTGTCTGTATAAATAGGCTCATTCAAGACAAACTGAGCCTGAAAAACAGATGAGAGCAGGCGACAGCAGCATGCGGCAGAGACAAACAGCTGTAATCCAGATGGACAGTTTCCAACTTTTCCAGTAGCATTAAAGCCAGCGTCTGTGCAGGTAATCACAATTACTCACATCCTATAAGGTCAGATGCAGGTAAATAAAATTCTACTTTGCACTCAGTTGCCAATAACTTTTTTCTCTAATGCTGTTAAAAAGCTACACAGGTGATGGCGTGTTTATGGTTAGATCACCATACAACTCCAAAATTCCAATGAAACACAGCCATCATATCAGTTTATCAGCTGAGCAGACGTATTTTAATAGAAACTGCATAAATTGCAAAACATTAGTCAGTCAAAACACACACAGGGAGAAAAGAAACAAGGCATAGATTTTAAAGTGTGGGGTGAAACACGTGTGTGTGTTATTTCTAAAAAAACAAACAAACAAAAAACTCTGTCTACCTACTTTGAGACTAGCATCCTTGTTTATTTTGTAGACTAGAACTAGTAGGATTATGTGATCTGATACTGAAAGCAGAATGTATTAAGTCTTTGATAAATAACATTTAATCTGTTTATTTATTTATGTATAGGGATGTTCGATATTGGCTTTTTTACCGATATCTGATATACCGATATTGTCTAACTCTTAATTTCCGATACCGATATAAACCGATACCAAAATATGCGGGGTCCCCACTCATAAAAAAAAGAAAAATAAATCATTTTAGGTAACTAACATCTCATCTCCTATCATGCATACTTAAACTTTAAACATTTTTGCAAGGTGTGCAAAACAAACAAAAATATCTCAAAAACTATACCTCAGATTTGAGGTATTCATAGGTATGTCATATTTTGACATTTTGAGAGATAGAAAAAGTAGCTGAAGAGTTTGATGTATAATATGTGCATTGTATGTAAAAGTCATTAAAAGAGTAAAAACTGATACCAATATTTTCCGATATTACATTTTAATGCCGCTATCGGCCGATAATATCAGACATCTATCTAGATTGCCCATTTGGATAGATAGATATAATTTTCTTAATATTCTAAGAATAAAACTATTTCAACTATATTCTGAGATTTTTTGGTAATTTTCATGTTTTAATTTTAGTCGAAAACACTTAAGATAACCTAACGTAACAGTGTATGAAATGTTATAAGTTTTAAGGCCCTGCATAGGTCCTGAAAAAAATTTGACATCTAACGCTAAATTAAACCATTTAGATTTTTATTTTTGTGAAGCTGTGTATTATGCAACAGGACAAAAAAGAACTGCAAGAGCAAATTGTCCATGCTCCTACACCTTTATCTATTCTTATTGTGATTCAGTCACACTATATCAGCACTAAATATAAATAGTGACTTCTTTTACAGACTTTTGTTCAAGCTACTCCATCAAACAAATGTATTAATCTGACAAATTATTTCATCATATAACCTATAACCCTTTCTTTTTTCTGTTTTGTTTTTCTTCTTTAATATGCTTTAAAGTCACATTGAAGTACCTGAAAGCTAGCACTTAGTGTAAGTGCTCCCCTTTGCCTTCCTGAAAGTCAGCCTTTTGAATCCAGATCCATCAACAAGATGTCAGCAGGGTGCATGGACTTGTCTGTAGGAACTGAAATTTGATGGTCGAAGGTTTCATCTCTCAGGTGCTATCAATTAAGTGCCTCAAAGCAAGGGCATCTAATACTCACATCCATGTCTAAACCCCCTGTCCCTTGAAGCTTAAAAGGCTGTGACATGGTCAACTGTGAATTTGCTGTTGCAAAACTAAGGATGCTTTTACAACCACCTTCTTTAATGCAGTTCAAAGAAACTCTCATCTGTTTGCCCATTTGGATCAATTTGTTAGACGAGTACTTCTAACAGAAGAGTACTTCATCTGCTCAGTTTGTCATTGCACTCTACATTTTCAGACTCATGGACAGTTAGAAGTTAGAAGAAGTATCAAAATCAATAATGTGTTCCTAAAACGTTTCTTTCAATAGAAAAATTTACATTACCCACAATGTTTTTGATCAACCTGAGGATATAGTAGAATAAAGGATAAAGGATAAAGGATTTGGTTTCCAACTACTTGTCAACCCCAACTGAGTGACATCACATGAGGCAATTTATTAGACTTCAGTCAATCAACCCTCAAGGTACAGTGACAGACAGAACCCACAGCCCTCTTTGAATTCGCTAGATGACATTTAAAGGATGAGGAGAGTGAGAGAAATAAGATCACCTGGTCTGATTGAGTTGAAGCTGTTCTATAAGGAGGAAAGGGCTAAAATCCCTCCCAAGCATATGTGCATGCCTGATAAACAGTTACCAAAATGTTTAGTTGAATATAATTCTGCAAATGAGGTCACAGCAGTTACTGAAGACACAAACTCACACACTTTCTTTCCCACAGAAGTATTTAAGATAATTTGCCACAAAATTCTTTTTTGCAATTTATGCCTTGCTTTTTTTCCCCTGGGTTTCCTTATCAAGTTTTAGGATTGGTGTTAGTTTTAGATGATTAAAATCTGATCACAAGGTGATATGATCCCATGTCTGTTCAATGTGCAGTATCATTTGTTACAGTCTGTACAATACAGTAGCAAAAAGACGTAATGGCACTTTTAATTTTCTGGTTTTCTGCATAAATTAGTCATAAAATGTAATTTGATATTCATCAGAGTCGCAAATCAAACAGAAATAACATTTCTAAGCTGATAAAACACAGTCATGTGTTTTCTGTCTTTATTGAACATACCCATTAAACATACAGTGATAGTTAGCACTGTCTCCTCACAGCAAGAACGGCTTGGGGTTTGCCTTTCCGTGTGGAGTTTGCATGCTCTTCTTCTGTCTGCGTGGGTTCTCTCCAGGTACTCCGGCTTTCTCCCACGATCCAAAAACATAACCCTACCCCTAACCCTATGCAGCACGATAATGACCATAGACCCAAGTGAACTGACTACAGAATGGCTTCGGAAAAATCTGCCTTTTGAGTGCCCCAGTCAGAGCCTCGCGATCAGCCCAACAGAGATGTAGTTGAGTAATCTCAAGAAAGCCATTCATACAACATATTCTAAGAATGAGGCTGAGCTGAAGCCGTTCTGTAATGTAGAACGCAGGTCTAATCAGGTCTAAACACTTGCCATTACTTTTCCCACCATTGCTATGTATGTATGTATGTTTAATGTGTGTCTACAATTAAGACATAAAACACCATGACTGTTTTATTATCATAGAAATAGAATATTTGTTTATATTTGTAACTTGCAGTGGAGATCAAATCACATTTTATGACCAATTTATGCAGAAAACCAAGAAATTTCACTGTATAAAACAAAACAACAGCACAAGACAGAAATATGAAGTTTGGTGCTTTCACTTCCCCTTGATCAAATGGCAAAAAAGTACGACAGATTTTGATATGCAAAGTCATTGAACTTTGAAGGCTGATGTGAACGTAGAAGCAACAGTATATGCAATATATTTACATTCCATATTTATGCAAGATTATTTGGCAACTATTGTAACATAGACACAGCTGAACATGTGACTACATGAATTTTAACAGCAGAATAATTTTAATTGGTCAATCATAAAGTTGAAAAAGGAAAATGTAGGTGTTATCACCATAAAGTGAACTGAGCATAGCTATTATGGTACATGACATCCATCCTTTGTTCTGTTTCCACCTGTCATCATTTTTGAAAACACAGGGAGTTTAGTATTTAGAAATTTCTGGTTTAGTTTTAGGGGCAGCGGTGGTGGAGTGGTTAGGAATGTCTTCTCACAGCAAGAAGTGCCTGGGGTCTGCCTTTCTGAGTGGAGTTTGCATGTTCTCTCCATGCCTATCTGGCTTCTCTCTGAGTACTCTGGCTTCCATCCACCATCCAAAGACAAGTTAGGTTTATTGACGATGCTAAATTCTCCATAGGTATGAATGTGAGTGTGAATGTTTGTCTGTCTCTATGTGTCAGCCCTGTGATAGACTGGCTCCAGCCCTCCCACAGGCCTTAAGAGAACAAGCAGTTAATATTTAATAATGGAATAATGGATAGATAGATTTAGTTTTAGTCTTGACTAGTAATGCGAATACACTGCTGTACTACTAAACTGTGCTAGACCGTTAATAAAATGTCAAGAATTTAAAAGGATGCATCTTGCTAATACGAACATAATTCTTCCAAAGGAGCTTGTGTGTAAGTGGAAATGTTGACTATGTAGTACCTGAACATCTGTGCGGTCTGCAATCCACTTGGCCAGCTGCTCTGAAGCAAAGCCAATCCTTTGCAGGTCAAATGTATCAGCCCTCTTGGGCTTTCCCTTAGCTGGAAAATGCATAAAGGTTGGAGCGCTGTTCATGTTCAGCTGTAGAGAAAGAGAGAAAATGGTGTCAAGTAACTGTGATCTCTCACGTATAAAACATCTTAAATAACTTGCAAATATCCTTCTGTCATGGATGTCATGCCAGTATGATAGGTTCATTTCTTGATTACTTTGGGTCATATCTCAAGCATTTTAGTATTCAAACATCTACCGTAGTGGAATTGTTTCTTAGATGATGTAATCTCCATTATAGTAAATTCAGATTTTATTAAGAAATGGTCAGACAACCAAGAGTTTCGGGGAAACACTATGAAATGATCAATTTCTACTCCATAAGTCAGAACAAGAACGAGGGTGTGATTACAACTGTGAGTGGGTTTATTTACATGTTGAGTAAATCCAATGGACTCCAACAATGAAGTAAATGCAGTGTTGAGTGTTTTTGGCAACATCTACATGGAAGTCAAATAAAAAGTGTAAGACTTAAGATAAAAACTCAGAGTAAGGGACAGAAGGACAGTAATGGCAGGTGTTGACACAGTATGTAAGCCTATTGCAGTGGTGTGCTAATAAGTACATATACCCATCATGTGTGAGTAATTCCCTAGGTTACACAAAAAAGTAACAGCCAGCATTTTCAATGACAGTGTCCTTACTGACAAGCAAAGCTGCAAACACTCACTCTGGTTCTATCAGTAGCATTTTGCCAGTGCAGCATACCTCTGAAGTGCTACTATTGGCTGCAAATTCCATTTAAACTTTAACATTTTGTTCTTGTTGGGAATAGAAGACAGAAGCTGTCTAAACCTCTCTACACCATCTTCATATGCATTCTTCATAATGTAGACATTATTGAAAAACACTAACTGATTATGATAATACTGATAATTAATAGGAACTGTCATATGGATGATATTTAAAGATATGCATATTTTAAATAACATCCAAATGTTAGTTAGTTAATGTTTAGTTTTCAGGTTTAGTTAGGTCACTGTATATTTTATTTTTTATTTTTTATGCAAGTAGTCAAAAGTAAATGACCTGGCATCAAATAGTGGGAAAAAATACACCACAAACCTATTAGATTATTAACACCAATGCATTTCATTTATCTCATATACAGTGCTGTGAAAAACGTATTTGCCAAAACAGCGCTTTTCATCCTTGGTAATTGTTGATTATATCAAATATAGAGTTTAATCTAATACAATACTCTTTTAGTTGAACTGTCTGTTGTGCCCCCCCAATAGACACAAATAACCTTCAGGCAAAGTTCAAAAGAAGCCACAGGAGAGGTAACAACTAAAGCAATAATGGAAAACAACCCAAAATTCCAAGGTGACAGAGGGAAAAATAATTAGAAGAAAAAGTAGTATTAAAGGCTTCATGTCCACCTTTTAGTGCCATTTTCAGTTACATGTAAGAAAAAAAAGAGCAAAACACAGGATATTCTAAGTGTATAAAGTGCAGAATAAATAAAGAACAATAGTATATTTTATTTCTATCTTTTATTGTATTAAGGGAAAAGTCTTGCACACAGCAGCCAGTTGCTGATGCTGCTGAGTTGTTCACTTGTGCAACATTTTTGATATCAATAAAAATAAATTTATAAAACAAAACCAAAGCAAACAAAGAGGAACTATATTTTCTAGTTTCAAATATATCTCCAAAGAAAAAAACACTTACACTTAGATTTACATTTATTTTTTGTTTGCAGTTTTTGGTAGAGGTAGGTAAAAAGACTGGGTTTTATTGTCTGGGCTTTATGGTTTCTTTGACAGAACACAACACAGAAGCAGACAACCACTTGAACTTGCAGACTATCTCATTGTACAGCAGTCATTTGTGACCACTTGATAGGCTTTGAATGGTGGACCTAAGTATTTATGTTTTTAATTTATTTTTTTTCGTTTTTGTGACATTTAACTTGAAAATACACTTATTATAATAAGCAAAGGTTGTATTTTTGTTATTTATCCTTTTTGTTATATTGAATTATATCTACAGTTCAGTACAGACAAAATAATACATCTCAATATGTCATCACTTGGGCTCTTTCCACTTTGTGTAGACCAAACAATAAATCAAGAAAAATATTATCTGTTTCATTGATAGAATTTTATTTTACTTATTTAATTTTATTGCCCTACTATATACGAAAAGAATATAGATTAAAAACCTGAAAAATTCTTTTAACAGCTACCTACCTGACAAGCGCTTCTCAACGCATCTGCTTGAGAAGGAACTACATCTTCCTTAGAGTGTTTATATGCATTTAATTAGCTTTTTGCCAGTGCAGTATGCTTACTTATTTCTCCTTCTAAATACAATTAAGCTCATAAATAATTGGAACAAGTTTTTAAAAACTGTGTCCTGAATTCGGAATTAATGCCAAAGGCAAGACTTTCAGCATTAATTTAAGAGGTTTGACAATAATGTGGCATTACCATCGAGGAATTAAGATAATTTTCATATTCTCACCCCCACATTTGCGGCTCATACATAATAACAGAAAATTAATAAGGATTCTCCGATACCGATCACCAATGAGTGCCGATCACTGATACCGATCACACAGATTGGCTGTAAATTTTTCAATTTATTATGCAAACTTTACATCAGTGTAAAAGTTCCACATGACAGACATGTTTGCTTATGATTTGCAGCGGCGTGCCTGCAGTGTTAAGGAAAGGGGACGCTACATTGCACACAGGGCCTCTGCAGGCTGCAAAATATGAGCTACAGGTGACCAGCAATGAAATGCATTGATCGGAATACGCCGATCCCATACTTTTTCACGTAAATCGGCCGATTGATCGGAACATCACTAAAAATTAACATATCTGGATTAGTTTAGCAGCATTTGGCTGAATTTCATCATAATACTTACATCAGTCAAGTCATGACTAAACACCAGTGACACAGTTCAATTGGGAGCTATACATTACCATGGCATAACACTGTCTCAGATGCTTTAAGCCATGAGCTGTTCTTTTGCTTCTTAATACTTTTCTCTTCCCGCCATTCCTGTACAAATTAATGTTGGTTTAATTGCATACGGCAGCACAGAATATTGCACTGGCGACAACAGACTGGTAAAAGATCTGCAACATCTTGTTACACACATTAAAGGACTTAAGCTTTCTCAAGGAGTAGAGTCTGCTCTGTCCCTTCCTGTACACAGCTTCTGTGTTGCAACAGTCTGTTGTCAAGGTGGACCTCCAGGTATTTGTACCCCTCCACCACCTTCACTTCCTCCCCCAAAATGGAAAGAGTGTTAAAACTGGTTCTGTTCCACCTAAAGACCACAACCATCTCCTTTGTCTTGGTTACATTTAAGGTCAGGTGGTTGTTACCACACCATTCGACAAACCAGTCCACCAGGCCTCTGTACTCTGCCTCCTTGTCACTGCTGATACACCCAACAACAGCTGAGTCATGTGAGAACTTCTGCAGATGACAGGACTCAGAGTTGTACTGAAAGTCAGAGGTGTACAGGGTGAAGAGGAAAGGTGAGAGGACAGTCCCTGTGGTGCTCCTGTGTTACTGATCACCTGCTCAGACTCTCAGCCGTACAAACTGTGGCCTGTCTGTCAGGTAGTCAGTAATCCAGGAGGCTGTGGGGGAGTCTACCTGCATCTTCAGGAGCTTCTCTCTCAGCTGGACTGTGTTAAAAGTACTGGAGAAATCAAAAAACATGATCCTCACAGCGCTGCCTGCTCTGTCCAGGTGAGAGAAAGAGAGCTGGTCCAGGTATATGATGGCATCACATCTACTCCAACCTGGTGGCAATAAGCTAGATATTCTTCTAGGTCTTTTGCTGCTGCTGAGCTGCCAGTTAATTCATTCTTTTTAAGAGCATTTCAAACTGTTGCGGCCTCTCTAATGGGTATTTTGTTTTTAAAGCCTGTTGATGGCCTCCTTCACTTGCATATACACCTCTTTGGACCGCATGCTGTGAATTCCAGTGAACAGCCACCAAATGCAAATGTAATACTCAGAACCACCTTCAGGCCTTTTATCTGCTTGATTAGTCATGAGAAACGATGGAACAGGCCACACCTGGCCATGCAACTGTTGTCAGCCATTATTTATGAACCCCCCAAAATAACTGTAATTCCTAAATGGTAAAGCCATACCTTTATCAGCTCCCTTGAATGAAAGCTGAAAGTCTTGACATTGCTCATATCTTGATCTTCATTTTAAATTCAATTCAATGTGGTAGTGTACAGGACAAATGCCAAATTACAAATCATCATTATATTATTTATGGCCCAAAGTGTATGGGTATCTATCTCTTGTGTCATGTATCCTACTGTGCTCTATTTCAGTGTGTATAAATATATAAATGAGACTTGAGTACCTGTCCTTTATGTGTGTGTCCTTGTATGTCTTTCTGCTATTGCAGGGTGTTGTAAGTGAGTGAGTTTTTTTTTCTGAGTGTATGTATGACTTTTTGTGTGTTTACTTTTTTCTCAAAGGTTATTTGCTAAACTAAAGGACATGAGTGAATGAATAGTAGAAAGGAGAAGAATTGCAGAAAGAACCAGATTTAACAAAATGAGAAGAAAATGTTGATGGTGAATATGAGGAAAATCTTTGTTTAACAATAGCTAACCACAGTGGAAAAAAGAAGGGGACTATAGGGGAAAGAATATGAAATAAGAATAATAAAATAAGAATGAATACCCAAAAATGATTTATGGTATTAAAGCAACTAAAACATGTTATTTAACTTAAAAAAATCATTTGCTATTTAATTGAGTTTTCAATTACTATATTAAAAACCAACAGACTTGAAACAAGGCTAGCATAGCTTTCTAGGAATTAGCAAACAACTGTGTCTAGTCACGGGTTGGGTGATGAGTGTTCTACTAAGAGATCAGGTGGAAGGGGTGGAACTAGAATGAAAAGTGCAAAATATTTAAGACATTTTGTATTGATACTTACCTGTTGGAAAACATCAGCTCCCTCATCATAGTCAACTACTGTGAAGAAGAGCTTGTTGGAAAATGCAGATGAGTAGCGCCACGAGTTTGCCAAGACTTGGTACTCTTCATTTGCCTGTCTATAAAATTGCAATGAAACAGAGAAAATAATTATACCAAAATTTTCCCCAATATTACATATATGCAAAAAACGGTCAAGGATTCACCTCATTTCAGACAGACATAATCAAGAATGGGACTGACAATAAGGATTCAATTCATCTCTTTTCTCGCTATTAAATGTGTTTAATAGCAGATATCACTAAAGTCAGAGATAAAGTCAATGAACATAGTGAACAACATAATGAAACAGAATTTCCCTCGCTAGATCACAGTTTAATAATTTTTTTATACCTGACACAGGTATATTCTACAAAATTTCGGAAAATGTAGGGAATGCCATTCCAAGACATTTAGATTTTTCAGTAACATAATATTGTAACATAATATTGAATTAGCAAAGTACATAAGTGCTGTATAAACCAAATGTCTTTGTTCTTCCACTTTGTGTTTTTCATTTTTGCAGTTGCTCTTTGTCCTACAGAATGCATTATTTTGATTATGACAAGCCACAGAAGCAGGCAGTGCACAAAAGATGAAATAAATGCATTTGTTTTTGATGCAATAGATATAGGGCTATAAAAAAAGACCATAAATCACCATAAATAAGAATAAGTGACCTCCACAACATATAGATAGGAAAGTAGTGATAAACAGAGGGAATAAAAATTGGGATAAAGTGAAAACACAGTAAGAAAACTGGGTGGGTGAAACAAAGATGAAGAGAGTAAGGAAAGAGTACACTGAATTCTTTGTCTTTGTCTTGATTGCGCATTGTTTTCATGACATGTGAAGGTGTCTCTTACTTGTACTAACTTATGTTTACAGTACATCTATCAAATTTACTTATATTGTGTCTTATGTCAGCTCTTGTGTTGGCTTTAATTGGTGGGAAATTGTCTGTCAGGATGTGTTATGTGTGATCGTGTTGTATTATTATCTTTGTAGCTAATGTTAGTATGGTCCCGTTGAAATTTCTATTGTTGTAAAAAGTCAGTGGAGATCAAGTTGAAACTCAAGCCAGCAGACGCCAGGGATTACAGTGGAGCTTATCTCTGTCTGTAAACACAACTCAGCTGGGGCTGTCTAGGTGTCACTGAGACTTATCTTTTACTGTGTTGATACTTCATGTTATTTATTTATTCTTTATTTAATCACCTTTCTGACAAGAAATTATTTCTTCACATTATTATTTCTCTCAAGTGCCACCAAATTCTAAAAAAAATCAATTCAATATATAAAATACTGCAGCCAGAATGTGATATATTGAATCAATTTTGAATGAGAGTTTCTGTTATTTATTACAGAAAATTTTATGTGGAACGAAGTGTATTCTAATTGTACATTAGCATTTTATGTTATATTTACACATAATGTGTTATATTAAGAATATAAAAGATGTTAAGATGTAAATTCTTACTGGACTAAATAAGCTTTACATCACATCACAAGACAACTACTCGCCTTTTTCCGATTAAAGTACATTTAATACAACAATTATTTTCACTTTTGCTTATTTCGCAGTGTGTTACCAAACCAGACTGGTCTCGACTACTTAATGTCATCCTCTTATTCATCTTATCATCAGTGTGTGGAAAGGAAAAATGCTTTAAAAGTTTGTTTGAACCAAAAACCTTTCAGTCTGTTAATTCTTGATGAATGTCCACTATTACACATATACAGTATATAAACATACATATACTTACAGTATATACACTGCAGTGTAAAAGTCTTAGGCCCCTATTGGATTAGTTTTTCAGCAGTCCTATAATGTCCATCCATACATATTTATATCTCAGTTTTTACATTAGAACAACTAGAAACACAAAAACTGGTTTCTTGGCTGCTCTCCTTTCACAAAGACCATTCCTGATCACGTTTTTCTCAGGCTATGGAAGGATCAACTTGGCATCCAGATGAAGCTGCCAAATGCGGCGTCAGATACTTGCTGGACTACTTCCGTTGTCTCAAAAAAGAAAATCTGAGAAACGACCATTATGTTTTAACAGTACTTCCTCTCCTATTTTTGTCCTTGACCTCTCCAGATTCTTCTACAGAGATTATACTCAATATTTGTCACTTTAGCCTAAATAAGCTGTCGTTAATATTTGTGTTTTTTTATACTGTGTACATATTTTCTATATATTCTAGTTGTATTTAAATAAAGAGACAAAAAAAAAATATATATGTATAATAGCACTGCCAAAACAACAAATCTAATGGTCGCCTAAGACTTTTGCACGTTATATATGTATATATAAAGGTTTGGACACACATAGGTATGACCATGTCTTTTATGAAAAGATAAATGTCTTCAGTTGTGTTACCATCATTGCACATGGTTATCCTTTTAAATTAATAAATTAGCATTAGCAAACATAACATGCTATTGAAAGACAGTACTAATGTTTGCAGAATTTAGTAAATATTACTTTAAGAAAACAGTTCCAGCTACAATAATCATTTACAATATGAACAAAGTCTACACATTCATTCTGATCAATTTGATGTTATGAAATCTGCTTTTCCTCCACAAACATGGTCATTTCTATGTGTGTCCAAACTTTTGACTGGTAGTTAGTGGTGTGCGATACCGCAAATTTTGGTACAGATCCGATACCAAGTAAATACAGGGTCAGTATCGCTGATACAGATACCGATACGATACTATTACCTTATAAGGGCAGCCTGCTGAAAAATGAACGTTTAAAAAAAATCCTGCTGGAAAATCGCATAAAAGCGCTTTAAAAATGTTTAAAATGCTTTAAAAAAAACATTAAAATTGCTATAAACACAATCAAATGCACAAAAATATGAACAAACAAAAACACCAGTATTGAATTAACATCCACATCTAGGATAGTTGTTTTGAACC
>JAUYWH010000001.1:16086867-16111830 GCA_034779795.1 Ctenopoma multispine
TTGGTCTTTCACGTGGAATTCCAATAAAATTGATTCATGTTTGTGGCTGTAATGTGACAAAATGTGGAAAAGTTCAAAGGGGCCGGATACTTTCGCAAGCCACTGTATATTATATGAAAAAAAGGCAGATAGAGACAGAAAGAAACCTGCGGGTGCTGAAAAGTGTGATGAATAACTTATCTAATCAAGTATTAAGTGACTGTAGTAGAAGAGTGACTGATTAGAATAACAGGTCAGGTCAAGACAGACAAGGTCAGCGTTGATTAGGAACTTTCCCTAACACACCAGAAGATGGGTCAGCTATCTGGTTTATAGACTACAGGCAAAAGGTCTGGACAGATTTATCCCACAATATTAAGCAGTCACGAATTCTTCAAGACTTGACATTTTATAGCCTGGATTGTAGAACATGCCATGCATTGCAATGTGATTAATGTCAAGTTGACATGTACTTTTCTATACCTCAACAATGAGTCACAAGCCTGCTTTACACATTAGTCTATTTCTTGATACAAGTCTAAAATACTCAACCCTGAGTTGCCAAACAATAGTACATCAGAGAGACAGTTGTTGTTGGTTCCTAAACATCAGAGCAACTAACGCTTTTAGTTGCAACTCTGTCCATTCACATAGCACAACACTTCACAAAGGCATAAATAATAAATGCAAAAGGGAAATCAAAAGTAAAAATGAAATGAAAAACACTTGAAACTGATAGGATTGGGGATTGGGGAGAAAACGCTGTAGCAAATGTACTAAACTGGGACGTGATGATGGATGCCCAATGTTCTCATGGCTGCACCGACTTATCCAGGCAAGCTTTCAGCACCACAGACAGCACAAGAGTAGTCTCTATTATGAATACTTGTGTCATGAGAAAAGCTTTCCATGGTGCTGAAACTCTGCTCGTTAGGATATTTAAATAATTTGATTCAGATGGAATATTGTTTTAAATTCTGAAGTAAGAGTTTAAATCAAATTTGTTATACTACAATTAGTGCCTCCCATTTACACTTAATTCTGCTAAAAACATGTTACATAAAAATCGACTTTGAAGTCAAGATAAATTTGATCCAGAAGAATTAAAGGTGTTAGTGGAAGAGGCAAATAATAGGAGCCCTAAATATTTTGAGTACGCAAGTGGGTATGTAGGTCTTGTTAGTTTTATTCTGTGGAATTTATCCTGCCCCTTTTGATGCAATTGTAAATGTCTTTTCTTGTTATATAACGCTATACCCCATGGTGTGCAAATCCACGTGTATGTGGAATGAGGGTATGGGCGATATTGCATGGTTTCTGAAGCATTTGTGCCTGTGCGCAAGTGTTTGTGTAAGACTGTAGAGCTAATGCACTAATGTACTGTAGATGAACTTCACCGAAGACACGAGACCTACAGGACAACATGAGAGTTTTTGCAGACAACAGAGAAAAGGACAAAGAAGAGCTACAGCTAACTATGCACAACTGAGAGCTATCTTAAGTGCACTGGATTGGAGAGAGTGTGTGTACATGTGTGTATATATGCATGTACAGTACCTGCAGACAGAACACTGCCTTTGAGGCTGCAGGGCAGTGAACATGACGATGACAGAGTAGTTCCTGGGTGGGGCCTTTACAAAGCGTCGGAACTTGTCCCCATTCATCCGAACGACCGAGCGCCGAGAGGACCACTCCATCATCTGTTCAACCTTCTCTGACAGAAGGTTCTGAACACACAGACACAGAAAAGGGCAGGAAGGACAATGCATCTCATCAGGATTCACAGGATGAATAATTCCTGTGAATGCAACAAAGCTAAAAACAACAATTAAAAAGGCATTTAAATTCTTTAAAATGTTAAAAAAAAAAAAAACTCTGTGGCAGGACAATAACTTATAACCAAGTGATATATAGAGATTCCAGAGACATTCTGTTTGGACACTCCCTAGGTATCACAGCTTCCACACAGATTCCACTGGTTACTTTGAAAGTTCAAGGCTGATACATAGCAAGGTGTTGCTGGATGTTCTTTTATTGTCAAATGGGATGCAAACAAAAAAGACTAGAAAACCACAAACCTGTTTATTTACAGGAAAGAAGCCTAGGCTTGGCAGTCTAGGTGTGTGTATGCACAGAAAAGCCACAGATCTCGGTTGTGTTTGTGTGTGAATTGTAGGAGTTGGATGTTGACTAAATGAAGATCACAACAGAGTCAGCATCAGAACCCAACCATAAAGCACAAATCTGTACCCAAACGCACCAGCTAGACCCTTTGTGAGCTTTCTTTGCAAGTCATACAGTGGGGTACGGTAATGATTTGGGATGATTACCTGTGTGTGTGTGCATGAGTGTCCTTGTGTTCTGTGTCTGTGAATCTGCTGTATGAGTTTATAGGTTCACAGCAGGACACTTGAGCCGAACTTCAGCTCTGAACTGATGGCTGATGAAACACTGAGACTCCTGATGAAACACTTGTTTTCCGACCTCTGCTGATCAAATTGCACAGCAGTAAAAGGAAAAAGTGTAAGATGCATATTTTAATTTACATCCTCATCATCATAAACCTTTTCACAAGTTCCTTTTTTTATTAGACAAACTGAGCCTTTTGTCCACCATCTCTGCCTACTTAATACATACACTGACATTTTTCCTTTCTTTATGACAGGAATAAACAGTACTTTATATAGTGCATGTGTTTATTTTTTGACTCAGAGTATTGTTGTCTAATATTTATTCCATGCTTTGCATTGATACATACAATATATTTTGATCATATGTTTATTAGTGTTAGTAATGCAATTGCAGCTTTTGCTGAGGACTGAATCATTGACTGAATGACAGAATGCTTGCCACATAAAAAATTTAAAAAGCCTGATGCTGAGCATGCTCTATTTTGCTTGTGACAAGTGGCTAAAATAGCTTGTGCCCATTTTATTGTTTACTTCAAAATGTTTTATTAAAATATCTTGCCAACTGAGCCGGCTAAGTGTGCTGACTTTCTCAGCTAGGGTAAAAAATTCTTCATGCTTCCGGCTCTCAGCTGCCAGCCAACATATGCATGCAAATCTCATTTGGGCAGAAGGACATTTGATGCAAGGCTTAAGAGTAGCACAAAGAAGTTGTAGATTTTTTGTGGTTGTAGTTTCTTCGCAATCTGCAGTGATTTTACACAACTTTTGAGTCTGAAGGTCTAAGAATTTGATGATGGCAGCATCTTAGGTCACTCTATGTGCAATCATTTTCTGTTATGGATTAAGTAGACAGTAAGTGGCTAAATAATTTAGTACTGCACCTCACTCCTACTACTAATCAGACAAAAAATCTCCCTCTTTCTCTCTCCCACTCACTCACTCACAAACACAGACCAGGTCACAAGGCTTGACTGCAGACACAGAACAGAGCTGTAGACAAACTCGATCCAGTACAATAGCCATAGAGAAGATCAACAAAGACTAACAAACAATTTGGAACAGAGAAAAAGACAAACAGCAGTGTGACGTGTTTCTTCTGTATTACGTTATTACTTGTTCACTTCAGACAACACAAACTCCTGCACTAATGGGCCATGTATAATGAGGGAGGACACTGAATAAGAAATACAGCAGTATAGCAGTAGTAACACAAACACATGGCTGTGCACGCCCAGAGACCACACAAAGTGCTTTCTGTGCACCTTTTTGTTTTTTGTCTTTAATTTATCTACCAAGTTTTGCCTTTGTGCACTCAGCCCCAAAAGGAGAGCTGTCAGCCGAGGTTGCCAATCATGCTGCCAGTAATGATGCTCTGCTCATGTTCTCCACACACACACACACACACACACACACGCTGAAAACACACTTACTGCAAGTACTACTTGTGAGGGAAGTGTAAGAAATGAGAAAGGCACAGAAAAACAATGCAAAGTGGGGCCGTGGGCACAAGAGAATATCTGCTATAGCACATATTTTAAAGAATTAACTTTTGATTGGGTGGTATTAAATGGATTTACAACACCATTTAAAAATATAAGCAGGGAACAGAAAAGTTGTTTAAAAAGTCAGAAAAACAAAACTACTGAACACTTCTCTCTCCTCTCTTGGAGATGTGTGTGTGTTACCTAGTGTCCTGCCAGATTTTCTTGGTTTCATACTACACATTCAATACTATGTGCTAACACTATGTGAGAGCATGAATTTGTCTTTTTTTTTTTTAATAAGTGTATTGATGATTCTATTGTATAATATTGCCATATAAGAGTGCCACTGATACCCAGAATCTCAAAGCTAGTATTACTACTATTGCTGCTTTAAGTATTATACGTATATTTGTCTGACTAGATGTATTAAACCGGTGCAACATCCAAAACAAGTGTTCAAAACAAATTTCTTTCCTTAGTTTAAAAAAAAAACCTCTTCAACCCCACACGATCTCCCAGTTAACAAGAATTCACGTGCATTTGGAGGAGACTGCTGATTACGCTACAGTAGTTGCTGTTGCAGTCTCTGTTTTACAATTTTCTTTTGCCAGTTTTGACTGATTAGGGAGTGTGAATAGTTTTTATTAAAACCAGAAACCCTGAGAAACCGAGTAGCAAATATTCATCAAGCAGATTGTTGCAATAATGCTGTGTATATTTATAAATTATGCTGAATTTAACATTTACCAAGAAAGTGTTGGGTTTGCATCACCTAAAAACAGAATCAACAGCACATTAACAAGGAAAACACAAACAGACAAGAAAACATGAAAACTTCATAATAAAATCTGACCTTACAAAAACAGAGAGAATTTGAAATAAAATACCTGCCACTAACAATAACTGACTCAAATAAAAGGACTCTCTTCAGTTGAGGTAAATATGGCCACTATCCGTGAGCTCATGGTAATCACAACTGCCTGTACTAACAGAAAATGATGTATGTAAACTACAAAATAGTTAAACAACATTTCTGAGGATCAATTCATGCACGGGGCTATTTAAATACCTTATGTTGGACCTTCAAGTGGTTCTCAGACATCAGTTACGGCTCCCCGCTTTATCTGACCCACATACACAAACATGTAAACTACAAACGCCTCCTAACAGCCCAGGACCATTAAAAACATTTATTTTCTAGCCCACTGAGCACAGAGGCCACTAAAATGAATCACATCTAGGGTGTGTGTGTGTATGTGCATATGTGTAAGGAAATAAAATGCACAAATGGTCCGTAGATATCCTATTTTGTGCATCTCATTTTCCGTTACTCATTCTATGAATGTCATGACCCCTCTCTCTCTTTCTCTCTCTCTCTCTCCCACACACATGCACACACACACAGATTATAGATCACAGGGTAGGTGGCAAATCTCTCACTAGTTCCTTGCTTATGTCTTTTTTCTCATTGTATCTATTCTACCTAATCTTCAGCAGTCATTCCTCCTGTTTTCCCTAATTTGATTTACCTATTATCTTCTTCTCAGCAATGTCTTGTCGTTTTCACATTTCCTACAATTTAAAGTCGCTGTGGGGAACCATATGCAGTGGCTAAAAAAAGAATAAAGATAGAATACATTTTATAAAGACTGCTGTAAAAAGAAAAAAAATTCTCACTAACAGAACATCAGAGCACACAGATGGAGGGAGATATTAAGAGATCTAACTACAAGAGCAAAACAGAAGAAAAAAATAGTCATTTATAGCGACATAAGCACAGTGAAGAAAGGAAATGATGAAGGGAGAAAAGAGACGGGACAAGGATGACTCATGGAGTGTAAGGCAGAACTGACGCATCTACTCATGACCACACACCAAGAGATTAAGGGAGCACCGCAAAAGACTATTAGTTCATCAGCCAGTCGGTTATTGAATCACTGTCACCGTGTCGGAAAGCAACCCAGCGCATACACGGTGAGGAAGTGGGTGAATGTGGACAGAGAAAGTTCAAGAAACAAACAAGCTTGGCTCTGCTGCTGTTATCTGTAATGAACTGGCAGAAGCAAACCCTGATGAGCAAGACACGGCTCTAGTGTCAAAGTGAAACAGTACGTCAGCCGAGATAACACACAGACTAGGAAGGCAGAACTACAAATGTCCTCCACCATTTAAAAAAAGCAACACCAGATCGTGCTCATAATTTAGGCCCTAATGATTAGATACAAATCTGCTGATGCAACCCCAGCCTCCGCCTGGGTCAACTTAGCAATGCATCAGTCTGTGAGAACATCACTCTATTGAATCCTTGATGACTGTTTACATTTTTTACCCACCAACTACAATTGTGTTTGTTTTGTGAGCAGGATGGAGTGGGAGTGGGGGATGGAGATGAAGAGAGAGAAATGAGGAGCATTAACAGTAAAAAAAAAAAAAGAAAAATGAAATTGTGTAATGTAGATTTGTTTGTCTCAATGATGTTTATGTTGTGTGTGTGACCTAGATAAAAGAGCCGTCTGTATGGTGATGGTGTCCTATTAAGTGTTGGGTTGGTTTTCTTACTATCATTTATAATTTGTCTGCAGTGAATAATACAGAGGGAACTGGCATTCAATTGAAATATTGCTCTAAAAAGTATGTTGAAAAAAAAGTAAGCAAAATATTTTGGATCAAGAAACAAACTGGTCTTCCTGACAAATGCAGATCATCTTCATTAGTTCACTTTTTTTCACTTTTTATCCCTTTTGGAAATTATAGTTCACTTACCAGTAAATAAAACATATCTTCAAATGCAACACCACATCTTATCTGCAGAGCTAAAGTACACAGAGCATTTTGCATTTGACTTAACATTTTCCCACTGCTATTGAGGATTAAAGTTGACATTATTCAATGAAACATGACATTTTAACACTTATCAACTATGAAGTCTGAAAAATAAACAAAACAGATGCATATGCTCATGTTGTCCTGCCTTACTTAACATTGTTAGATTTCCCCCATCCAGACATGAATGAAAAGCTAATACCATTTGTTCAATCCACATTTCTTCACTCTCAAGGGTCTTAACACAGGTCTAGATCTAGAAGTGAAAAGGTCTTGGTTTGGCCATCAGGTTCCCACACAGGTTCCTCCAAATGTCCCAATGATAGAGAAATATTAAAAATTGGCATTTTAAAAGAAGCTAATAAGGAAATAAATAAAAATGATAACAACATACTTTTCTTATACCGTTGCGGAGGTACTCCTGCCCCCTTTAAATACCTCTCTCCTGTATTTTCACATTCAGAACAGTTTTACATTTTTATCATTATTTAAAAAGAACAGAAGGGAGGAAAATGGGGCAAGTGGGGTTTATTGAAAATGTATATTGATGGAATAAAAAAAAGTTGTATGTAAAGAAATGAGCTGCTGATCTGAAGAACTGATACAGAAGGAGAGAGGAAAAATGTGGATGAACAATGGGGTAAGAGAGGCAGGCAAAATGAAGATGCCAGAGAGCACTGATGATGATGGACAAGTGAGCAGGGGGACACAATGAGTTCTTTCCACACTAACAGCCATGATACAAGCATGCTTTTGGCCTCAATTTGTTTGTTTTCTAGCAGATCACACACACGCACACAAAAAAAATTAGCTACGAGTGAACTTTGTGAAATAGAGAACATTTAATACAGTGAGATGTAACCAAACATACAGTGCAATCACGCAGTGTGTCTGTATGAGTAAGTATGTCTGTCAGTGTTTTTGTTTCTTTCACCTCTACTGAATCAAATCAACTTATTCACAATGCCAGCACGCCATTTGTCAGCTCATAATCTGCACATGCCTGAAATACTATGGCTTGACAGCGGGGAGTTGGGTGGGGATTTGTAAGCTTATCTGCAATTATTTGAAATAAATGCATTTCCCCCCCTTTCTTTGTCCACATATTTCTGTCCATTACTCTTCTGTGATTTTTTGTTTTTATGCCTTTACCCTATTAGGGCCTGTGGCTAAATCTCTCTCTATGTGATGTTTACAGAATATCTAAAGATTTATCTGCTTTCTTCATTTTGCTTAAAGATTGCAGCTTCTCCCTAAAACTCCCAGGCATATGGTGTGACATTTTAAATCTTCTGCCACTTCCTTTCCCGGGGGCGCCTGTCTAGGTTTTTGGTGTTTGTTGGTTTAGGGTGCCTTTGAGTCCAATTTTGGGAGACGTTAGGATATACAAGTCTGATTTTGAAGCTGAAATAAAGCAGAAAAAAAGCAATTTGGGGGGTTAAATTCACATGAAGAACCTATTACAATACTCAGTTAAGAGCATAAAATGAACTTCTACACTGAAGATCATTCAAGTCCTGAGATAAGTGTCAGTGTAAAACTGCTGCTTTTGTATTTCTATTTCTAGGATACTTTACAATTTTCCCCTGATTTGTCATTCTCAATTAGTTTTTTTCCTTTTTAATATCTATATGTATAAGTTGAGAAGGACTCATTAGATCATACAATTCCACTTTCTCAGCCACACCATTAATTCAAAATATTTTATTGATAACAAAGGCCCAAACATCATCATCAGACTAGAATGTGTGAGCTATTGCAGCTGTAGTTCCACTTTAGCAGTCAAACAGAATGCTGATGCTAAGTGTTTAGTCACTTGACCTCTAATCCCCCCTTCAATCTCCCTTTATTTTTCTTTTCCCTGTCTTAGCAGGTATCATTTCTCAGGGGAAAGCACAGAGCTCCAATTGGGTTTATGGGGCCTCGGTGCAGTTTGACTTTGTTATAAAAGCATCCCAATAAAAACTGGAGATGGACGCACAGGGCGAGGGACCAGTCCTACTGTAAAAATGATAAGGAGTCAACGCATGCACTCAGGGAGCATATGGTCACTTTACTGCTCCCCGCAATAAAGGCAAGGGAGATGGAGGGAGGAAAGTAAATGAAAATATAGGAAGGAAATTGTAAAAAAAAAAAAAAAAAAAGAAAGAGAGAGAGAGAGAGAGAAAAGGAAAGACATTACTGATATTGTTATTATAGACAGAAAATAAAACAGACATTCCAGACATGCAGTTACAAGTTAGGGATTTTAAATTTACCTAACAATTTATATGTTATTGTACTATGCACTGAGCTTTTCACGTACCTCCATTTTATCTTGGTGAAAATACAGTATGTCGTAAAGAATTAGAAAACCATACATCGTGATGATATCTTTCTTGTCCATTGTCTTGCAAAATATGTCACTGAAGCAGAACAGAAAAGAACTTTCTTCTTTTGTGTCTTCTTTGGGGTAGAAAGCAAATTCCATCTGACTCCGACTGGCTCTTGCCTGGATGTTGCTGAACTTCAGCTTTCTTCTAGTTCTCCAAGTGACATACCCAGGGTCCATTTGTCTTTGCAATAATCCAAAATAGAAAAAGATAAAATAATAAGTTCCATAACAACTAAGTATTTATGATAAAAATGAACAGCTCTGATTTGTGTAGCACAGCGAGGCAGTGTTATCTTCATTTTACGACGTCTCAACCTGTTTTTAATGCTTTAAAAATCATATGATTTTTGCCGTTGGGATGCGGGGCGCCCCCCTTGTATAATGGTAGGGAAAACACTGTAGTTCATCACCAAGATGACAGCCAAATTTGAAGAAAAATTACTTCAGGGGTTCTTTACACATCACGTTTAAAGGAATGGACCACAAGAACTAGATGAGTATGATACTGTATGACCTTGACCTTTGACCACTAAAATCTAATCGGTTCATCACCGAGTTCAAGGAATTCCCTTCAAGCATTCCTTAGATATTATGTTTACGTCCGTACGTCCAGTCTAGATTAATTTTAATTCAGATTGAGAAAAAAAAAGCATCCAAGTCTCTACATTTAATAAAAAGAAAGAACAAATCAACCCAAAACAACTGCACTAAAACAGAAGTAAATAAAACATATTTTATTTGGATCAAGTTTGAAAACTACTGGGAGTCTTTAAAAAAGCCGACACTGATGAAGCGCTATTAAATGTGAAAGAAAAACTAAATGAATAGGAGGGCTCCTTCATCTCACCATCACATGGTTAACTCACAGTGATAGAGAGGGCATGTTACCATCAAGTCTTTCCATGCTTTATTATCTTTGCTTCAGCTCACTCGCCCTCTTACTCTGAAGTGGGCCAGAGTAAAAAAGAAAATTTTCATCAACTTGATGCTCTGGGCAGAATAATCTTTGTTTCTGTATTCACAGAAATTTAAGGCTCTGCATGATTGGGGTCACATACGCACTGTGACTGTCTATGTGCAAAGTGTTCATCTTGCGTTATTCCTTTCATCCTTACATTTATGCATGAGTGTATGCGTGTAAACAATTCAGGCAGAAAGAGTCAAAATTTTGCATTCTGCTCACTTAGTGATTTTAGTTGCATGGGTCCACTATGGGTGGTCTTAAGGTTTAATTAAGCACTGCAGAGAAAACAGAAAGAGAGGCACAGCTTGATGCACAACCAGGTCCTTCTGAATCTATTTTACATAAAATTAGAAAAAAAATAAGTACTCAACTGATCTTGACAGTGCCGCCACTAATCTCCATTAGCAATCAGGTAGAAAAGTCAGTGTTCAGTCTGAGCTAAACTTAAGTGTTTGTCGGCACAAATTATAATTCCTGTGTATGCCTCACAATCAGGGTCATTTAAGTGCCCTAGGCAAGACACTCCCTGGAGCCCCTGATGGATGTAAGTTTTTCAGAATAATGTTTATAACACTTATGTTTATTTTTATATATTTTATATTACTTTATTTAAGATAAAATTTTATGCAACTACTGTTCTCTGTCAGGCCACCAACATTGTTAATTAGTATGGGCACACTAGTCCCTGTTCCTATTATCACATTTGAACCATATTCACAATGTGATATAAACATACCCTGATTATTCATATCTCTGTATAATCAAGTCATTGTCCATCATTGCCATTGAGCAGGTCAGAGCATGTATTGCTAATAGGAGTAGTATGGCTGTCCTGACCACATCTCATAGCACAATACTAAATAAAGTAAATTAACCTTTCCCCCTCTTCATCTTTGTGTACACTTTGTCGTTACATTTTCTTCTTCCTTGTTCTTTCTTATTTTTATTTATACATAGTTTTTTTCCTCATTTGTAATGCCCCGTAGCTTGATGGAGCACCCTCAATTTAGTTGTACTCTCTGTACAATGACAATCAAGTCTATTCTATTCTATTTTTTGACTGCTTTTCAGTAGGTTTGCATTTCACTAGGGTCAGTGTCACTACTGGTAGCATGAGGCAATACCTGGACCCTACAGAGGTTGCACAGGCAGTCCAACTTCACCAGGATGGCACATCAATATGTGCCATTGCCAGAAGGTTTGCTGTCTCCCCCAACACAGTCTCCAGAGCATGGAGGAGATTCCAGGAGTTACTCTAGGAGAGCTGGACAGGGCCATCGACGGTCCTTGACCCATCAACAGGACTTGCTCGTTAGAGCAAGGAGGAACGGGATGAGTAATGGCAGAGCCCTACAAAGTGACCTCCAGTGGGCCACTGGTGTACATGTCTCTGACTAAACCATTAGAAACAGTATTCATGAGGGTAGCCTGAGTGGGCACTGTCCTCACTGCCTGGCACCATGGAGCTCGACTGGCATTTTCATGAGAACACCACAACTGGCATGTCACAGATGAGAGCAGGTTTACTCTCATTTGACAGAAGTGAAAGGGTCTGGAGAATCCACGGTGAACATTATGCTGCCTGCAACACTGTTCAGCATGATCGGTTTGGTGGTGGGTCAGTTTTGGCATATCCATGGAGGGGCGCACAGACCTCTACAGTAGTGGCTCTCAAACTATGGTAAACTATGGTACTTTTTTCATAAAAAATGTAATAACATGAAAGACCTAACACTACTATAGTTTACAAGTGAACAGTCTCAGCCTACTGGACAACTCCAGACTTTTATACACTTTACATGCTCATAAACATTACTAAAAGCATGAGAGTCACAACACAGCATAGCGATCTGTCAGGCCCACGGTCACAGAGACAGAAATAGCCTCACAGACATGGCTGAAATCTGCTGGTTAAAAAAAAATCGGGAGCATACAGCACTTTGAAGCCCAGTGTGTCCGTCTCAGGATTTACAGGTGAACCGTTTCCACTCACCGGACAGCGTCTGACCATCAGACTTTTACATTTCCATAAACATTATTGCCGGCATTAGAGTCACAACACACCATACAGAATTACAAGTCTTAGCCCACATCGACGATACAGTGTTTCCATTCACATGTTGTTGTAGCCAAAATCTGGTATCTGGATGTCTGTCATTAATTAGAACCATGCCCAGTTTTATTGGGGACGTTTTATTCATACATGTGAGCAGACATAACAAAGGTCAGTAATAGGGTCGCTAAATTCGAATGAAGTTGGTTCTCGCTGACACACTAACAGCTGCACAGCTGTGTGTGCACACTTCACCCGTTCAATCTCTCATGTGGTTTGTACATACGTTCAAATGGACAGAAACAGTCTTATTCACAGAGACTGCTGAAGTCTAGTCGCTGAAGTCTGTTGGTTGACCAGGATAGACGATGGCACCCTGACTGCCATTAGGTATCGGGATAAAATCCTTAGACCCATTGTTAGACCCTTTGCTGGTGCAGTGGGTCTTGGGTTCCTCCTGGTGCATGATAATGCCCAACCTCATGTGGCCAGAGTATGCAGGCAGTTCCAGGAGGATAACTGATACCATTGACTGGCCTCCATGCTCATCTGACCTAAATCCAATACCTCTGGGACATTATGTTTAGCTCCATCCAACGTCACTAGGTTGCATCTCGGACTGTCTAGGAGCTCAGTGATGCCCTGGTCTGGAACTGGGAGGAAATACCCCAGGGCACCATTTGTTATCTCATAAGGAGCATGCCCCAATGTTGTCAGCCATGCATGCACATGGGGGCCATACAAACTAGTGAGTACCATTTTGAGTTGCTGCAATGACATTTTAGCAGATTGGACTAGCCTGCCGCATCAGTTTTTCAGTTAAAATTGTTTGGTGACTTTGAATTAAGCCCTCTGTGGGTTAATAATTTTCATTTTCTATACATAATATGGCACCCTTTTGTTCGTAACACATTACCCATGCCATATTACTATGAATATCCAGCATGATTTCTTTTTCAATTGAGATCTGATGTGTTTTTAAAGTGTTCCTTACATTTTTTTGAGTATTTTATATAACTCAGAAGAGCGTGGAGTACTGGAAGTACTGGACAAAGTGAATTGGTATCTTCCTTTTGATTGACTGGATACACCTGATCCAGGTAATTAGCATTGTGAAGGGCAGAGATAGCTGGAAAACAAGCAGGGCAGGAGGCCCTGAGGATAAGACGTGGACATTTTTCTGTACTTAGATAACTAAATAATGCAGTGGTAAAAAACAACAGCTACAGTGAGCTTTTCAAATGAAAAAGGAGAAGTGTCACGAAAGGTCATACAGTTGTGAACCTCTGGCTATCAAGTCAGTTGCCATCCTCCTTTAAGCTTCCCAGATGTAGTGTGTCTCACTACTATATGACCTTCAGCTCTAAACTCTCAACTTCCTCTCTCTTCCTCTCTCTCTCTTTAGCTGTTTTCACATATACACTCTGATAATGTCAGAAGCCTCAGATTCAGATGTTGTGCAGAACTTTGCTTACACACATGTAGGGCATAGCTACATGAGTTACAGTGCATGTCTGAAAGCAGCTTTTGAGTATATGCACCTGCCCAGCATGCAGACTGTGCCAATCTGCCTGCAGTAATCATTGTTAATGGTAAAAGTCAGGGCCAAACAGACAATGCACATATAAGCATATTGGAATCAAAAGTGTAATTGGCCTAGTATGCTACCTCATTAGCCTCTGAAAGCTAACACTAGTATTAGTGCCCAATAGCTGTGAGCTTAATGTGCTCCTAATTACCTCTATAAGCCCTTCACATCTTTTATTTGCTTCTGCTTAGGTAAGCATTCAATCTCACTACACTATTACACATGGAAGAAGAGCAGCTTTTCAGTCCAACTCTGAAACAGTGTTGTTAAAAAGTATTTGCCCCTTCCAGAGTTAGTTATTTTTTGCATATTTGTCACACTTATTACACAACCCAGAGACAACCCAGGTAATTACAAAATGCAGTTTTTAAATGATTATTTAACTTATTAAGGTAAAAAACCTGTGCAAACCTGCTTGAGCCTATGTGGAAAAAGTCTCTTCCACACGGCGGAGTTGATAGTTAGTTGTAACCACTGCAAAGTTGAATTTTCCTATCACCGGAAAACTTGGTCTGACATATCACTTAATTACTCTTTCTTTGTGTGCTTGTGTGTAACAGTGTGATTAATCGCAATTAAATTTTTTTATCACTGCCCAGCACTAATTGAAATGCATTTGATCATCTAAATTATTTAAGTTTGAGCACAAATGATTTTTCATAGCATTGTAGGAATTTCCAAAAATAACACAACAAACAGCATCTAACCATTTTAACTGTCCAAACACTAATTCACCTCATTTGAATTTAAGACTATAGTCAAAAATTACCCTGTGTTTATAGTTTGTAGCACCAACTATTTCTTCTGAATGTTTCAACATAGAATAACATTTTAACAAAAGTGCAAACTTTAGCACTCAAACACAACATTGTATTTTCTAACTTGTTCCATGATTAGTAAGACAATCTTTCTTTTTATTTACATATTGCCTAGTCTGACACTATGTATCATTTCACAATTTTGTTTCTGATAATCTTTATATACAGCAAATAAAATTAACTTACTTGAATGTTTGATTATAAAATCTATACCCTAAGGTCTGACACAAAGTCCTACATTAGCTCAATGACTCACACAACACAAATAACATTACTAATCTCAGCAAACGGAGCACTGATTTTTCATAGTGTTGCTTTAAAATGGAATTTTGCTTGTGTTAAAGAGGTAGTGATGAGTGTATCAAATCTGAAAAAAGTAAAAGCTAAAAAGCAAAGTTAGTTTTTCTCTAACAATAATTTGCTACATTGGACAGAAAGAGGGATGACATGCCTATTCAAATATGAAGAATGCCTCAATGGATGACTTACATTAAGATTTTTGTTCATTCATAAAAGCTTACAGAAGACACTGCACAACATGACGTCATGTGTACATCTTATATAATGACCACTAGTGCACTGACACTTTATCACAACCACAGTCTAATGAAGCAGCTGTTTCTCAATTGGCACTGACTGAAGAACTAATTTCAAAATGAGTTGGAAATAAGGTCATTAGAGAAAAGCTGGTGTCCAGCACTTTTTCTTGTCTTATTGTCTGGACACTTAGACAGAATTGTAATTTCTAATAAATCTCCAAACGACAGAGTGGAGAAGGATGAGCACTTTTCTAACTTTTCCTCTTAGGACTTTGACTTTCAAATGCATTTCTCTACCTTAATAGCCATCAAAGTCTAGAAGTTAGAGATGACAGCCCCACCCCCTTTACCACTCTTTCTCCCAGTTCCATCTACTACACTGCCCCAAAGTCTCCCAGGTGTGACTGTGTTTGAGCAGATGACAAGCAGGAGAAGAGCTAGAAAGACCCTGACCATTTCTAGGTGTAGCTTTACCTAAACAGGATTCATTCCCACAGCCACAAGAACCTTGCAACCCAGTAGACAGTCAAGACTGTGTATGTAAGTGCTTATGTGTTAATGTGTACACATGTGCGTTTCTGTGTGTATGTATGAGAATGTCTGTGTGGCCTGTGAACCATCACGGCAACACAGGTCTGCCTGGGAGGATAAGACTGTGATGTCTTATCAGCCACAAGCCAGACAGACACACAACCACACATTCTCAGACAGACACACACATGCAGTAGGATAATATGCCACCTCATATCAGCTATACAGCAAGGCCTGTCACTGTTGTTGGGGCGCGTGGGAAGGGGAACAGCAGGTGGGAACAAAGGAGGGGTAGGGGTAGAATAGAGTAGAGGCATGGAGGATAAGCCAGGTAAGTTGAGGGATAAAGAATGAAAATGCTTAATGTGATGAGAAAAGAAAAGAAGTGACAGAGAAGAGAAAGATAAAGACACAGGGAGACAGGGGGAAGAGTGACTGTAATTCCCTCTGACGATAAACAGTAATGGAGAAAGGTGGGGATTAATAATCACAGAAGTAGGACAGTCATTAGCAGTTGCATTTTCCAGTAACCAAAATGTTTTCCTACCACAACTGTCAGACAACAGTAAGATTTTAGCATCAGTCGCACATAAGTAAATCAGCGAGTCAGTGACTAACTGAAGGACTAATACCCATGGTCACATCATATGAGATATATGGTAGAGACAGGACAGATACACATATTTACAAATCGGGCTTCACATTAGTGCTGAGTTGTAATATCTCATACAGTATGAATTTTTCATATACCACCATACCATCATATCAACAGCTGTAATACTTCAGTAGACAGGAAACAATACTAATCGCTACTAGAAGCACTACAGAGTGTCATTCAGTGTATCTTGTGCTGTATCTACAGAGTGGCGTTTTTGATTTGTAAACTATATATACATATAATATATAAAAAAATATAGTTTAAAAAAAAAATATATATATAAGTAAATGTGATATATAAGTCAAAAACGGGATGTGGGGAAACTTCAATATGGTCTGAGTGTGGCAAGAAGTCAGTAACAGCATGACTACCTGACTTAACAGGTAAGTTCACAAAAAGCAATGGATGACCTGATGTATTACTTGTTTATAGTGGCTAACTAATGTATGAGACTGTATGTAACCAAGTGACATTCAGGAATAAGGTCAGAGTAAATGCCTGGCTGACTGAATGGTCATTGAGTATGTGTTTGAAAGAATGACTTAGATGTACAAATGACAGAATGAAAAGAGTGCACGAGCAAGTAAATTACTACCGGATTCAGTAAATAATTGACTCAATGGCAAACTAAGCAAAAGAGAAAGATATTTCAGACATAGCACGTTTCTACACCTCTGATGAATGGCACTGTGGAATTAATGTTCACAACAACAAAGAAACGCCCTGCACTCCTTTCAGATTTGACAGGGCTGGCCAAGAAATTAGCCTCAAAAATGTCAGGAAAATGGCAAAGGAGTGAGGAGGGAGGGACAAAAGGAGGGAAGAAGAAAGCGAAGAGGACAAGTGGAGAACCTGATGAAAGACAAAAGTTGGGAACGTGGCAAAAGAAAACAGATATTTTAACAGCAACACATAATTATAGAAATGTCAAAGAGGTGTACAAATAAGCTCAGCAAAAGGAAGAAATAAAGGGAGGTGACAGGAGGGGAAAGGGGTGGATAAGGGCATTGAGAGTAGGAGATGGAAATTCTTTTGCCACTCTGAAAATTAGTTATGTTGGAAAGGGGGGAGGCGGAAGGAGGGGAGAAAGGAATAACAGAGGAGGAAAATGACTTAGGAACACAGACCATCAGTCATTGGGAAAGCAGGCCTGACACTACTGCATCAATAATTCAGATGACTATGGCTAATGAGCGAGATCCAAACAAATCACCCTTGAATTCACTGGGAGAACATTGAAACATTTCACTGCACAACATATGGCGCCGTTATGGCTGCTTTTTAGCTGCAGTTTGGGCTGTATTGGCAACAGTCAAGAAAAAGAGAGCTGGAGAGAATATGCATCTCTCTTGAAAGCAACAACTAACCAAAGGAAAGACCCATTCAACAATAAGACTTAGAAATAAGACTGAAATAAAGTAGGAGTAAAAAACTAGAGTAAAAGAATGTGCATAAGAAAGTCATCTCAGTGAGATATGGCATTGGCTGTAGTACAGTGGATGTAAAAGTAAAGATAAAACCAATTGGCACTATTTGGCAGCATCAAGTCTAAATCTAACTCAGTATGGTGTCTGTCATTAGACAAATGATGTAACTTGGTTCATCATAACTACACACAGCGACACCAGCACCTACACAGCATGGGGGAAAATTGAAAATAAAATCTGTGTTTCCTTCACAGCATGATAACACCCACCTATTTATAGAGTGTAGTTGCTAAATGTAAGTTTTATAGTACACCAAAGTATGCCTGAACTTAATTTGCTAATACTGTATATTGTTCAGTGATCATGCACTGCAACTACAATACACCCACACAGCTACAAAAATTAAGGAAACACTTAATCATCACAGTACAAAACCAAATCAGTTAAACTTCTATTTACATCTATTCATTTAGGAAGCACCACTGTAAATCAATTTCACCTTTGGTGCAAATAATCGTGGCAACAGGTGCAATGGAGAGGCAAAAGCAAGACAACCCCCCAAAAAGGAAATTGTTTTGCATGTGACAAATGCCACAGACAAATGCTCTTTCCTCATCCTTCCTGACATTTTGTTTTTTGCTACTACTGGTACTGGTAGCATGGGGCAGTAACTTTAGTCTAGGGCTGCATTATTTGGGGAAAAAAAGTCACATTGCAATTATCGAGATTAATATTGCGATATGCAATTGAAATATGATAAAGGGCACTTGTTTGCAAAATTACAGTAAACACAGTTGTTATGGATATTGTCTAGGACAGGTAAGTTGTGACACTATTCCTGTAGAAGGAAATGGGCCTTTCCTGCTATGCTATGTGACACATAGATATCATTCTATACGCAAAACATATTTTACTTGGCTATCCTTAACCCTATAGTCTCAGGAGTAAGAGAGGCTCTGTGTGAAGCGTCAGTTCACTATCACAACCAACTGAGTACTGGTACTACATTATCAGAATAGTTGAGCTAAATAAGTGGATACATGCTTTACCTAACCATTAGTAGGGTAAACTGATTTTTTATATATTTTTTTATAGGTTACAGAAAATATTTTATACTTACATATTTTAAACTGTTTTTTAAGCTAAGAAAACTGAGCAGCCAGTCTCACGTTAGTCACCTGGTAAACTTCAAGTGAATGAAAGATAATAGATTGTCGATTTAATCCATGCACTCAAAATATAAATCACAGCATTTTGCTATGAGTTTGATTAATTTTAAATAATTGTCCAGCCCTACTTTAATCCAATCAGAATAGGGCTGCAACTAATGATTATTTTAATAATCGATTAATCTGTAAATTATTTTTTCGATAAATTGATGAATCGGATAAAAAACTAAAAAAACAAGAAAAGCATTCATTTCCAACCCTGTTCTGTCTCCCCAGTGTGAAACCTACGTTCATCACTTTCTGTCTGACGCCCTGGCCGCCCGTAACGTTTCCAGAAATACACAGAACTTCTCACTGTGGTTTCCAAACGCAGAAACAATTCTGAATACAGAATTCTCCTGACTGTAGAAATATATTGTTTATTGCTAGAAACATAACAAGGAAAATGTCATAGAAGTAGATGGTTTCGTTTGCTTACAATCAGCTGTATAGTTTAATATGAAGCGTCGCGGTGTGTGTGTCTTTTGGGGTTACGTCGTGTTACGTCGCCTTGTTGAGGCTCTGCTTTGTTAACGTGCTGATGCTTCCGCAAAAACATGAGTAATGTTGTAGAGTCTGTATGTTTGTGGTGCGCCAGCTCTGTTTTACAATGTAAACACTGGACCACGTTGTTCTGCTTGACCATCTTTGTTGAATGTGCGTCAATTATAACAAATGGAACTTCCTGTTTAACGCGAGTTGCATGACATAAATGGAGCCTTAATTCTAGATAAAATGTCTCGATCATTTTTTCTAATCCTTGCAGCCCTAAACTATAGCACCCCTGCTTTACTACTGTTATTAACGAGCTAATGCTAACTTGTCATGTTTGTCAAGCGGGAAACAAGTAAACACCAGCACCAGGAACAATACGTATGTACGTACATATGTGCAGTTGTAAGAAGGTTTACTCTGTCTCTCAGCACAGTGTCAAGACCATGCAGGAGATACCAGAAGAGCGGCCGTTACACCAGGAGAGTTAGACAGGGCTCTAGAATGGCAACAATCCAATAGTAGGACTAGTGTCTGTGCACTGTGCAAGCCTTACAAAATAACCTCCAGCAAGCTACTGGTGTGCATGTTTCTGATCAAACTATCAGAAACTCTATGAGATGTCATGAAGGGATGGCCCAACATCCTCCAGTATGTCCTGTACTCACAACCCAGCACCCTGTAGCTCAAATGGCATTCACCAAAGAACACCAGAATTTGCAGGTTGATCTCTTCACAGATAAAAGCAAATTCACACTGGACAATATGACACATGCAAAAGATTCTGGAGAGGTTGTGATGATTATTATGCTGCCTGTAACATCATTGAGCATGACCGATTTGGTGGTGGGTCAGTGAGACATATTCTTCGAGGCCGCACAGACCTCCATGTCATAGTCAACTATACCCTGACTGCTGTGAGCTACCAGAATAAAATCACCAGAGTGACTGTCAGACCTTACACTGGTGCAGTGGGCACTTGGTTTCTCCTGGTGCAGCAAAAATCCAGCATCACTTGGCCAGAAGTAAGGCACTTCCTGATGACAAAGGCATTGATGCCACTGGCTGGCTCTCATGTTCCCCTGACCTAAATTCATTAGAGCATCCATGAGACATTATGTTTCATCCAACGTCACCTAGTACCTCTACAGACTGTCCAGGATGTCAATGATGTCTTAATCCAGGTCTGGGAGGAGATCCCATAGGACACCATCTGCCAACTTAGGAGCATGCTTAGACATTCTCAGAAGTGCATACAGGCAGGCTGGGGCCATACACACTAGTCACATAAGAGTTGTTATGATGGAATTCACACAACTTGGTTGAGCCTGTGATTTCAAATTTCACTTAGATTATTAGTGTGAATACAGCCCTCCCTAGGTTCATAATTTTGATTTCTACTAATGCCTGTTATGTCAAACAAATTATACACTAAAGAATTCAACAATAATTTGTTCATCAAAATCTGATGTGTGATTTAAGTGTTCCTTTTTTTTTAAACCCATCACATCTACATTATCTTCAGTTTAGGATGATCAATCTATAGACAAACATATTAGCTCTATCATTTCTGAACACTAAAATTCAAATGTCGGTACATGATCGAAATCAAAATGCATTTGTCTTAAGTGGGCGCACTGATTGAAATTTCAGTGCTAATGGTGTGATCATTCTCAATTCTTGTTTAAATCCATCCTAAAGACAGAAATGTCAAATCAGCATTGGTTAAAACAGGCCTCTCGTAATGCATTTTAGCATCTGTCAAAAGTAGAGAAACGTTTAAAGTACTCTTAAGTAACTAGTACTGATTCATAAACTAGTCTTTAAAATATTGACTGAAATAATGGCTTAATTAATAATGCAGCATCCCTGTGCCCCAGGGGTCTATTATACCTACAATACAATCTCCCAGGTATAAATTCTAGACCTTTTCTCTGTGACATCCCATTTTCTCCCTTCCTGCATTTCCTGACAAGGTACGAAAAGGTGTTCAGAGCTGACTGGCAAATTCCTGCACATACACCACACATTGGATTGTAATATGCTGAATAAAAGACTCCTTGGCAACAGTATATCTACATATTACTCAGAATGCAAAGTTTTTTTTAAAGAAATACACTTCCTCAATGAGAAAAGAGATTGTGACAAAAATGATAGTATATACCTTCAAATAACTTGGTGTACGTCAGAGCCACATCGTAACCTGCACTGATCAAGGCAGCTGGTTGAGTTTTACTTAATATTTTTCTTAGTTTAGTAACCCACTGTGATAAAGACAACAACACACCCAGCACCAATCAAATTGTACTCGAGTCAGATACTCAGTCGTAGTACCTATTACATTATTACACACTTGTGTGTGTGTGTGTATGTGTGTGTGTGATGTGTATTACTACCATGTCAATGTCTACCTGTTACTGTTACTCTTAGACAACCTATACATTTAAACAAAAGCTTATATATAAATATTATATATATTATTCAAGTGAATATGAAATGCAAATATGTTTATAGAAACAGTAAAAGCACAGCGCTGAATGCATAAACACTACACCACGCTACAGTTTATTCTAACATGATAGGGTCAGACACTAAAACCAAGAGTCAATAGTGCTTACACAGTGTCCAGTTTCAGTCTAAATTCACCAAGTGGCTTGGCTTATGCCCTGAAGGGCCTATCTGTAGTTTATTGCACCTCTGTGTGCAGAGGTAGCAGGCTCTTACTATTCCGATCCACTTATTAGACTGGTCCCTGGGTGTGGTAGCAAGACCATTAGTTTGCAATCCCTATCTCTCTATAGATGTATAACTCTCTAGATATATAATTCTCCTTGCCTCAGACTTGCTACCCAGTACTTTTTTTTCGTTCTTTACCTCCCTTGACTCCATATACCTAGTACAGGAAGTGCTTACATTGGTTCTTTCTTTGTGCTGTCGTCAGCCTTAAGACAGAAACACAACATAAGCTAGATATAATATCTAGCAGAGGGTGATGACAAGAAAGTATTGAAAGGATATAAATATTCTTTCTCTCTTTATTGCTATTTCTTCCTCTCCCTTAGGGGCATATAGCAAGATTTAAGACGGACTGGGTCTAGCACTGTTGCCCTAACTTCTTTTGTCTTTTTTTCTTTTTTTTTATTAATTTCTTTCACACCATTTGTCAGTCTTGATTCTTAATTTTTTCCTTAGTCTCCTTTTCCCCTCTTAGACTTTTTCATCTTTATCTTCCCACATATACATCCTGATCTAAGCTCTAAAATAAGAAAGAGAACATTTTAAGTGCTTTCTTAAAATTAGACTTTGCTGCAGTGCCCACGCTAACCTGAACTCTACCGTGAGTCAACTTGTAGAGAAAGAAAAGAAAATATGTTTTAGAACCTCAGATTGATCAGAAATACAGTGTAGACATTGTTTATATTGTAACTGATTATTGTAACTGGAAACAGCTGTTTTTAAAGGAATATTTACATAAACACACATACCCACAGCACTAATTAATTAACTAATGAAAATTAGTGCTGTCTTCCAATTGTGTGTTGTTTTTCCTAATGAAAGTTTGTTAATTCAAAAAGATAACAGATCATTAAAAAACCCTTTTGCAAACAGAAATGTATTTACCGTTCTTCCTCCACCTCATCTGCCATGGCCCCAGGCTGGCAACTGGGAAAGTACATTCTAAGCCCTCAATATCTCTCCTGTGACTCACTAAAAGTATGAATGTGTGTGTGTGCGCTTGTGCCTGCCTAATATTTGGTACATAGTCAGATCATTCACATTGTAGGGACCAAAGTTAAATGGTGGCACAAAACATACATAATAAAAATGTTTTAAAAACAGGTACCTCAATGTCAGAGAAGCAAACTAATATTAGTTGGGTAAGTGACAGAAATGTTTTTTGTATCACTCAATAGATAATGTGGAGGTGTCCTTGAGCTGCTTGTTCCCCAACAGTGCCTATAATGGGCAGTTTCCTCATGTACTTTTCTGAATGTGAAGCAAGGCAGTGCTGAAAATAAGCACTGATGTCTGTAGACTATCCCTGGGTAAAAAAGGATAAAAATAGAAATTCAAGAGAGTATTCATTAATGATGGTAAAACTGACGTTTTAAACTTCAAAATGCAGCATTTTGGCTTTAGTGATCCTAAAAGGTAAATAAAAAATAACATTTTACACTGGAGAGAATAAATAAATCTGTGCGACTGGTTCTTGCATGAGACCCAATCTATTTTACTAATCACACAGTGATCACTGTACTATTGTTATCCATATCAAATACATGTTTAAAAAATCCATACTCAGAGACCTGATGTGCTCTCAAAGGGGAGAAAGAAAATACAGGTAATGTCAAAATCACTTTTCAGCATGACACAATGTTTTACTATGTTTTCATATTATTCTCATTTTCCATTACTAAAAAACTGGAGCAACAAATTCCAGGGTGCCCTGACAGATCTGGAGATTGGTGGTGGGGGGTGATGTTACCAATTGTTTCCTAAATGTTAAAATGACAAGAAGTGAAATAATGAAATATTAATTACATATACACCTTGCAAGCCCTTAACAGCAAGCTGCAGGTTCAATTATGTCTTAATTATGCATTCATTATCGCGGTCACTCAAATGCTTTTCCATCCTGTGGCTAATCCGTCCATTTATTCATCAGTTTACTCTTCCACTCAGTCAGCTCTTTGTTCATCCATCAGTTTGCATATTCAATTCTTTATTCATTCATTCAAATATTTATTCATCTGCCATGCATTTGTCCACACATTATCATTACATATTCATGCCACAATTTGTCCATTCAATCAATTTTCTATTCATATGCAAAGTTGGCTGATAAAAAAGTGCTGACGATGTGGTTCAGCAGTAAAGTTACAACACCACTCTGTGCAAAGTACATGGTCCAAAATGAGATTTTCAAAGGCTGACATCTAAACGTTGATTTGAGATTAACAATGTGTGCTGACATTCAGCCAACAGTCCTGGCACAAACAATGCAGTACAGGCGCCCCACAGCTTGTTTGTACACATATTTCCTATATCTCTTTTGACTATCTGAACATAACATGTTTTAGGGTGGCCACCCTTGGCCCCAGTGGCCACTGAAAGGTCAAATGTGCGATGTGCATTAGTAAGATTACAGAGGTTGCGATGATAAATGCCGTTAGTATGCTAATGATAAATACAGTTGTGTGTTAGATCCGAGCTAACAAAATAGCCTGCAGTAAACTGTCAAATGTTTCTCGTAGATCTGCTAACTATTTCAGGAGCTGTATTTTATGTGGTATATTTTCTGACGACGTCTCTCCACTTAATTCAGTGCAAAGCAGGTTAACAAACCCTTTACATTCAGTGACAAAAACAGCTTCCTCCTCACTATCCGCTCAGCTGAACAGACCTCTCATGACCTCAACGAAATAACCACATGCAGCTATCGTGGAGCTGCATAAAATCCCACATGCAGCTAGCAAGCACCTGGCTTTGGTTGATGTGTGGTTCTCGCCAGCACCGTGTAAAGACATAATAAAGCTAAACTAGAAAGTTCCTGGGGAAACTTTGAAGGTGCCTGCCACCTTGCGCCCGTGAACCTTAAACCCATCACGCCAAT
>JAUYWH010000001.1:16111930-16126826 GCA_034779795.1 Ctenopoma multispine
CCAGTTTAGAGGTGGATAACAATATGTGCCTCCATTGAAATGAATGGAGGCAATGCTTTGCATGGCTTCGCCATGCATTGCATTGCCTCCTATTCATTTTCAATGGCAGGCACCAACAAGTAAAACTCAGCACTTCCTGCATTAATGATTATCAAAATAAAATCCTCGCGACAGTGATGCATGCTTTAAAGCTGTGAAGCTAATGCCAAAGCAGTGTAAGAATATTAATGTTAACACATGGGATATGTTAGTGATGCTATTGACACTTTGATGTACCGTTAGGCTGTAGGTAACGTACAGTAGGCCTGCATTAGCAAACGTTTTTTAGCTTGCTATGTTTAATCCAGTGTGTACGTTTGTCATACGCAGAAAACGAGAAAAGCTCAATCACCACCACAAAACATGACAAATAACTTGTAAACTGCGCATATTTTACGTGCATCACACGAGTAGAGTTTTTATCTTCCAAAGACTAAAAAAGCACAGCTTTGCCCTGACTAACTTCCTGCCTACTAACCCTGACTAGCTTAACAGACACACCGACAGATTGAACCTGCACACTCCTATCATTAGACACAAAAATATTTTCAGAAATTTCAATTAAAACGGTTGGGGCTTTACCTCCTTTTTCTTTTGACCTCCCCCGGGTGGCAGACATAGCAGCAGGATGAAGAAAAGAGACAGGACCGACAGGTTAGCGAAGGATTTAGCCGAAACAGACGCCATGACGGAAGGATGCTCTGACTGCGAGACACGTCTCCGACAAAGGATTGGACTCTGACTCGACCAATCAGCAGAGAGATTGGAGCGCGGAACCCTCTGGGTTTTGTAGTTTTTGAGGCTGTCAGTAGTTCATGTGTAGGTTCAGCATGTAATGTTGACACTGCATCATAGCTACATAGCGCTATATCACTTGACATGTTATCCTGACCTAAATAGTGTGTTGAGAAAAGAACATGTAAAGATCTAATTCTGACTGTGAAGTACCTCTGTGGAAGAATGAAAAGAAGACCAAAAACAAAAAGTTGCAACAAATAGTTTATCACTGATGCTTTTGTTTTGTTTTTTTAATGAGTTATTGAATAAATAGGATAAATGGATCAAATCTGTCACAGACTCCACTCAGGCAACTTGAAAGTGTGTTGTTTCCTGCTTGAAATCCAATGCACCACGTTAGCTTCACTAAACCTTTTTCATACGCATGATTTTAGAACGCTGAGGAATCACATTACCTGACGTCTAGATGTCTGTATCTGTTCGTCTGTATCATCACGAAAATATCAAAAGTCACAAGCGTAGCAACACAATTTCAGTCTACGTGCTGCCATTTTTAGTGTATTTCATTTTATATTTTTGAATGTGAATGGGCTTCAGTCTCACGATAGTAATAACTGAGTCACTGAAACCAAAACCAAAAAAGCTCAGCTGGAAGCCAAAAAGTTATTAGTTTGCAGCTGGATATGCTGCTATGTGAACCAATATGAGATTTTAATCATGTTCTGACTGTGATGAGATTGTTACAGACACTTAATAAGTGTTAATATGTGAGTGCCGGTGTCATGTATGTACCTGACATATGTATGATGATATGATATATGCAGTCAAAATAATGCAGCAGAATGCATGGCTATAAGAACCAGCATTATTGCTCATTATCACACTCTCAGCAAAATATGACCATTAGGCTTGTAAGTATCACAAAGGATATTGTATTGAATTGCATTAAACTGGACATAGTTTTCTACTTTTCTGGCCATTTGGCATTATTCCCTGGCTTTATAACACAGGGTGAAGGGAGAGAGGAAGTGGCTAATCTAGTTTACTTTGTTGCACTCTCTCTCTCTGTCTCTCTGTCTCTCTCTAGTGAAAAAAAGCTTTCTGTCTGTCTTGCCTAATCAGGTGGTTCTCCCATGTACTCACTGGCCAATTTATTAGGTACAACAGTCTATCACCTGTGGTCAGAACCTGGAAATTACTGAAATGGCATGCCATTCTTCATATACGTTTCCAATTAATGATGTTGTCATCTTGTAACTCTACAATGTAGGTCTGTCTGTGCATGCTGAAAGATAGTTTGCTCCTCAGTTGACTTTTCTGAGGTTTCTTCCACTTTTTTCATTGGTGGAATTGTTCTTCATCCAGTTCAAGGGGCTAGTGAGAAATTGTGCCATATGATTTACAGGTTGTAAAGCTCATTCAGGCAAATTTGCTTTTTGTGATTAAGGGCTATATTAATAAAAAGTGACTTGGTTTGACAATTGACTATAGATTTATTTGCAGGCGGTAAATAATGTTGAAAATGCACAAAAAGTCAGTCTTGTAGATCAATGAATACTTTGCCTCAGAGAGGTAAGATATTAATGGCCCAGTAATAGATGTGTAAGAGGCTTGAGCAAGGTCTGGACTGCTGTAAGGAACTTAAAGAAACCTGTGATACAGGCCCAATGCTCTGAAATGTTTCTACAATAGATGTGAAAGCAAAAATATAAAAGTGAAACTGAATGACCAATCAGACTAATCACACAAGCAAATAAATGAATACAAGATGATTAAATTAGTAATGGACAAATTAAGTTGTTATAGGCTATAGTATGTAAGTGTTTCACATTCTGTCTCATTCGCTTACACACCATCAACCCCCCACTCTACCACCACACACACACACAGACACAATGCTGAAACAATACACATGTTGAAATATTAAAGCCAATGCACCATGAAACAATCAGTACGTGTTGCAGTCTTGTTAAACCACAGTTCATTCACTCTACAGCAGCTCAATAATAGAAGAACTCCCAGATTTGTCGGGCTTGGTTGCGAAATTTGCCAAATAATTCCCTCACATGGTTTTGGGCTTTCAAATGTTAAAGTCTCATAAGCTGCACTGCAGGTTGCATCTGGGAGGTTGTTTTGTTGCACAATTATTGTCATTACCAAATTTTTGACAGGTAGATTCTCAATAGTGATTATTGTTATTTATTAAGAGTCAGATTACTTGTTTTGTCTAAAACTTGAAGATATTTAGTTTATTGGAGGACTAAGAAACCTGAAAACATTTAGAGCCAGGCAGTTGGACATGGAATAAGCAATTCCATCAACTTAGGAAATGTCCCTCAGTGTCCTCAATACAACGACTAAGAAATAAAGACAGAAAGAGAAAAAGAGCAACAATTATGAAATGCATGTTCTGTTGCATGTTTTATATGTAATAACATCATGTGCATTTTATGGAAATGACATTACTCCATACATTAGCATTTCTGAGTCACCAGAGCACAAAAAAAAACAAAACAAAACACTGTTATGGTGTTTGGAGATGCACAGAAAGGAAGAAGCAGAGGGAGGAGGGGCGGAGGGGAGGAGGGGAAAGATGGGTGACGTAATTTCCAGCTGGCACAGAACTGGGCGCCCGTATCCGAGGTCAGCTTCTGCCTTCAACAGAAGTCCACAGAAAAATTATTAATTGCACGACAGCACGAAGTTTATAGAAAGTGGGAAGGTGGCATGCAGAGGAGCAGGAAATAGCAAAAGAGCACAAGTGAGAGAGGCTGTGAGAGTGCAACGTCAAAAAGGAAGGAGAGAGAAAGTAAGAGAGAGATTTTGGGGGGTATTGGAAGCAGAGAGAGCGACAGCAAGAGTGATGAAGATGGGAAGTGAGAGAGGGACATGTATCGAGAGTGGATAAAGAAAAGAGTCAGACAAACACAGAGGGAGAAGCAGAGCAAGTGAGTGAGGTATTCATTAATAAGATGTTTGTTATCTCTGACCGGCTCCCTCAATAAATGTTCCTCTGTGTTCTCTAGTGTGCTATTCAATAGGCCTATGGCTGTGTGCGTATGTGTGTGGATTTGTGCATTTGCCTGTGTATATGTGTTCAGCAGGTATATCGACTAGATATACCTGTCTATGCCTACTCTCAGAAGCAAATTCTGTTTGTTGTATTTATGCAGCCATTAGCTTTAGGATGTCCTGGTGTCTGTTCATTATTGGTGTTTGTGAAAATACAAGTAACTACCGATGGCGTTAAACACACAAAGTTTGGCCTTTGCAGACTTTTAATAAACTATTAAATTGATCATTGTGGTTGTTTAAAACCCCCAGCATTGGCTGTGATAATCATACACCTCCTTCTTATATGGCATTGTGTTTTCCACTTGGCTACCCGAGGAGGTCTGAGTTTCAGAGAAGACATTATTCAGCATTTCTACCTGTCTTGCCTCGCCTGCAGTCATCATGTCTATTACTATAGTTTAGACACACAATATTAAAACTTTCACTGAGTAAAATGCAACTGCTGAAGATAGCAGAGGTCTGCAGATTTGAACCCCACAATCAATATTTCATCAAAAATTAATTAAATCTCACAAAAAAGAATGCGTTAGCCAATGATTTAAGAACAGTCTGCCCTCCAACACGTGACGTGTTTCAAAGGCAATCCAGCTAATAGTTTTTGCTCACAACATTCTGCATTTTGTAAAAAATGTATAACAAAATGCAGAAGAAAAAGTCAGGAAAAGTCATAAACAGAGATTAAAAATGGATTGCTGGTTATGTCGCTGACAGAATAACACTGTAGAGGTGGACACGAAGGGAACCCCTCTCCTCTCCCCCCCTTCATCACTCATCCTTTTTTCACCATACCTTGTTTCACCTATCCTCTCCATTTTATCTCACCTCCTTTTTTTGTTGCCATCACCTCCTTACCTATCGTCCCATCTCACCTTCTCTCTTCACGACCACACCTCTTCTCTTCTCTTCTCTTCTCTTCTCTTCTCTTCTCTTCTCTTCTCTTCTCTTCTCTTCTCTTCTCTTCTCTTCTCTCCTCTCCTCTCCTCTCCTCTCCAAGCTCTGCTCTTCTCTTTTCCTTATTCAAAAGAAGTGTGACAAATAATAAAAAGCCCTGGTGGTCGGAAAGCGGCGACACCTTATTATGCTGGAGAAGGATGAGACAATTTGCACAGAGAGAAAGAAAGAAAGAAAGAAAGAAAGAAAGAAAGAAAGAAAGAAAGAAAGAAAGAAGATGTCTGTCAGTCAATTTAAATGTATTTGATAGTGTCTAGTTTTCTGTGGTTACATTTCTGTAAGTTTCATATAGTATCAGTTCAGTTTAGTGCTACACACACACACACACACACACACACACACACACACACACACACGCACACACACGCACACACACACACGCACACACACATACAAACACCTAACCCTAATGCCTAACCCTGGAATTTAGTCAAACCTTCAAATGTTAAACAAAGTCTGACAAACTAGCTCTGTGGAACAAAAATGTGTCTAGGCAACCAGGAAACACACACACACACACACACACACACAGAGGGAGAAAGAGAGAAGAGGCAACACATCTACTCTAGACTTTCAGCAACAGCCAACAGCCCCTGCATTTAAATCTCTTTCTTGTCTTCAGTAGCAGAGCAGCAGTTTCGATTCATCTACTTGATTAGAACAACCTCCTCCCCTCCTTCTCACTCTCTGCCACACACACACACACACACACAGACACACGCACACACACACACCGGTGCGTCAGTCACTAGAAGACCTAGAAGAATATACAGCATAAACCTTCCCTTCTTTCCCTCCTCTCATTTGAACTCTCTCAGCTCTCTTCATCTCCTATCTTCAGCCTTGCTCCCTCCTCTCTCCCTCACATACAGACACTCTCTCTCTCTCTCTCTCTCTCTCTCTCTCTCTCTCTCTCACTCCCCCTCTCTCTCCTTCCCCTTCTCTCGTAGAGACCTGATATCTCTGGCGGTTTGCCGCATGGAAGTCGCCTAGGAAAGGCAGAATATCATCTGTCTGATCCGGACGTCTTCTCTCCAGTTGCGACCACTGCACAGGCAGACAGAACATCACACTCACATTTCCTGGGATTCAACGGGAGATTATTGCATTTATCCTCTGACCGAGTGACAGGAGAGTCTAAATCCCGGCTTCATTCCAGCAGAGCGGGGATATCTCTTATTCAAATGTAATAATTAAAAAGGACAAACTAGATTGTCAAGCGCGCAGTAGCCGCAGCTTTAAACAGTGCACACAGGTAATTCTGTTGGCTTTACCTTTATTTTCTCTTCCCTCTGTCCCCTGCACGGACAAACCGGGGACCGGAGGTAGGGGGGGGGGCTTCCACGGCATGGAGTCCTGATTTTAGCAAGCGACCCGCCGGGAGGAATGAAACTGAGAATATCCGCTACCGTGGTGGAATATTAATAATATAATCCTGACAAAAATCCCGGAGATGTTGCAGCAGAGTTTGAGACTCTAGAGAGCATCCCAACTTTTTCTGGTCTCCGTTTTTAACCTCTCCCCCTCTCTTGTTTTTCGCCCGTGGGACTTCTATTTTCGTGTCTGATTTGCTGTACTTCTCTCTCTGTCATGGACCGGTCGACGTCTTTGGATATAGAAGCGCTCAAGGTAAGACGCTCGGAGCCCAGCGGCGTACACTTGTTCCCGGGGAGAGAGTCGCGATCCCCACCTTGATGGGCAGATCGATCGACTCATGGATGAGTGGATGGCCTGTTGATCAAGTGGGGATGACTGGTCGCTGGTGGGATGACTGTTTTTAATGGCTGGCTGGCTGGGTTAATCCGAGTGATGTGCTGAATGACTGTGTCGATGAACAGGTGACCGGCTGCTTGTTTGGGCTACTTGGGTGATGGGTGACCCGGTGGCTTTAGGGTGCTGGGGAAACAAGGATCAGGTGGGCGCAATAATCAGAGCGGTTTGCCGCTGTCGGAGTACCCAGCTCTGGGTTGTTGCAACACTATCCAGAGCATATTTCTCCTCCTCTTACACACGCACAAACCCACACTCCTGTGATGGTGAGAGAGGGGGGTGTCAGTGTTCAGTGCGTGGGGTGAATTTCAATCTGCTCAGCCTGCACAGAGAGTTGTTGCAGAGCTGTTGTGAACGTCCGTGGGACGCTCGATAAAGGGGATGTGCAAACATTTCAGAGAGCAGAGGAAGGGAGAGTTGACGATGCTAGCCTGTTACCACGTCCCTCTGTGTCCTCCTCGCTCTCCAGTAAGAATCTTACCTCATGCTAATTTCCCAGATGAGTGCTTAGAAGTCCACGATTCCTAACAGTCAAGAGAAAAATAAATATTCTACCTGTGCGCGCTTGTGCATCTACTATCGTGTCTGTTTGCATGGACAGTGGGGGATCTGGGTCGCTGCCTGTACAGTTCTCCTCTCTCTCTTTTTTTTATTCCTAAAGTTTTGACCTCACCGTCCTCTGTGGAGCCAGATGGGGGCCATATGTTTCATTAATTTGTAAGAAACGAAAACTGTAAGCAAAAAGCAAAACTTAAAAACTTAAAGTTACTCTACTGCTCAAAGAAACCCGGATAAAAAAATTAATCAATCATTTTCTTTTTCTTTGAATAAAATGACTTTACTGAGTAAACCTGTATAATGCTATTTAAGGCTGTGATGTTGTGTGATAAAATTAGACTCACGCATAGATGTGAGTATCCAGAGGCAGACAACAGACTATTGCACTTCACATCCTAAATGCTATAAGCCTTCAAAACTTGATAACTTCAGTAACAAACAAAACTTGGGAAAACTTGGCACTGCTCAAATTTCAGCCAACATTAGTCTTGATGTGCATTTTATAGTTTTAGCCAGTAAAATGCACATCAAGTTAGCAGAGTAGCAAGTTAGAAACAAGTAGCAGATTTGTATGTGTGTGTGTATGTGTGTGTTCAAGATTCAAGATTAAAAAACATTATAATAATAACTTATAAGTAACCAAACTATAAGTAATAACTTATGACAATCATCAGCTAACATATCGTACCTGTACATAGGTCTTTCTGATGGATCAGAGATTAAAGTACAGCGCTTCAGGACAGTTTAGCATTACACAACTAATCCTGTGTTCAGACCTGAAAAATGTCCAACTGTACAATGGGACATTATTGATTAATCTTTAATTGTTATTGGTCTAAAGTAAAATTTAAAACAGCCTGAAAAATGTGAGTATATATTGTTCAGCGTATCCTCCAAACACTTAAAATGTTGTGTAGAAAATTGTGAGTCATAAAGTTTCCACATTTCTTTAACCCCACTCCTGCACAAGTAGAGTAGCAAAGGTCTGAAATTTGATCTGTACTAAAAAAAATTAAGATCTGTGCCTGAAGAAAAAAGTTTAAACTATAGTTTGGTTTTGTTACATTTTTTTCAGTAAAGTAACTTTTGGTTCCAAATTTTTACTTTTCATTTACAACTTTGTCTTTCAAATTAAAAAAACATATGTTTCCCATCTGGCTCCATACTTACCCTGGTACATTTCTGTGTGTCCATATGGCCAACATCATGTGGAAATTAGTGGTTATATGACCAATGGAAATTTATGCTCAAATGTTGGTGGCAATTGTGTGTGTGCACAATATGAGTATTGTCATGCGAGGCCATCAACAAGCTGGATAGATTTAACACCTGCATGACATAATCAAATCAGTTTGCTATAGCTAAACTAGACAGCAGAAATACGAGCTTCAATATACATTGAAGAAGTACTTCAGTCATACCCTTAGCCGTAGTAAGACGTTCAGGCAGCTCCCGATCATCGCAGACATTAAGTGACATGTGTCGTGTCATACTGAGTTTCCATGAGGGATTTTTTTTTTGTAGACAGGAATCAATGGTAATGTTCCATGACAGGAATAGGGGGGAAATGTTCATTTTCAGTGTGCTGTTGCAGTTGCTGATGTTGCTGATTTGCCCAGTGATTGGGCAAATCAGCAAATCAATGGGATTTCCCACAGGTTTGACAATTCAAGTTGCATTTTAGGTGATCACTTTTCTAAGAAGGAGACCTCAAGTCTGCATCAATGCAGTGCTCCAAAGTGACTTTGATTTGGCTGCCTGGTTGCAGATGCCATAGATGGAAATTGACACTCTGATTTAAAAATGTCCTAAACTATTAGCCAATGAGCTTGCCTTGCAGAACTTTCTGAGTATTGGTGTTTTGGTCCCACGCATGGGGTGTCTGTTCTTTTCTCATGTTTGTTGTAATGGAAATATAAGTTTACTTAGAGTGGACATCTTGTATTGAGCATATCCATGAATAATATACTGTAAAGTTTTAATGAGGTTCAATCTCCTTTTATATTAGAGTGTAGTTACCAATTTGACATCTTAAAAAAAAACTGAATATATAATAATTGTGCCAGGTTTACTTTACTTTAGTTACTTTACTTTAGGTTTAATGTGATACACTGATGTTTAATAGCTCAGAACTGCAGCAACTCCTAGACAAAACCTTCAAAAATCATCATGCTGTTAAGTATGTTAATGGTAAATTGTTTTATTTTTGATCTGGTTTCCTGTCCTTTGGACCAATGTGGCCATTCTGAGCACAGGTAATGCTAACTTTGCACTCACCATCTGTAGAGATTTGGAAAACCCTTAAAGTGCCCAGGGCAAGCAGCACAAGCCTAATCTATTATATAAATAAAAGTCTGTCTCTGTATACATTTACCATTAAACAGAGGTAGCAAGCTCAAAGTCATAATGTCATATTCAGAAGTGCTTCAATTATGTTTGTAGATAAATAATATAAACACTGCCTCCTTCTTTATAAGTACTGTAGGTGCTGTAATCATTGAGCATGATTGTGCAAAATCATCTGCTGTGGGATGCTGGATGTTGTCATCTCTCAAGCAGTGTTAGTGTATTGCTCTACCCATTGACTTTAAAGGATTTTTATCCTCTTCCACCAGTCCATCAATCTATCCATCTGCTGGTTGTTTTCTGCAGAGCTGGTGTCATATCCTTGGCAGTGCTGATAATCCCAGAGTCCTAGTGCATCTGTAGTTGGCACTCAAATGTACACACACAGACAGTGTCTTCTGCTGTGTGCTCTATTTCTAGTGATGGTTGGGAATATGTGTGTGTGTAAGAGGACTGAATCTTAAAGTCTTCTGGAATATACAGTATGCAAATCAATACAACATCCTGTCAAGTACAGAAAAACTGGGTTATAGAATGTGTGTGTGTGTGTGTGTGTGTGTGTGTGTGTGTGTGTGCAGGTTTTTTGGCCAACTGGCCTTTCAAACTGAAGAAAAACACACACAAACACACACACAGAGTAATCCAATCTAATGAAAGGGAATGTGTGTGTGCCTTGAAGAGCAATCACAAGAAATGAACAGTGAACAAGGACAACATTGGGACATTAGGACAACACTGCATTATATCAAATGTACAATTGGCATATGTGTGTGTTTGTGTGTGTGTGTGTGCGTGTGTGTGTGTGTGTATTTGACCAAAGACATATCTGCTTATAAATCAGTGGAGGTTTCAATATCAGTGGAGCAGTTTAAGTGCTATTGATCTTTAGTAATAGCTGCACCGTAAATTATATGCAGCCTAATAAAGGCAGTCAGATGGAATTTGACCCTCTAAACCAGAGGCTCTCAACTTGTAACAGCGAAGCAAAGAGGAGTTTAATTTTGATAGTGCCAGATCAAAATTATAATTTAACCTCTATGTAACCTTTCCAGTTCAACTGAGATCATATATTTATTGTCCCACAATAGAAAATACGTTTTGAACAAAAAAGGTATAAGGTATAAGGGCATAAATTGGTCATTAAATGTCATCTGATCTTTACCAAAGTCATAAATATGAAAAAACAAAAAAAACAATATTTTTAAGAAAGCCAGGAAAGTACTTTCAAAAGAAATGTCAAAAGCATTTTAAAAGGCACTTTAAAATTAAAGATTTCAAATTGGAGTAGGACCTGATAGCTAATCAGTCCTAGCATTACGAGCAAGCCCCAGAGGGCCAGGCCAGCCCATCCAGAAGCTTGGCGCGCTCAGAAACAATCAGCATTAATGATTTATTATCTATATTATGCATATTTATTGTTTATTACTAACATTAGGCTTCTCTCGTTCTGGCAGATGTATTAACAGTTCTGTAGACTGTAATGGGAACTAGTGTTAATGTTATTGCAAAGCTAGCAACCAAAATTGAGCAAATACAGTTGGCGCTGTGCCATCTCTCACACCTTCTCTGGTGGCAGTTCTGCGTCTGTTATCTTTCTTCCTCCAACCAACATCCTGGTGGAGCTGTTTAATTCCAGATGAATCGTAGTAGATAAACCTACACATGTACTTCTGGAAAGTCTTCCAGTTCGACTGTTTTCAGGGAATGGTACCAAAACAGCTTGAGTATTCTACTCTGAGAGGTCATGCTGTGCATGCATCATGCATTATTTGATTTAACATTTAAATAAAGGCTTCAGAGGCTGGAAATATGTCTCACCATATGACAACGGACTCAACAGACATGGCTATTTTAAGATGCAACTACTGAGTTACAATTTATAATGCAATCCATATAGTATCGTTACTTTGTAGTTAAAATAATAATTTTAAGTATTTTAGACCCATATAATATTAAAGTATTCTGCTCTTTTGAGTTAGTAAAAGGCAGAGAATATACTTTGATTTAGACATGAAAATGAAGTACCCAGCTAGATACTTTCATCCGATGCCGGGACTGTAGATAGTAAACAATGTGGATGCTAGTCTGGACATATTTACCAAATACTTTCTCAGTTTTAAGGGCCAACTAGTTTTCAGAACAAAGCAGAACCTCCAAATGATGGTTAGTTACCTGCCAAAGTGGTTGGCAAAGTAAACCAACGTATGATCTAAGCCTCAGTCAGAATGAGCTAGCATTCTCACGGTGGCTGCTTTCCCACCCTGGTTGCACTCTTTCACACAACCCCATTTGGTAATCACCCAGTGCAGCCACAGTTTTGCATTTCTGGCCACTGAGCAGCTCAATTGGAGCAATTGGGGGTTCAATGCCTTTTCCAAGGGCACTTCAACAGTAGCTGCTGAGGGACAGGAGAACATTAGTCATTCCTTTAAGCCAGCCAGCTCCAAGTCTGCATCTTTAACCCTCAGGCAAGCAAAATTCCTCATCTGTGTATTAGGATACACCAGTTCAGTTTAACCATGTTACAAACACAAGCATAACACATGTGTGAAATGATGGCTTAATTTACTCCAGTGTGAAATATGTTATATTTTGGTCACAGTGTTTGGTGAAGCTGCCAGTGTGGCAGCTGCACAATTTGAAGTGTTGGTGTCTCAGTCAGAGCAAAAAAGACCTGTTTTAAACCCTGTAATAGCGTATCTTCTTTTTAAAGCAGCCACATGTGGGTTTAATTATGAAGCAGCTTCCCAGCCTTTGCACATGGAATCTCAATTTCATTTAAACAACAATAAATAAAATAGATAGGTCAGAGGGCCATCGGCATTTTAGCAATGAAAATAGTAAAGAATGCCATATTTAGACTAAATATGCATTTCTGTGCTCATCAAAATACCAGGTTTGGGTCAATTGATTTATTTGGCTTCCTTAAAAATCACGCCTCATGTGATTTGCTCACATGGAGCAATCTGATGATTAATGTTATAAATAATGGATAACCAAGTAACTTCATCACTGTACCCCAGTATCAGCTGTTAACTGCTAGATAATGGTTGTAATATACAGTTTATTTAGTTGGTATTAGTTTGTATGTCTCTTGTCTCTTCCTTCCCAACCGTTAAAAGGGTTTCAACCAACATCCCCCATTTCATCCATTCATCAATTTGTGTCACCTGAATTACATATATTCAATTTCTATCCAGTGCAATACTGGAATCAATATGATTCAAGTGTAGTCGAACATAACATCCAATTAATAAAATCAGTACAAAGAAATATTCATGACTTTGTCACTGTGACAGGTATTATACAGTTTGTCTCTACAGTACTGATAAGATTCAGTTTCCTCTGTGTTTTCTTTGTCCGTATTAGTCCATTTTAATGTTAATTAGCTTTTCATGCAAAATACAATAAAATGCCTTTAATACACAGAGGAAAACAAAGACTAATATTTCTCCCTTGGTGCAGTTACTCCTTCCTGTTTGTATGTGTATATATGTGTTTTTGTGTATGTGTACAGTCTAAATAGCAGTGTTTAAAGGTCTAATAGCCAACAGGCTACTGTTGGCCTTCTAAAGGTTAACTCACAGTCTTTAAACTGTGTGTGAGTGCATACATATTAATGTGTGTGAGAGCAATTTTGTTATGTTTTGCAGTGCAACAGAATGAAGTAATTTGCACTGTGGTACCCTCACCTTGTCATTGCTGGAAGTTTATAGTTATACTGTTTATTTATTTCTTTTCTTTCTAAGAGTTAGATGAAAAGTTTAAGATCAGTCTTTTTCTCTGTGTGTTTATTGCAGAATTGTTTCTGGAATTTGTTTATCTTGGCTTAGAGACGGCACAAGGACCAGGAACAGAAGCTAACAGCTAACCTAGCTCCATCCAATGTACCTTCAACATCATGAAATCTGTGATATGTCAGCAGTCCAAACAACTTTCTAAACAAATTTCCTCAAGGTTATCAGTAAAGTATGTTAAAAATGATTTTTTGATGAACCCATGTGAATGAATTACAAAAACCCAAAGGATTATTTCCATTGATGTTCTCTTTGTCAGTACAAAAGCAGAAGTCCCTTCCATCTGTCAGTCAATACTTATCAACAATTAGTATAATCTCACAGAAGCACTTTCAGTTATTTTTTTGTTTAAGGGTCTGTGCAACCAGGGGCTTCATTACTTGGATCTTGCGTAATGCCACGTACTAAATTAAATGTGACACTGTGAGGTTGGCTGTGTTTCACTGAATATTTTATTGATGGTATATTTGTATTTACTTTTAATCGGTTTAGTTACCATTAACTCTAGAGAGAGTTTTCATTTTGAATTGAACTTGAGCTGGAACTCTACAGTTTGCATGTTATTGCAAACAGGAGCAGAACATATCACTCGTCTCGGGTCAGCTCATCGAGTCGTCATGAAAACAACATGTACTATTCCATATTTTGTACTTAAAACTCTTCAAATTGAAGGGATGGCTACTGGTAGAGAACACAGACTGCTGGCTAACAGGAGGGCCTGGTGCAATTATGGAGCAGATGGGTGCTGTGAAATGTCTATGGGGGTAGGCAGGTGGTGCACAGTGCAGCAGGTGTAAGTAGATGCCATGCTTTAGACCACTAACCTACATGCCTTCGATACATGCTATCTACCATTATTAACATTATGTCAAATAGATTTTGTGGGAAAACCAAAGGTTAATGAGCTGTGGACAAATTGAATTATTTTTAAGACTGGCACTTCCAAGCCAGTGTTTTACAAAAAACAGCAAGTGCTGCCAGTTAAGCTGTGTGCCCTGCAAGTAAATGGTGTTGGAAGCTAAACACACTGCATGAAATTACACACTGAAGTCTTACTACATTCAAGTCGAGTTTACTCAAGCATCCAAGATGTTTCAGGGACACAGGCAGCATCCTCAGAGTCACAATTACTGATATATTGGCCTTTTAAAACCTACAGGGAAGATATTAAAGATACGAAAGGTTTGTGCGAGGATGCAGTGTTCCACAGTAGAAGTGTACCTGGGGAAGTGAAGGCAGAGTGGACTGCAGAGGTGATTTGTAAGCCAAGAGAAAACATGATGGTGTTGAACTTGGCCCTGGGGAGGCTCCAGGGTCCACATCACTGCACTGTGGTAGTAATTATACTCACACAATGTAGTGCAGACCATCACTTATTGCTAATAATACCTTGTGGGGGAAATGTGTGTGGATACATTAACATATATAACCTCTGCATTCACGTGCATGTACTGAAAGTAATGCATACCTCAGGCGTATTTACTGCACACCTTTGCCCTAGCACACCAGTCATGGCAATAATCACACAACTTCGTTTTCACAACTTCACAACACACACACACACACACACACACACACACACACACACACACACACACACACACACACACACACACACACAC
>JAUYWH010000001.1:16126960-16139457 GCA_034779795.1 Ctenopoma multispine
ACACACACACACACACACACACACACACACACACACACACACACACACACACACACACACACACACACACCCACCCATAGTGCCCGCAGCTCCCAAACGTGCACTCAGTCTTAACAGTGACTGATGCCTCACCTCACTACCTTCTGGCAGCTGAGTGGCAGCCTTTCCCCCTAAGCATCAGGGTGTGTGTCACTGTGTGTTTATGTATTTCTGTGTATGTGTGACTTTTATTTCCCATGTTAGCCAACCCTGATGTGAGGAAATACTGTGTCCGCTTCATGTTCTGACGTACTACTGCAGTTACATAGTCCCTCTTGCACGGCAGTCATTCGGATGCTTGTATGTGTGAATGACAGCAGATAAACGTGTGTGTGTTTACACAGCTAACATATGAGTGTGTCTCTGTCTATGCATAGTAATTCAAATGCAAATCATATAGCACTAAACTTTCTCTGCAGCAAATTAGAGCCTTTATAATGCATCTAGTCTGATTGTGTTCGTGTTACATTTGTCATATTTTTACACAATGATTTTTCTGCTTGTTATCAGCGCTGCAGTCCTGTTTTGACATTCAATACTGCTACTTAGTTATGCTAGTTTTTTCCCACTCCAGGCAGTGTGTGTATTTATGTGGGTGGTCTCATAGCACCAGCCCTTTAAGTGGTTTATCCATACTCCCTGTCCTAGCAAAAGCAAAATAACAACAACAATAATAAACCAGTTTATACACTTTAAGAGGATATGAGTTTCCATCCATGGCCTGCTTGAACTGTCTGCTGAAGTACTGGCTGGTGTGATTATGTGTGAATTGTTCCTTTAATAAGCCAGTTACCCAAATCTGTTATTTTAGCTTGGCGTTTTGAAGCTGTAGTTGCAGCTGCAGTAGGCAAAATTTTGATGTACAATTACAGCCAGCTTACCCGCCTAAATCATAATGCAGCACTGCAACAGAGAGAATAGCTGAATGAATAAAAAACTTGATTGTAATATAGAAGCAGTCACTGTTCTCACAGCAGTGAGTGAGTACTCCAGAAAGAGAAAACACAGCTCAGCAGCAGTAAATCTGTTTTCTTAATTCTTTGGTATCCTTGGTTGTGTGAAGTTTAGTGAGATCAGTCCCCTGGATAGTTTCAAAGTGTTATGCAAGCCTTTGCTTCCAAGCACCTTAAATCCAGATACAGGTACCATTCTTGTGACAGGCTACTTGTTGAATAATCAAATCAATCAATCAGAGTGCAGAAAACATTACAGAGATAACGTTAAATGTTAACTTAGATTCAGCAGAGTGTGCTTGTCATGGTTTTCAAAATGGTGGTCCCAAGCAGATTGTGTAGGTGAGGAGGAAACACGTCCACACACGTCCAGAGAAGAGGGAGCAGGGTGTATAGGAGGCGAGTGTGTAAAGAGATGGACAGGAGGAAAAAACAAGGGAAAATAATGAAAGAATAAAAAAATCACTTAGATACTGTATGCTTTAATAGAAGTATGGCAACATACTCACAATCACAATGTCATTAATTTAATTTTGACATGACTGTTACCCAGGCATAATCAGGGCAGCACCAAAGCTGTTGCAATTTAATCTAAGGAGTGTCATGTGAGTTTCATGGCAATCCATCCAGTAGCTATGAATATATTACACTGAAGTTGTTGGTGTAAGAGAAGTCTTATGTTTGTGATGGATTTACCAACATTGCCATCTCTACAGCCACAACATTCACTTGGTATAGAGAGGTATAGAAACTCTCTGTTTGATCATCGATAGGTAAGAGGGAAGTGATTCATAACCATACATTTCTAAATTTGGTGAGATAGTTTTATGAGGTGCTGATTCATTACTTCCTGTAGTACAGTGCCAGGACAGAAAAAAATTTGATTTCAGTATCAGCATAGTGATCAAGACTCATGGCAACACTTACAGTATCTTTGATATGTCAGTTAGGTTGATTGCTTGGCACTGAATTAACTATTGCTCTGATTCCGGCATTGTCTCTCAAATTCAATTCAATTCTGTTTATTTATATAGTGCCAAATCATAACAAAAGCCATCTCAATAAACATTACAGTGTAAGGTTTAAGGCCTCACAGGATATAATTATATACCGAATATACAGAAGCAACAGTCCCACTTGAGCAAGCACTAGACAACAGTGGAGAGGAAAATCTCCCAAATGCTTAGTGTATACGGTAGTTAGTGTCTAATATCTTCATGACTAGGATTGTTCTTTAAATTTTATCTAAATATTTTTTTCTACCTGCTTCTTCAATACAGTCCTTTTTTTAAAGATTTATTGGCCAAATTGGCATTTTGGCCTTTACATGATAGTCTGACAGTGAGCGACGCAGACAGGCAACATGCAGCAAAGGTCTTCGGTGTGAACTGGCGACGTTGCAGTAACATGGCATGGGCACGAACCTCTAAGCTACCACTGCACGCCCAAAACAGTCCTTTTTTATATCCATAGGATTGAGATGATTGGGTTCCATTTTATCTGGAGCATATATCTCTACCCCTGCTACAAACCTGTTCACTGTGTCTGGAATATTAGTAGTGAACTTTAATATAAGGTGTATCCCTCCATGAAGAGACATTTACATTTGTCATTATGTGCACTGCTGCAGGCTATGTTCCCCTGTCCTTCAATGACAAGTTAATAGACTACTTTGCACTGTGGGACTAAACAGGGGACTCACATCCATTATTAATCTCAGTCATTTAATTCTTCCCAAATTGCCATAATTATTTGGAGATTATTGCAATATGACTCACGTTGTCAACAACATTATCATTTAACATTGAATTATATTACAATGACAAGGTAATCATGATCTGGTAATTATTACCTGATCCAGCTATGACAGGCTAATGATCACCTGTATAACTGTGTCAGTTACACAAATCAATGCCTCTTTATTTTGGCTTTAGAGCAATCACAAAGGCTAATGTAACATATTTTAACACCAATTAGAAACAAAAGTTGTTTTTAGTTGCAGCAGTATATTTACAATATTTGCAATCATCAATTCTCATTGTCTTTAAAGCCATTTCAATTTAAAATACACTCCTAATAAAGCTTTTAATAACCAAAAGAGAACAGAGCAAGTCATTTACTCATGTTTTATACAGACTACACGCAGTATTTTACTCATTTCAAACCAAAGATTCTGAAGGAGAAAATACATTTTCAAATGGCATGGGAGATGTACAAAGTTATAAACAGATAAGAGGCATGTTACACTATTTCCTTTCCTGTCTCCTCAACCTCTGACTCACACATGGCATAACCTTTATTCCCTGATAACATTTAGTTTGTCATTTCTCTGCCACAAGCCAGCTATCATGTGGCCCAGCCTGTGGAAGTGATACTGGAATGGCTATTCATTTTCTCAGATACAGTCTTGTCCTGTCTGTCAGTTCCTAAAGCACAGTCTCTGCTATAACTCATGACATAAACTCTGCTCAAGATCAGCGTCAAAGGAAATATCAGACTGGGATGATGTTTAGGCTGGATGATAATTAACACGTCAACCACAGGCACAAGTCAGTTCAGCCCAGTTTAAGCAAACTACATTTACTTCACCTTTAATCATTCCAGAGTAGTTCAAATTCATGTTCAGCCAGTTAATTGTAGTTTAATGGACTTTTGTTAAACTTAAGTTCAGCCAGTTGATTAAGTTGAATCATTTAGCTGTCCATAAATCCAAACTTTCTCAATTCAGAAATCATTATTAGATCATTATTAGACATGATAAAGTTGCGCTAGTTTAGATGTTTAAATGGTCCCTTTAATTTCATTTTAAATGAAAAACGATGAAATTTAAATTTCTTTTTAATTTACCTTCTTGGGTTTAGTACATTTTTACCTATGCTTGTATTATTGATTTAATATGAATATTTTTAGCCGTTACACATAATTTTTGCTGGTTATCTGCAGGAACCTGACTACCTGCAAAACCGACTAGAATGTCAGTGGGTGATATGATGTGAATCATGATTAGAAATAAGACATGCCTAAAGCAGGGAGACGACATGTGCCTTACCTCACTCTGAATCAATGGCACTTGAAGCTATACTGTATATGTCCCAGACGTATAGCCTAGTATCTTTACATTATCCTACTAGCAGCACAGTGCATTTATCTGTTCGCTGTATCTGCCTTCCTGTCTCTCAGCCCCCTGACAAGTAAATCATCTCTTCTCCTGCTGTGACAGCACAGCCCTGATGTCTGTCACTTCTACAGGCCAAGCTGGGCCACACACATAGAGAACATACAGTACTCACACACATAGCAGCAAGCAGGTAGTGGCAATCACATTACACACATGCACACACAAACACTTTTTGTCAGAGGGGATTCTTGCCTACTCAAGGGCAGAGCGGTGACACCTCATCATGAACCAAATGAAGCAAGAGTGTCAAGGAGAGGAGGAGGAAAAAAGGAGAGATGGAGGGATGGATGGTGCGGAACAATGGTGAAATATGGAGGGGATGAGTGGAGCTATATGCCAGTAAGGCGACCAGCGTCAGATTTGAGAGGCATGAAATAGAGTCAGGGAAATGTGGAGCTATAGGGAGAGAACAAGTGAGGGTGGGAGAGGACATTAAAAAGTGTTTTTTTCAAATTCTAAAAATAGGTAGTCAATTAACCTTTCCTAAAATGGTAGAAGTGCAGTACATTTAAAGAGGTTGTCACAAGATTTTCCACACATCTGTAATTTCAGCTCAGTCGTATGAATAAGCATCCAGCACCTCAGCATCAGCATCTGTTTAATACGGAAATACATCCTAGGTAATAGTAAAGTGAACTATAATTGATCATGTTATCCCTTTGTGTGACATTTTTGTTGATACTGTGATACAGTTGAGTTTGCTGTCTGTTTGGCTTTATCATCTGTTTTTATGCCTCTTTGCTTGGAAAAAGGCATTAATTATGTGGGTTATCTCCAAGTGGCTACTTGGCCTCAATGATGAACTGATTAGATTTTGTTGGTAAATTCTGTCCCATTCTCCTTAACGCAATATCACAGGAATGACATTTTTTTTCCCATGTCCCCTCCTGGGCTACATAAAAATCAAGTTGTGAGAAACAGAGTAAGTGAAAGAAACTTTACTTTTCCATATCTCATGTCTCCTTTAACTCACTTGCATTACACCTGATATTCTAATATCCATCATGCTTACACAAGTTTTTAACACTTAATCTGGTTTGTTCATGTGTCAGTACTCACAATCTTTCTTGACTTCCTGATACTTTATAGAAATGGTTGAATGTATACATAATATAATAAAGGTATATAAAAAGAATATGTGGAAAAGCTATGCATGGCATTAACACTTAGTTTGATTACATCCTGATGTTGTTAGGGTTGTTGATTTCTTTTCTGTATATCTATGGCCACCCGTAGCTCAGGCTAATTAAAAAAAGAGAAAGAGAAATATCCTTAGAGATGCAGCATGAATGTGTAGAAATGAAGTCCTTGTCACCGCCTGTCCTGGTCATTTAAGAGTGAGGGAGTGAAGTATTAAACAAGATGGGGTGATGGAGAGGAGGGCAGAGTTTCGCCTCAGAGAACCATGGATGGAGAGTGATGATAATGTAGCAGTAGACAGAGGACAGAGAGAGGAGGAGAGAGGGATGAGAAGAAGAGAGAAGAAAGAAAGAGGTAACTATTGTGTGTAGATAGATAGGCAACATGAGCAGAGACGAACACAAATCCAAAATAGTAAAAACAAAATATGGATAATATGTTATTACTATTATAAAAATATCTGTTTCTGCATATATTGCTCTCAATGAGCAGTATGAGCATTGCCTTTGCATTTGCTGCTGTTATTTATTTGACTTTGCACTGTTTTCACTGTGATCAGACTACATACCTGCTTGTTTTATAAAAGCAATGGGTTGAATACGAGCAAGCTTGTGTAAATGGCAGGTGTAGGGTATGAAGATATTAATACTGAAAACTAGCTTAAATTTATGTCTGAAATGAAGGAAGAAAGAGAACTGATGAACACTACCACGGTTTCCTCACTGAGGATGAAGGACAGGAGTAATAGGAACAGATTGTGCAGAAGCTCGTCAGCGAGTAGTTGGCAAACTTCAGAGCGAGGCCTCCAACCAAAAGGCAGGACTTTCTCAACTGAGAACACAGAGCACTGAGTGCACACACTCCTGGCTGAGATCTGACCACCTACTGAGGGTGTCTGGCATCAGATCCCTTCACATTTTGACTGTAGATGGAGCTATGTTTGTTTACACCTTGTGTTTTATATGTTTCTGTTTATTTATTGGTCAAATAACCAGATTTGTATCAAGTACACCTTGATAATGCTTTGATTTAGTTTGTAGTATGTGCCATAAGATATATATATTTTTTGTCTATTTACAGTTGTAAATATCTCATTTAATCCCAAAGCAATCAGCTACATTGTTTAGCTCTTACATGTCGGTATGCTCAAAATAGCATTTAGCTCACAGTACACAGTCACACGAAGAAGCCCTCGTGTTTGACTCTCCGTGACCTTTAAGCAGCATTGTCCGCCACAGCTCTAGTCGAACTGATCTCGTGTTTTTTCTATTGTTTGGTGTGCACTGTGTGTGCACTGTGTGTGTGTGTGTGTGTACACAAGCATGTCATAAAGGTTTAGCAAAGCAGTGGCACACGTGCTGTATCACCATGGTGCTGTGAGAGGTTAGTTACACATGTGGGGCTGGGTTTATTGTGCATGTATTGTGCTGTGGCTCAAGCTCATTACGTGCGCACTTACTTCCTGTGGAATAGCTTTACATATTGACCATATTACACAAGAGGCTGGGCAACTGATGTGTCTTTCATTTCTGAAATTGAGAACTTCACTGTTGGAAAAGGACTGACTCCCTTTTCTTCTTGACATAAAAGAGACTTATTCTGATATTGTGTTGTTGTTTCTTTTTATGTGGATATTCTATTGATCTTGTCCTTATACCGGCTTTTGATGCTTTGTGTGCGTTTATTTGTGTACTGCGTATGTGTAACAGCATCAGACTATTAGTGTGTGAGTTAGTGAATTTGTGGGCGTATCTGATGTCAGTTGTTTGTTGGCTTTGTATGGGTTTCGCTTTTTCTAGTCATTCCAGCCTTTCCCAGCATGCCACAAACATATCTGAAATCGTAAATCCACATCTCCACCATCATCTCGTGCTACAGACTACTTTTTTGTCACTCTGAGCACTCTACTCAGGAAGAAACTTAGGATGGTGATTTTTCCCTCTGAGCAGCAAATGGCAGCCACTTGAAAAACCAAGCCTCTATCAGAACAATACTTTCAGTTGCAGTGATTGTGCTGACAAACTGGTGTAAGTGTACTCATACACGTCAAGCCTGATTTGTGTTGCAGCAACGTCACACTTGAAGAAAAACCCCAATGTGACATATGCTTTTATATATACATGACTTCAATTTTTTTCCAATTAAAAATAAGAAGACGTGAGCTTGAGGTAGAACTTACTGATGTTTGCATATATGTTTCTGTTTTACTTGTATAATAACTTTTTTAACCTTGCCTGATATTTCTGTGCGCCCCTGCAGCTGTGTGACCTATGCTTATCCATAATAGCCTGCTCTGCGTAGGTCTCCATAGACGTTTACTTCTGATGCATGATGTATTTATGCAGAAACATAATTCCTCTCTTCCACCCCTTGAGTGTGTGCTCTGCATGCCGTCATACCTATGTGAGCCATCAGAGTTGTAAGTGCACCGCTGTGCGTTTCACCCTGTTCCCACCATGACTGTCTGCTATGCTTTCCCATCTCTTATTTCTTTCATTGCCAAACCTATTCTCGTTATTGGAGGCAAACAGAGCGAAGAAAGAAATAAGTGAGTGAAATGGCTTTGATGTGTAATAGATACTCTACTATTCCTTGTGAGGGGCAACTCTAAAGCAATGGCACTTTTTCATTCTTCCTTTCTTCATTTCTTTCTTGTCTTCCTTCTTGCATACTTTTTGTCAGTATAGATTTTTCCTCAGACATGAAAGAAGGGTGCAGAGAGCATCTCTATTGGATGGGTTTGATGTGTCTGTGTCTCCATATATGTGTGTTTGACTTTGAGTTTGCATCGGTGTGTGTTTGTGTGTCTTGAATAAGCACACTTCTGCCAGATTGCTTTCAAGGTCATCATGCATACAACCTTTGTCATTTTACCTTTTGTCTTTACCTTCTTCCTTCCATTTGAAGGGGATTCCACGAAAAAGCAAAAGAAGTGGCTTCTTTGAAAAAACTTAACGAGATTTCTTTTTTTTTTTTTTAACCTTTGCAGTCATGCAGGGGCATCGATTGCAGCGGCACACTTTCCTCGCCTTTCACAAGCAAGTTCTGGGAGCAAAATAGTACAGATGACTTTAAATGTGTCTGGGAGGACAGGTCTCAGAACAAAGCAGAACACTGGGCTGCTCATGTCCTGCTAGTATTGGTCCATTTCCTTTCCTTTTTTGAGCATGCTAACTAGCACACTTACATGTGTTTTAACTTCTGAACACACATCGCTCACAAGGAAACTAGTTCAGTTCATATGTAGGTTACTGAAATAGTAGATTACTTTGATGGATTGAAGCCCCCATATATACACAGTCAAACACATGCACACACACACGCACAAAAATAGTACATTAAGCACATCAAGTGGTAATATGGCAGAAAGTGAAAGAGACAGCGAAGATGTAAGGACGTAGAGGCAGAGGAAGGGATGCAAGTATAGGTTAAGAAGAACAAACTAAACCCAGCAATATGTGGGAGTAGTTGTGCTGAATCTAAGGAAACAGACAGTAACGCAAGAAAATAATAATAAACAAATTTCTGTGGGATATATACGTAAAGTATATGTGCATCTCTCTGTCTCTCTCTGTCTCTCTCTGTCTCTCTCTCCGCGTTTCTGTGTGGGGGTGGTCAGGCAGTCAGGAACAGTGTCATCCTGTTGCTATGAGACAGCTGGTCTCACCAGAGGGGGCGAGAGAGAGAGAGACAGAGAGAGACATTTGGCAGGACCAGCTCTACACTTTTGGAGCATTATGGCACGATTTTTACTGGAGGCCTACAATGGGTTAAAACCTTACAATTAAAATTTAGTAAACATAGTGTTTAAACTAAAATATTTTGCTTAATATTATATGCAATAGAAATGGTACAATGAAAGATATTTAAAAAAACAGGAACACTGAGCTGCAGACTGAAACCCTAATGTCGCCTTTGCTGTTGAGCCGTGACACAAATATGTCACTTTTATCCCTTTGTCACTGTCAATGTTAACTTGTTTTTATTTTCGTCTACATGCTGTATGACATGTACTGTATATTTTTCATAATGTAATACTGTGAACCAACACAGTATGTTTTCTTATTAACAGACAGCAAAACATGAGACAATTAGTCTCAGAAAAACCACTGTGAAAGTAGAAGCAGTGTACAGTACCTATACTGTAATAGTCTTGATGAGACATAAGTGTTGGGAAACAGAGCTTTTGTGTATCCTGCAAACAGCAAACAGCTGCCTGTGTCAAGATGCCACTGATGTGTGGGCTTAAACAGACGTTCATTTGCACAGTGTGTTGCCCAATGGCCAATTTTTCACAAGGTTTTGTTTTATATTTGATTTACACCTATTTTGAAACTGTATGATGGAAGATCCAGATACATAGTGAACTGACAGAGAAGCAATACCAAAATCATTGATTTTATGTCAGTTTTCCATAAAAGTTTGTTCTGCAATGATTCAAATGCTACAGGAAGCATGACTGCACATAAAATAACAGAAAAACGGAGACATATATGTAGCTGCACGTCGTCAGCATATTAAGACATGAACAAGCGAAATAACAGTAAAATATCAACGGGATCAGAAACTGTATTAAAAAGGGCAAAATGAGCCTAAATCACTTGATCATAATCAGTGTCAACAAAGAAAATGACTGTACTGGTTAAATCTGCAAAAATACTTTCACTTATTCTTAATATCAGCTAACATTGGATAAGATGCAGGGTACATCCTGGACAAATCTATCCTGTTTACCTCTAAGACAGGGCAAAGTGTAGTTTTTAAATATGCATACTAATACAGATTAAATGATAGTATGTTAGTGTAGTTATTGGAAATATCTTGGTGGACAGATTAATAAATTTAACGATGTATGAACAAATTATTCATATTTAAAGCAGGTGATGAAAAAGGAGGAGAAAGTAGGAGGGAAAGACAAAAATGGACGGAGAAACAGAGAAGAGGAAGGAGACAGGTGTGAATTGGAGGATTTAAAGAAGAAAGAGGAAGTTTGTTTATATATGAGGGTTAGAGAGAGAGAGGGGCAGTTAAACTGTTGTATTCATCTCGCTCTTCCATTTCCAGCTGAAGGCAATAATACGATGATAGGGATATGATCTATATAGGTTTGGCCTTGTGCAGGAATTGCTGTCTGGTTAGACTGCACACACACACAGAAAATAAAAAAACACACAAATCCACAGAGGTTCCTGTTTTAATATAACTTGCATTTAAATGAGACACACAATTTTGTCTTGTCCTGTAAATATGTCAGTGCTCCTCTCCATGTCTTTTGTCACATTTCTATCTCTCCATCTCACATCCCTCACTCCATCCATCCCTCTGGCTTTCATTCCTCTCCTGTTATTTTCACCCTGTGTTCCTTTCTTCTCCCTCTCTTGCACCAACTTTCTGCATTTTTTCCATATATTTATCTTTCTACCACCGCTCTGCACACACACACACACGCTCACACACACACACACACACACACACACACACACACGCTCACACTCACACAGATGCAACAAGAAGGTCAGGTGTGTATGTGTGTGTGAAGTATAAATGTGTGTGAGCCAAGATTCTGTCACAGCTTGAGTGGTCTGACTTTTCTTGCTCTGGATCAATGAACACAAAGAATGGTGTCCCACACTGCCCCTAGGAATCTTTGAGTGTGTGTGTGTGTGTGCGTGTGTGTGCACTTCTTGTTTGAATTGAACTTGGATTGAACCCAAACTAGTATATCTAACATATTTCCTGTCAACACTGTGGTAGTCAGAACTGTCGTCGTGTTTTTTTTACTGTGTACATGTCCGTGTTTGTGTGTGTGTGACTATGTATTTGTGTGTCGTGTGACCAGTGACCTATGTGGTTTGAGGCCTGTAGCGGTAATCCATGCTGGGGGCTGGAGGAAGACGTGGGAGGGTGGTCACTATGCGGATCAATATGTCAGCAGTTGTCCTCTGTCTCTCTCCCTCCTTGTGCCATTGCTGCCTCGTCTCACCTTTTCTCTCTCCATTTCCATCTCTCTCTTTTTGCGTCACACCTGCTCCCTCATTTGAATTCTCTCTTTCTCTTAGCACTTTCTTTGTCTTTCCACCCTTTCTCTCCCCTGTCATTTTTCAAACCCCCTTCTCCTTCTGTAAATCACCCCCCCCCCTCCCCTTGTCCTTTACTTATCTTTCTTTGGTGTCAGCTTCCTTCCCCACATCCTTTTCCCTAGCTTTTTTTTTCTTCAGTCTAAATCACTGTCTTCATCACCTCTCACCTCCTCCACTTCTCTTTCTTTCTTCTGAGATAGAAAGTCTCCCTCTTTCCTCATCGCTCCCCCCCTCTCTCTCTTGAAGGCAGGAGTCTATTTCTGTGCATTACTAATCTGTCATGGCTGCCTTCCGCCAAAAAGACACAATCTACTTTTCTCTCTCTTGGTTCAGTTCTATAACTTCATTGGCATGGCTGTTTAATAGACTCAGCATTTTGTAAGAAGGGTGCGAAATGCAAATAAATGCTCTGTCTCTCCTCATCTTCTCTCTCTCGGCTTCATTAAACGGTCCGACAGCATCACTGCATTAATCTTATAGCATGTCTACAGGCACTTCATTTGTGCCTGCGATTTTCAAAAATGGGCTTATGTTGAACTATGATAACTATGGCATTTCTTATCTCCTCTGGACTGTCCTCACAAAATATAAAGAATGTCATTGGCCACGGGTTTAAACTAGACCAACTGTCTCGTGTTCTGCAACACCTTAAGGTGTCATATAACATATTTAACGTATTTAATGTAGCATATTTTGGCTAGTGCTGGTAAACGTTGTAATTGATGGGCGGGCGAATGACCAGAAAGTGTTGATCTGGTTCTATACTCTATATTATCCTTGGACTGGAAATTGGAATTTCTATAGCATCTGTAATAAGATTCTGATGGTGTCAGATAATAGTTGTTTCAATGTTATTTTGTAATTATACAACAGCATAACAGTTATAAAAGTGACTCAGTGTACCACCCTAAAAAAAGTTAAGAAGAACACAACTGAATAAATACATAGTAATTAAATGAAAAGAAAACACAAGGATTAAACAAATCTGTGCAACACAAATTAAAGCTATAAAAATGTGACTTTGGCCAGAACCAGGCCCGGTTCTAGACAGGCATATATGAGGGGGCAGACAGAAATGTGAAGGGGGCATATGATGTCGACAGAGGC
>JAUYWH010000001.1:16139557-16155857 GCA_034779795.1 Ctenopoma multispine
GTGGTATAAAAATAAATTGCACATTATTGTCCTGGATTATTGATTAGTGTTTATGTCTGGTCAGACTCATTGCTCCTGTTCGTCCCCTCTCTTCCCCTGTATCTATCTTTATTACTTATAACTACTGTGTATCTAAATGTCTCAGTGATGATTGTTGCCTACTAATTACACTGATTATTTTTTACCTTGTCTTTCTTTCTGACCGTATGACCAACAAACATGCATGGGATGTTGTCTAGATCTAAAGTGCTTAAGAAATAGACACTACTTATCTGTAGTTTACTCGTTGTGTTGAAGCATTTTAACAAGCATAACCAGGGGTTCAGTTTTCTGTCCAGGAACAGAGATTCGGGAGGAGAACCACCAACCCATGAGCTTCGTAGGCAACTGCCCTACTGACTGTGTCACCTCCGGCTCTTTAAATTCTTACTTTAGTACCACTGTGTCCTGTTAACATGGAAAAGCTCTCAACTTGTGGTGATTAAAACAAACGCACCCTCCATGCTGATGCTAACAGACTGTAAACATGACAGGAACAACAGAAGTAAGTAGGCCAGAACAGTGACCTGTCATATGTATGAGCACAAATCCGCAGTTAGTTGTGAGTTTTTAAGTGGGTCTAACCACTTCTAACCATTGCACTTGCTTTAAAACCGTTACAACCTAAAAGTTACTCCACAGCATTCACACCACATTAAACAATGAATCCACAGTAACTGGAATGAACACTGCACATGTATAACTAGGCTACTGTCAGATTTATCACTCAGGATTTTAATGTTTCAGAGTGAATGAGGAGAGATGAGACAGAGAAGGAAGAAACTCAAGATCCACCCACGGCGACAGAAACGTGGAGAAATAAAAGTAATCAAATGAAAGAATAGGAGCAGGATTCAGGCGAGAGAGAAAAAGAAAAGAGATTTAAATTGAGGCAGAAACAATTGTTAAAGTTTAATCTACTGATACTGGACATAATTTAAATCCAAACAAAGTTTGAAGTCAAGCACTGGAACCTGCTTTAGAGAAACTGAGACACAACTATTTTCTTATGCAGTAAAAGTTTTTGCAGACATGGCAGATGGTTGCAATAACAAAATGCAGTTTTCCAACTATGCATCAAATTTTTCTTTATTTATGAATTTTTATAAAACAAATCAATTCTGCAGTCACAGTTATTTGGTGTCAGCAGCAGAGAGGCGCTGAGCAGCTGAGCTGTAGGAGAAGATCAGACATGTAAAGATGTCCTGAGAACCAGGTGGTGAGTAGGAAAGTCCAGATGCTCGCTTTGGTTACATTAAGGTTGGTACATTTATCACTCCCCATTTCTATGAAAAAAAGATGAAGATTGTGGCTGCCTTGAAAAATTACCAATCTGGTTACACTGCTTCTGTTTTATTTCTGTGTTGAAACTGAACTGTTGTAAATATTTCTGATAGCAAAAGTGGGCTATGAATGTGTGAGGCTGTCATTATGTTAATCCCACTTTAAATATTAGCTGTCTGTACACATAAAACATGGTGAGAAAAATGAGGTCCATCGTTGTATACATTAGTATGATACTATCCATACACTAATGAAAGGATTGTATTTTATTATTTAGTGTTTCATTGATGGGCTGCTTTTTGTTGCTGGGGCATATCTGTTGAACGGAGATGAGATAGTGGAGCGACAATAACCTATAAGTATGTATAAACACATGTGTCTAATCAATGTGTATGTCAGTGTTGTGTCATGTTTGTTTCATGTTTGATTCATATTATTACGACTTCAAAAAATGTTTCCCGGCTTCTTTTTTTTTGTATTTCCCTTGTGTTTTCAGCTCATCACATGGATTTGCATTATAGAAAACCTCAAACACTCTTTCCTCTGTTATTTCACCTCATTTGCTCTCTCCATTTGCTCTTTACTCCTCTCTCTCCTCTATGCCGCTGTCCTCCATTTAAAGTGCTTTTGAGGGATGAGTGAAAATGAAAAGATGTTTGATCAAAGCACTTGTTTGGATAAGACACGACAACTCAAATCACCGACGACTGGTCCATACACACACAAAGTATAAAGCATTAACACACACTTTCACATCTCACATCCTCTTTTTTTTTGATGGGGAAGATTCAAAGATTAGCCCAAGGCATTTTCTCTCTTTTCAGCACCCCTATTCCCCCTCTCAAACCCCTCCCTTCTCCTCTTCTTTGTTTCTTTCTTCCTATCTTTCCCAGTGACACAACAATATGATGATTTAGCTCGGCGCTCTGAGAATCTGACACACAAGTCTCTGCTTAGTGCACACACATACCTTGACACCCGGAGTGTGTTTGTCATATGAGACCACGATCATCCAGTCTGAAATCTGGCATCTCCAGGGCTAGACTCTCATCCATTTTGGCTTTCATCTCGCTTCTCTGCTCCTTCTCTTCTCTCTCTTTCTATTCCTGAGGGACACAGCTTCCACCTCTCATTTCTTTAATTATACTTTTGAATTCCAATAAGCCCCAGGCAATGTTTTCTGAATTTATTAGTCTTTTTGACATGCAACGCGGAGAAAACCACTGTGCCTTAAAGAAGCATATTGTTCAATATACATTTTTTGTTTTATTCTTAATTTAAAAAAAATGATCCTTTTAGGCGAACTACTGACATTAGCCACTCTTGAGAGCTGCAGTGAAAATACCTGAGAGTATTTGCATTTTAAATATTATATTTCTACTCATATACAAATGGCTCGAGGTCTCGCATGCCTTTCTTTGGTTATTCAGTGTTTCTTTTCACCAACTTCAAAAATTCCAGCAGACGCACTAAAGTAATGAATCCAGGACTCTCAGTCATCTTGGTCTTGTCTTTGGTCCTCCACTCTGATTAATATTCTGCTCACCTCAGCTACAAAACACCCAGTAACCTCCACTCACAGTATAGACACTCCAAATACCAACAAGAGCAGCTAGCCGACTGCACAGCATGCACACCCTATAGAGACCCGTTTTACTACTTTCCTGAACACATTATATTAAATCTTTGTCAAGATGAATTAAATAAAAGGCACACGCAAGGCTAATTTTAAGGCTGGATGTTCAGTAAATGTTGTAATTGCACATGGTATTACGATCTTTAATGAGGTTTTTCTACTTCTGGAACAGAACCCATGAGTTTAAGTTCCACTTTTGCTCTTTATTTGGGTGAACATGGCAGCTGTATTTTATCTGCTTCACATACAAGGTGGGCCCTGTGACAGGGAGCAACCTGACCAGGGTGTACCTTGTCTCTTACCCACTGACAGCTGGGATAGGCTCCAACATTCGCGCAACCCTTAGGAGGACAAGCGGTTAGTATAATGGATGGATAATATTCAAAGTGTAAAATCTAAGTAACTGTGTCAGTAGAATACAGGCAGGCTGTTAAAAAAAAGTTTCACAGATACATGTGATTGGACCTTTTCTAGATCAACCTGAGCCTCGTACTGAGAATCTGTGTCCTTGCTGATAATTCTGAAGTAGGACATACATGTTACAAACGTAACAAGGAGGAAGATATTACTCATTTTGATGTGGTGAACTACTTTGTACTGACACCAGAATGTGGTCCAACTTGATTTTCATTAGACACCGTAAGCTGACATGGCAGGTGCTGCATCCTCCCTGGTCTTCACCTGATTAAGACAGCTGAATCTGTGGTGTAAAAAGGGACACAGGGGAACAGTATAACTCTGCTGCTGACTAAGGTCTTCGCCTCTAAGGAGCTGTTTTAGAAGACACATTAATTCAGACTCCTTCAGCTGTAGTTCATGAGGAGGTGAGTACATTCATCACAAAATACTTTCTTTTTAATTAGCTGTACAAACTGCACGTCAGCATGCCTTTGTTTCCAGTTGCTAGATTATCGAACACGGCCTGAGTCTTGTCCTGTTTTGTTACAGGAAAAGTAAGCTGAGCAATAACTTCACTCCTTTTTCTGTATTGTCAAAGGAATTTCAAGCATTTTAGCTTCAATTAGTTTGGGCAAAAACTAGCTCACTTTAAGAAGCAATGAATAAGGATGTGTCTTGAAATTACAATATTAATACTTAATATTTAACATAACGGTTCTTTTTACTGGGAGGAAGTAGTCGCTCTACAGCAGGCACACTTCATAAAATCTGAGGATCAGGGGAAGCGTGCGATGATGCTTGACTACATTAAAATTAATCAACAATCTCAGACAGCTGTTTCTTGACTTTCTACTTTTTGTTTTCTATTGCAAAACCTCCTTCCACCCCTCACCCCACAATCTCCATATTCCATCTCTTCATCCCTCCCAATCACCCTCTCTCGCCGTCAGCCTGTGAAAAGAGTAGCAAGGTCCTCTTCCCACACACACACACACACACAAACACACACACACACACACGCACACATGTTTTAGAATGAAGAGAAGAGGGGGTGGAGGAAGACAAAGATGAAAATGAAGACAGGGAAATGAGAGAAGGTGGAGCGGGAGCTTATGTGCGTCAGCAGCATCAATCAAATCATATTTTCAGCACTGTGACATCTTTTTATTTTGATTTTCTATTGATGATGTCCAAGTTGCTGTAGGTGGTCTTATTCCAAACAAACCAGAAAATTGACAGGCACATTTGACTTCTAGAAACAAGGCACTTCTCAGTAAATGTCACAGGAAGATTTTCAGAGAAAGGAGCAGTTGTCTTGTACTAGATAACTGAAAATTGTACTGAAAACTTCAAAGATATTTTGTTGTTGAGTTTTTAAAATGTATTTAAGGAAATATGCACAAAACTATACAATCACAGATTAATTTTTTTATAAAAAACACAATTGAGATTATATAGAAAAAACGTTTTGTTGTGAAATGTGTCAAAACCAACGAAGCATGGCTGCTATATTGCCATTAACCGGATGACTGCTTTTTATAGATGTAATATTCTGTTTATTTGATGATAAGAAACAACATATTGTCTAGAAACACCACCATCCAATGTCTGTACGCAGTATTGTCACATGTCAAATGTCCTGCTCAGGGTAATGTTAAATATGTAATGTAATAATTGCCAAAAATAATACAAGATAAAATGGGTGTTTCGTTTGTTAATTTATAATTTAATGTTAAAAACTGGAGACAGACTTTCATTTAGGTCTCAAATATCAATATAGATGGGTCAAAGTTCAACACTGGTGAGCAGAAGCAGAGGTATCATCTTTTTTATTCCATCCACTCTTGACACAACCTGCCATCTTTACTACCACTGGACAGTTCTCTCTCTCTCTTGTCGCTCTCTTCCCTGCAGTGTCACTTGACTTGAGGTGGGTTTTTGTTTTTGTCTAAGCTGATGAAAGGCATTGAAGCTGGTCATTGATTTGCTCTGTGGGGGAACAACAGACAGGCAAGACCCCCCACAGCATTACGCCTTCATGTGTAGGAGTATTGAGTGTGTGTGTGAACTGTGTGTCAATACACCAGTGTCTACGTGTGAATTTGTATGTAGGTGGTGCACAGTTTTCGGTGTGTGTGTGTTAACTTTTGTATGTTTGCTTCCTGTATTTATGTGTTTTTCTGTATGTGGGTGTATTCACTGTCCAGCTGTTATCTGCAGTCGCTCCACATACGTGTGAGCTCACATTGTAGATGTAAATATGTTTTGTTCATATCTTTATGCCATGATGGTATGTGTTTGTTTGTGTATATACTTATGTTTTTATGGTGTGTCCTTGAGTGTTTCCAAATTTGACATTGTTTGTGTGTGTACTTGAAGACTGTGGGCAAATGTGGGAATGTTTCTATAATTGTGCATTTGTCTGTGTGTGTGCGTAGCAGATTATAGTCTTTCACCCTCCACTGAGCACACAGCACCCGTGGGCTCAGTTACTCATCCTGGTTCTTTTCACACTGTAGCTGGTAACAACACACCACAGTTGCCTGTCCTGTCAATACTTATCTCACAGTACCAAAACCTACAAGTCACACACACTCATTCACACCTTGTACAAATATTGTCACATAAAATGTATTTATTTTGCACCATAACACTTGGATTTGGTGCTCAGTTATGAATAACAAACATCTCAAAGCATTTAAGAGCTCCCAGGTGCCATTTATGCTGCAGTCTAAAACATCACTTGCAAATTAATTTAGATGTTCTTAGTTAAAAGGTTTAGAGGATGTAAATTTCAACTAAAAAAGGGATCCCACTATGTTTGTAAAAAAATAGAAAAAAGTTTAGATATTAGTTGCCTAAAATGAAATCAATTATAGAAAGCTCTTAAATTCTGGAAATTTGCCGTGATAAATTCATATTGCTTAAACCAGCATGTATTCTGGATCAGGAACTGCTGTTAAATAAATAGATGCATTTTACTATAAAGTATACAAACTTAGCGAGCCTAACTTTATGCAGTAAAGTAAGTGCTAATTATTCGCTTCATTAGTGTCAATTATTCAGATGCCAACAAATGCCCATTAAATGTGTGAAAATGATGCTTGAATCACAACCTGAAACACTGGTTCACAGTACTTACACAGAGTAATTAGCACATACTGGATAAAATCCTTCTCTAAGGGCCTTGTTAGCTTTTTGTCACTGACTCACAAAAATGTATTTTAATAATAACGAGGGCGCACATCTGCACCATCTTTACATACGGTATTTAGAAATGTGTACAGTACTAAAACCAACGTTTTCAGCTGTATCTTGTGTCTGCAGTGACTGGAGTTGCTAAGTTGTCTTTAATGATAATTAGTTGTCATCACAGGACATATGCTAACTATAAAATGTTGGTCATATCGTAACAGGAGGTGATGTGGCTCAATGATTGGGAAAAAACAAGCTGGACCTTGTTTTTAAGGACAAACATTTAAGCTCAAAGCTACAAGATGCAAGAGCTGGTATGAGAGATGCTGGACTCAAGTGATATGACTTGACCCAAATCAGACTTGTGCTGTAAATCTGAGGACCAAGACTTGACTTTGACTTGGTATTCATGACTCTCACTGACTGAATTGACATGACTTGAGAATTGACTAAGACTTGAGACAGATATATTTGAAAGAACGTCACTTTTTAATCAAACATTTGATTTCTTGTGCAGGGCATGCAAACCTTGCAACCTGTGTAACAGACCACCAGAAACCATTAAACAAGTCAGCAATACTGAAAGAGCCCAAGTCAAAAATAATGAAAGTGTAATGTGTGAACACACTTCGCATCAAACAAAATATTTCGATCATCAATTCAAGTGACTCTCGTGCTGTTAGTGATACTGACATGGCATGTCAACGCTGTGAGGAGAAAGAATACTTGTTAAGTTAAGCAAAAATTGTTCAAATTCTCTGACGTGTTGGAAAGGCAGATCTCACTTAAAAACTTAAAAATAAATGATGTTAACAAATTTCCACTAAAAATATATTTTTAATTTTAATGTATTAAAGCTCATTGTCTTCTTGACATCAAGACATACACTCTACAGGCTACAGTGCACAAACTGTAGTGACCTTTCCCTGTCTAGATATACAGTAGATCATTTTGTAGACACTTTTATTCCACTGGTCTGACAATCAGCGGTGCTTTTGGTTTTACACAGTGAAAAGCAGCAGTATGGATTTCCATACTGAGACACAATTGGATTCCTTTTCTATGTTTTATATTTATTCAAAAGGAGTTGTTGTATTGTCGTTGCTTCTTCAAACATAGAAAACACAAGTTTTGTCCCACAATGATGTTTCTTTTCAGGGAAAAGAATACCATGAGAAGTTTTGCAGATTATAAAGTTTTCATAATCTGCCTGGTGGTTGAATCGCTATTGTATCAAATTGATTGTCTATTGATTGTTGCTTTAAGTTGAGGTAGGTTTAAAGCAAGTCTTAGCAACATCAGAATTCAAATACTTACCTTCATAAATCGTACAGTCATACCCAGGTAATATTAGACTGTAAAGGTGCGCTATTTACGATTCCTATCTATTTTGACTTTAACTTGATTTTCATCTTAAATTGACTGAATTGACCCCAGACCTGGTGGAGGCAGAGAATGACTTGATGATGTAAGCGGAGTCCAACTAGCAATCAGTCAGTGTCTACCTCAATCAAACCATATCCTGGCTGTTCGCTGACTCCTGGAACTTCTTTCAACTCATCTCTTTCACTTCCCCTTGTCTGCCTGCCAGACTGGAAGAAAGAGCAGTGGACTGGGCAAATGCCTTGGCCTCTACAGGGTATTCAGACATACAGTACACAAACTCCCAACACACACAGAGACACACAAAAACACACACACGAAGCCATGTGGTTTTTGTTTGGAAACAGTTTCATCTTCAGCCTATTATTTACAGTCTGCTGGTGACAGCTCACTACACTGTTTAGAGATCCTGGAGCCTGTATGTGTGTGATGTGGCACTCAGCACCTTGACTCTGATTGTTGATGTAGCGCTTTCTATATCTTTGTACAGCAGAGACTGGGGAAAAATACTCCTGTTTAAACCTCTGCAGTACTTTAAAATAGATTAGTAATTCAGTTACTACAACCTACCAAATAAATCATAAAGACAGCTTTAAACTCATTGTCCATGTTTTGTGGGATGAAGTTTAGTTTGTCCACACTCTATGCTAAAAGAAAACTTATCATCTTCTTCGCGATGTAGCAGCATCTGAAAAATGCACTCTGACATGGTACAAGTATTTTACACTAGGACGCTAAGACAGCGTTCCGGGTAGCGGTCGCTGTTTTGCTTCCACCATGCAAGTGGGCCAGAGTGGACTCAGATATTGCTCCATTTCCGTTCATGCCAGTTGTGCCACCATAGTAGGCCAGTTTGTAATGGCACATGTGCCACTCAGCTTTTATCTTGTTGTAGTCCCCACGTTCACTGCAGTGGCTGAGAGGGATGTCAGGCTCCCAAGCAGAGAAATATACTGTATTTCCACATTTTAACACGGCAATTACAGTTAAATTCTTACCAATATTTCACATTTAATGAAAGAAAAAGAATATTCAAATATCAAAACTGCCCAGCCCTTCTCTGCACGCATCTTTGTCATGTCATGACATGAGCACTGAGAATCCAGTGTTAGTCTTACATCTTTATCAAACGTTTAAGTAGTTGGTTGCTTTTCAGTTCGAGTCTTACTTTTCAAAATATTTAAGAAGTATTTCACTGTTCACATGATCACATTACATCTCTTAGTTATTGAAATAAATGTAATTTCCTGTAAATAGATACACTTGCTTAAGGTCATATTCACACAGTTTTCCCTATTTGTACATTTTACTGTGTTTAAATTGATTTTGAAATAGAAAAACATACAATTGTTGCCCATTACTTCATTATTTATTTTGCCTTATTCACTGACATAAGGATTTACTTTTGAAATATGAGCTAAAGGTTTTGGATGTATATTACTTTGCTAACGAACTACACTGTTTGCTTCATAACATTAATCAAAAGTATTGAGGAAGAACTATAACAGATCCAAACATGTGTCCTTCCATTGCCTTCAACACATTTGGATGTTACAGAATGTTAAGTATTGAATTAACATGGAAATTAGTTTCGCTTGTTGGAGCTGTGATTGATTAAACCTTCTTGTTGGTGAATAATTGACAAGCAGTGAAGTTGTGGACAAGGTACTGTTGGTAGATACGATGTCCTTGTTCTTAACACTGCATCAAATAAGAGCTGTGTGGTGTTTGGTGATTCAACAGGTTTATTTTTGACATACTTTACAGTTGTCCACCATGAATCCACCAACACAGTTTATAATGGTGGTCTGTTATAGCAACTTATGAAAAAATGTATTATGATTGTATTAGTGAAAATAAAGGCTCATACAGAAACGCAGGAAACTGTAGGAGCTGCAGCATAAATGGTACAGTTATCAGTGTGATATATTGGGATTATATATCACTGCTATACATTTGAGTTCTAGCAATAGCTACCAGGCCTTTTTAGCAGCTGCATTTCTACACCATCTCCATTACTCCAGCACTAAAAATACTTAGCTGGCTTCACTTCTGCCTCGTCTGACTTGTTGCAGCCAATTAGATGCGTTCAACCCGGCCTTGGTGCAGTATCATTGTCACAAGTCAAAAGTGTGTTTTAATACTGCATAACTCAAGGCAGTTCATCATATTCAAAGAGTATTTTTCAAAACCAGACACAGGATGTAGTGAAGAAAAGTGTCGTAAAGAATGTTTTCTCTGTTTCTCACACTCCATCTCGCTACACCTATTAATGAGCAGAGTGAGTCTCAGTACGTCAATACGATCTCCAGTAAGAACTCTTCTATCGATTAAACAGCCTGGATGAGAGGGTTCTTGAACAAGAGTGGAGGGAAGTAGACGACAGTAAAAGACGTCAGGAGGATGGTGTGATGCTGGAGGAGATCGTAGCGTGACTGCTTGGTAGTATTAGTGGAAGTAGAAATATCAGTTTTGCACAAATGAATGCCAGGTCCTCTGAAGATGAAAGTCTTTGAAGTATCATTTACTAAGATATTTTGCAATGGCATGTTAAGAATGACTGGATAAAATGTTCTTTTATAAAACAGCGCTTAATGCTGGGGATCTTTTATTTGAAAATATGCTACAAAAACATTGCTATGATTTTGATGTTGCCAGAATTATTAACTTACTTACAAATTAAATGTGGTGTGTTCTTGCCAAATTGAGGTATCTGCTTATTCCTGTATGAATGCAATCATATACAATGGTTCAAACAAATATTTGTTTTCTTGTTAATTCTGCTGACATGTGTCATGTTTAATTCATTAAGATTAGTAAAATGATCTACCGGTACAGAAAGGTAATTTGACTAAAAATATCCTGAAGACAGGCTGATTAATCCGGATACAAAATAAAACCTCCTGCCAAGCTTGTCACTACTTGGGCTCTATGTGTGTGTGTGTGGGGGGGGAGAAGGGGAGAGATGAAAGGAGATTGGATTAGACAAACCGGGGGGAGAGGTGATGAGAAGGGAAGAACTAAAGAAAAGTGGAAAAAAGGACACAAAGAGAGAAACAGCAGACAGAGAGAGAGGGGGGAAACAGGAAGGAAGAGGGTGAGTAAGCAGAGAGAGTGAGAACAACTGCAGCAGTAATGTTAATTGAGAGGATGCAGCGGAAAAGGTAGCGAAGAGCAGAGGAAGTATGCAGTGAATGATGTGAGAAACTGCTAAAGTAGAGGAGAAAGAGCATTTTTCTCATCCTCCATCTGTCCTCCCTCTATCACCCTCTACCTGCTCTTTTTCTTCCACCTACTTTTCTCTTCCATCTCCCTGCATGCTGTCACTTTTCCGAGAGGTGATTATATTTTATGAATATATGCACTAATGTAAGCACTCTGAGTGGCCTTGCTACCACTGTAAATTTGTATTGGAATAATTAGTCAGTTCGATTCAGACACATTCGCCATAAACATTGTTTCACACTGTGTGTGTGTGTGTGTGTGTGTGTGTGTGTGTGTGTGTGTGTGTGTGTGTCTCTGTGCGACATTCTGTTGGTTTGCAGTGACAATTATCTCTGCCAGAGCCCCTTTTTCCCTTTTTGTTTCATATTGATCGCCATCAATTTGACATTCACAGCACTCCGTGAGATAATTAGCATACATCACTAAGCTAACATCTTCCTATCTCAGGTTTTCTTTTTAATGGCTGTGTAAGAAGGGAGTGTGAGTGTGTGTGCTCAGTACCATGCATTTCAGACAAGAGTCTAAATCATTATTTTCTTTTTTCCAGTTATTGTACATTTTGCAGTTTGATCTCATATCCCTGCTGGCTCCATGATCTGGATATCTATCTTGTAAATGGAAATTATTACTACTAGTTTGCTACTATTTTCAATTAATAAAACTTTTTCTAACAACTTTGTTGCTGTCATTGAATACTACAAAGATACAAATTGTACATGTTAATTTACATTAAAAGTGTTAAATTTAGATTTCAAATATGCATTTTGATGACTGACAAAAAAAAAAAAAAGATATGAAGATACAGTATGGCAAACTGTGAATCCGGGTTTCCACTACAATAAAATGTTTTGTTTGGTGAATATCTGTGCACAAGAAGAATTTTCATCAAGACGTAAAAAATGTGTAGACTAGGTTTGTACAATTGAGTAAATTAGTGCATCTGGAAAAAAATAAGATTAATAATGGCATGTACACTGAAAAAAGTATATTAAGACCACAAATAGAACTTTTAGCCCAACCCACTGCCAACATACAGTATATTTATCATTCGTGTGGTATTTGTGCACATACTGCATGTGTTTCATTATACAGTATGTGTGATATGTATGTGTGTGTGTGAGAAATACAATAGGCACACTATATATCTATAATTAATTATTGACTTACTCCCACTCACTGGCCTTTATAACAGTAGTTTGTATATGCAATCAGAGAAAAATAACTATAAGGTATATTCAGCATTGCGCTGCTGTTGAATTTTCTCTGTTCTTTATGTGTCAATTTCCTCTCTCTTTATGTCATGCATTTTTAATGTATTGCATGTAATGTATGGCTGAAATGATCTCTCATGTCTGCAGAATCCTTCAGCACCCTGGGAGACTGAGCTAAATCATTAGTAATATATTGCGGATGCCAGAAATGTAGCGCTACAGGGAGCATTAACCAGATTTTCCAGGCTTTTCTGAACATCATATTGTCTAATTATCTGTGATACCTTGCTATAATTACTGTAAACAAATGAGACCACAGTGAAAACAGTTTGCAGCTTCCTTCAAAAGCATTAACACTGGTAAAGGCCAGTTAATAGATAAATTGTTAATTTAATTTTCTCAAACACAACATTACCAACAGTAACAGAGTCCTTCCTCCTGTGCTGCCAGAGCTTTCGAAAGTACCTTATGGTTATATTCAATAGCAATGAGGCCAAACAATGAAGGTTGTTTGCAGATTGAAAAATCAATGTCACAGACACAGACAACCTTTTTCAGTTTTCACAGTTATCCATTGTAATGAAAAGTTGATTCAAATCTTGAAATCTATGATAGACTAGCTGGCTTAGTTGTCAAAAAATGTACTAGGAGATCAACAGGATCTGAGCTAGCTGGCATACAGGTACAGCTGAGAGTAGCAGTTCATGTGAAGCAATGGACAAATTTAATCTACACACTAAATGATCTAATTTATTGGCTGTACTGACAATGAAGTATCAAAGCTTTTCAGCATGACTGACCAACAAAATATGTTATTTCATATACTACAGTAGATAGGAGCAGAAAGGTTTTCTGATTGGACACGTCTTGCAAAACATCCCTATAGTTACATAAGGTTAGGTTTAGGAATATTAAATGGCTTGGTTTGGATTTTCAAGGATGTCAAACCTTGTGCCAAACTTGCCAAAGCACCGTTATCTGACACCAAGAGAATGACAACAGGCTGTAGAGTATATTCACTCTCTAAACTATGTTTCATTTATCACAATAGCAGCATTTGATACAGAAAAACATATTAGATACCAAAGGTTATAAAGGACCATAAAGTTAAATAATTGACTCTTTCCATTGCTGCATTTTTGCTAAGTTGTGTTTTACTGTTCACCAAGCATGATAGCAATCTTGTGTGACTAATAGATGTTTCAAACACCAGTTAATACATCAGCTTAAAAAATGATGATTTTTAAGAAAGAACGCTGATTGCTTTTCATTTTTGCTTCATTGTGCAGTATTGTTCAGGAACTGCAGTAGCATTTTTGATGATGGAATTTTTGTTCGTATATGCAAATGAAGATATTGAGCAAAGCCATCACTTCTGTAATGCTGCTGTACTTTGTACAGTGTACAAGAACATCACACCTTTTAAAACCTCAGATGAATTCCACTTGATAGCTCACAAAGTGTGACAGTGCATTTACTTTAAGGCAAACAGGCGAACACACTGCTGTGAAGATACACTGTGTTGCTGACACATCAACACGAGAAAGCCATTTGTTTCATTTCTGCTTAATTGTTTGGTATTTATTTTTCATGACGCCTGATAGAGTTCCTGCTGATCTAATAAGACTTGTTTGACACATGAATAAACACATCCATCTTTCCAGCGTGACCACAGGGATGCTTCCGAGTCAACAATAAAGATCCGATTCTGTTTTATGTAATTACTTACTCTTCATGGTTCACAAAGCTTGATTGCATACAAGCTGGTTGATTATTCAGTACATAAAAACCACATTACAATGAGGCTAAAAGACATGTTTTTCATAGAGTGCCAAATTTGTATTATTTTATTTCTTCTTATGTGTGAATTACATGTTTTTGAACAACTTATAGCTGTGTTGAATAAATAAAAACTAATAATTAAAAAAACAGAACAGTGACTATTTATTTACAGATGTGGTGGACATACCAACAACCTCTTGTTCTTACTGTAGCTGCATGTTTAATACATGATTCAACACACATACCCATTGTGATTACTTATCATAACTGCACATGCTTCTTGATACCTTTTAATTATTAATCCAGCTCTATGGCATTTTTACATACTTGATGCTGACAATAAGGGACATTTGAGTTGCTGGTGCGTTCAGTGGTTTTGTACCAAAGAGCAACAGAATAGTTTTTATTACAAGAAAGACTGCTGTCATATGCTGAGCTTCTGGCAATGTTAAATTCATTCTTTATGATTGCCAGGTAAATGTTTCTTTACTGCATGTTAAAGAGCACAGTAAGATGCTTCAAGGTAACGTTTCCATAAACTACATATCACTCTTAAAGTTATTTTCCGATCAGACATCAGACATAAAGTGAAAAACACTAAAGTTATATTTTTCCTTTATTGTATGCATGACATAATGAGATTCAATGTGGTTTTCACTTACAAGGTCTCCACAAATGGTCTTTTAGCTTTATTTCACGGTATTCAGTGGAGAGTGGCGGCAGTGAGAAGAGGAGTGAGGAGAGAGATTGTCAGGTTTCTGAAGAGTGGCTTGGGCAGCATATGGTGCAGCATGTCAACTCAACCGACTGTGGGATCCTAAACTGTGAAAGAAATGCTTTAATAGTCTGCTTCAAGAGTCAGGTTAAACAAAGGAGGAATGTCATGAAGTGAAAAAAGAAAATGAAAACAAAGAGGAGGAACAGCAGGGGAGTGTGTCTTCTGTAAATGCACATGTAAATGGAGAAAAACATTCTTTTGGGGCCAGAACCTCACCAGTGAATAACATAACTCATATCTGTTACAGTTGAATTGGACCGTGTGTCCTTTTGACCTAATTACAACAACAGTAACGATTGCTTTTAGGAATGAAGAAGCTTTTGGAAATGGAAGACTGCATCAAAATACTAATAAGGTGGTATTCATTCTGGCAGCCGCTTTTAGTTTCATTTGACTAAAATGTTGGAGGTTTTGGGTTACATCCAGTTTCATCCACTTTACTTTTACGATTTATGGTGATGGTCTTAGCCCATAGACTTAAAACCAAAAACCTCTCTTTTCACAACAGTAATAAACATGACTGGAATCAAGGACAAAGTTTATTTTAAGCAGATGTGTAGTAGGTTATTTAGAAGTGTAGGTGGATGTATGAAATCTATCAAGATTCAGTTTACCCACCTCTGTATATGCTAATTAGATTTAAGTGCTTTTATTATGCCACATTATCCATATTAAGCAAATGTAAAAATCTGGGCTTTCTAAAAACATAACTTACTCTTTAACTCTAATAGATCTGTCTTTTATGCTGGTGCATGTTTGCCTAAGGATTTTACATCATTTCTTATTGAGTGTGATGTGACTTCACAGACTTTGTCAAATTTAAGTCTTAATGCGAGTTGCAGCGAATGTTAGTTTTCGCCCCAAGCACAGAGGAAGCAAAAAGCGTTGAAGTAATGCTGGACTTCGCCCATGACATTTTTTTTGTCAAGGATATTTGCCCATTTACCCTCTCAGTTGGAATGTTAGAGTGAAAGCAAGTATCTCTCACACACAGAGACCCACAGCCATTCTTAGTACGCTTAACACTACTGTAACTCTCAGGATAGTGGAGTCCGAGAGGGTGTGGAGTGATGACAGTCAGGGGATGAACGACCCAGCAGAGTATCACTGAGCTGACACTCTGATAATTACATGCCAATCTCATACGCTCTCATTTCCACCATCGACGCACACAAACAAGCACGAAAACACATATTACACACAGCCATGACTGCTCTTTCTCAGCATTTAAGACACTCGCTGTAGACACAAACAAACTAAGTGTGTTCAGTGCGGTTTTGGTGGGAGCACATTTTTTCACACACACACACACACACACACACACACACACACACACACACACACACACACACACACACACACACACAC
>JAUYWH010000001.1:16155957-16181165 GCA_034779795.1 Ctenopoma multispine
ACACACACACACACACACACACACACACACACACACACACACACACACACACACACACACACACACACATAAATACTCCATATATTTTCCGCAATGCGTCTCTCTCCAAATTCCTAGCTGTGTTCACTAACTCGCAGAGGTCTCATCAAACTTTAACCAGGCAGCATGAACAGCTTCAAATGGAATAAAACACCACAGTCAGTTATACTGGGACTACAGGCACATTACTCAAATACTCACATACTGTACGTACAGTTAGCACACAAACTGTGAATTTATACGTCTACATGCATAGCAACATGACCTCTGTGTCCGCCTTGACATCAAATTAGTGAAATGGTGAAGACATAAGATAAATGGAGAGAGAGGGAAATGCAGGTAGAAGAATGCGGATGTCTCATAGCAGCTGTCAGCGTTACTGTCCGCATGTGATTGTTTGTTGCTGAGAGACAAAGTGAAGCAGTTGAGAGGATGTCTCCCATCAGCTTGTGTGCGTTTGATTTGTTTATTTTCCTGCCGTTTTCACTATCATTTGGTGCCACACTCATAGCTCAAGCTCTTAATGTTTCAATGGCTTCCTCTTATTTTCTCTATAAAAGCTTCGGTTTTTCTTCCGCCTGTCTCTAGCACTCTATCTCTCTGACTCACCTGCTTTTATGGAGGAGTTGGGGTTTGGGGGGGTAGGGTAGGTGATACTTTGTTTACACCATCCTGTACTGCGATTGGTGAATTCCTGTGCTGTTCAGGCAATAATGTGTCAGTGTCCCATTAAGAGGCCTTCTCATTAATCACCACTAAACTCATTCACCCAGAGGGCCCCTCATGACTTTATTGATGCTTGGCGCTTTACAAGCCCATCGGTCCCCCGCCCATTTGTGACTCAGGAGAGAACATATGATAGGTTGTCCCAGAGGTGAAGGTGGACATCCATTGGTTGCCGTGATCAATGCAGTGTGTCTCACAGAATGAATGCCAGCCCTCGCCTGTCAGCTCACTCTTGCTCACTTGCTTCGAGGTGGCTTGCTGGAATGTGACATGCTAGATAGGCGGGGGCTCGCGTTCATTTTAATGCTGCATTCAATTTGAGCACTAAAGGTTTTCAAGTACCCTAATTGCCTCATGGGGTGTGCGCCACAGACGATGCTGCTGCAACTGCTGACTATGTTGGAAAATGAGCCACATCAGCAGGCCAAACAATAATAACTAACTTCCCATTGATTTTAAAATACCAGCATGCACCTGTCCCTTTAACCTCACCGCAGTAACTTGGCCTCATGTGTCTCTCTCCAGAGACGCACTTCACAGTGTGAAAATATCTGGTATGAGCAGTAGTTTGTCAAGTGGCTGCTGCTTGAGGATAGGTGAAAGGTGCTGCAAGATTTCTTCATTTTAGTGTTTATTCGCCCTGCAAGTCTATTAATGTTTAAATACGCTTTACACTTTCACCAAACCTGGTCAAAAAAGCTGGAATCCGACTGCAAAGTGGACAAAAAATCCTGTGAAGGGTTGTTGTGGTTGAAAAAAGTTTGACAAGGGACATACAGTTTCTATAAAACAACGATTCATTTTATGCTTCATGAACTGGTTTATTAAATGATTGCACACACAGTGAGTGTGTTATTATTTTATGTTGACAGAAAATTCCTTTCACCAAACCAGGTTTTCGAATGATTAAAATGGCTAATGACTACAAACTGCTGGCAGCTCTACTTCAGTTCAGCAACGTTGGATTAATACAATTGGCTTCATGTTGTCTGTGTGCGGCCTCATATTGTGGGGTTATTAGGATGGATTTCAGCCACTGATAGAGTCAGCGCTGGGGCTGACTGCAGTGTGACAAAACAAGTAAAGGTTACTGGAAAATGTTCTACAGTATTTGAAGAAAGTACATTAAAGCTAAGTGTTTTCATCTACTGAGGGAATTTAGACAAGTCAAGTGATATAAAACAAAGGTATCACTATTAAACCATACAAAGGAATATTTGGAAAATAGCTCTGAAAAGTCAGGGAGCTAGTTTAGAACCATATAAAGTCACTGCAGTGATTTAAGGTTTGAAAATAGGATAAGAGCAAATATGTTTTTATTTCACTCACCAGGTGTGAGCTGTTATTCATCCATTTATACATTTCATTTTATTGAAACAATAAATAATTCAACATTTTCTCTGTGTTCACTAATTCTGGTTTGTCATTGGACTCCATCTTATATTGTATTTCTTCTGGTGTTTAAGCACGATCTTTACTAAACTCAGAACTCTAAGCAGTGATCAGCAATCACATTATCAGCAAAACATTATATATCTCCAGAAAAAAAAGCACTAAACGTTCTTATACAATCTTCAAAACATGTGGCTCCAGCTTTTCCTGGGTGCAGTTAGCAAAAGGAAGTTTTGCCATAGATGCAATAAACACACATATACACATGTATCCACACGTGTAATGTGTATTCTGAACATAAAACACAATGTTTTCTCAAAATGCTGCACTCTTGAAACTTCTTCTTCCCTGTCCTCTCCTTGTCCCATGTCCTACTCTGCCTCCTCTTACTTCTTCGCCTCCTTGTTCTCCTGTAGTTTTCACTCTCTCTGCTACAAATATTAATTGTCTTGTAAATAGTGAGATAGTAATTCAGAAACATTTTTAATATGATCAGATTTTTCTTTGAAATTCCAAATAAAGCACCATCGTGAATTATGTTGCTTTAGACTGAATAAGGACTCAAAGTGACTCAATGTTCAGAACGACACTGATGCTTACATCTGAGAGTCGATCGTACTCCATGTTAAAAATGTTACGAAATAGTGCCAGCTGAAATTACTCATAGTATAATTCAGTTTATCATTTGGCAGTGTCTCACAATATGAAGTCAGTGTTTGTTTTTAGTCCAGCTGGCTCACTAGTTTGGCTTATCTGTCTGATGTAACTCACTGTAACCACTGACTTCACTGTGTCACCATATGGCACTCATGTGTGTGTGTGTGTGTGTGCGTGTTTGTGGAAGTGACGTAATGAAATTTCAACTATGCCAAAATCAAATGTGTGCAGATGACTAAATATGACTCATATCATAATTACATAAGTGGGTAACATCTCAGTTACCCTTTTATAGTCTTTAACAGTTATGACCACATGACTGGGACATGCGTGTTTAGGCAGATATAATTCCCTCTGCCACCCTGTATTATTTTGGCATATAAAGTAAAGAGGCAGTGCTGCCCTGAGAGGGAAGGTAAGCTACATTGTTTTGTCAAGCAGCAAATTTATTGAGACCTCAGGGTTAGTGCTGTATGACTCAGCTGGGCCCTGAGGAGGAAAATAGGAGGCTCAATATTTTCCATTACTAGCAGCTTAAATAGAGAAACTGTTCTGAAACAAAGAATGTTTTTGTTGTTGGTCTCCTTTGCATTGTCATGTCAACACAAGGCCTTGGTTGTTGTACTAATGTGGGTGATCCAAGGTGAGACCATTACGACTAAAATATTGCAGTTTTTTATAAGTCATTTGATGGCGTACGGTTTATCTTCACTTTGAATTATATTATAATTTTATTAAACCTTTTTTTTATGATCTGTTTAATTAATTAATTACATTAACATTTATTTAACAAGGCAGATAACACAGAGGTTAGTGAACTCTTATACAAAGGAGACCTAGCCAAGAAAGGAGCATTAACAGGGGCATTTATCCAGACCACTAAGATACACATTGACATAATTAACCTCTTTTTTTAAAGATGATTATTTTCTTATTATATATTTTTGTATTATTTATATATTTAAAATTATTTATAAATTTTTTGAAATGATTAAATTACATCATACATACATACAGTCATTGTCCCCTTTTTTCCTAAGAATACGGACTAATAGGCCTTTTTGAGAATATGTATACATCACAAAGAATGAATTCAGTCTTAAGAATAAATACTTCTTTTTTTAATTATATAATAATCATATTATAATAATCATTTTGTTAAAGGCTATAAAGAAAAAAATTGCCGGTTAAACGTCTGGACATAGACTGGGAAGGATTGGACTTCCTGGGCCTTTACTTGACAGTTATCCATGTCCACAAGGCTGAGAAACATTAAGCACAAAGACGAGCAGGAAAGGAATCTAATGTATCTTTGCACCATCTCAGTTTTGTCCTCTCTGGAAATGCTTTGCCTTACACATGGATGAGTTCAACTTAAGCTCACAAATTCTGGGTGTATGTTGTGGAAACCAATGAACATTCTCTGTATTTGCATTATTCACCAGCCCATTAGCTAGAAACCTCACATGTCCAAGCGCATCACATCTACGAATAGTGATGGATGAATTCTCCCACCGTCTTCAACTGTTTATATATATATATATATATATATATATATATATATATACATACTATATATTTATCTTTTTTAAAGATCTTGTCTGTTATTATTTTTATCATCATTTATCATATTATTTTTATATTATTGTGTGTTATTTTTATCCTGCCTTTGTGGAGACATATTCCACTTGTAGTTTATAACTGCTTCCATTTATTCCTCAACCTCAGCTCAAATGTCACATTTGTAAATGTGCAAATACCACTGTTGCAAGTGTGTATCTGTTTGCCTACTAGTGCCCTCTCTCCCCACCTTGAATCAAATGTCACATCTGCCTGTTTAAATGGCACTGACTTCACTTAACACAAAGACATTGCTGGATCCCACTTGTGCTTTACTACAATTGTCGCATTTGGTCAGGAGAGAAAACACACTGAAATGTACCAACACGCACTGGCATGACAGAAGCCAGTGATAGACTTATTTTCTCCTTTCTTTCCCTTTTCTCTTTTCTTGACGTACACACAAACAGAGCATGTCTCTTTGTGTTAAAGCTTAGGTCCACTTGGTCTTAAGTGAGTCTTTCTCAGCAGCCGCTCAGGTCTCCATCAAAATCAATACAGAGAATCTGTCTACTGAATCCTCAGGGAAAGTTACTATATGGGAGTATGTCTAGATGTGTATGTGTGTGTGTGTGTGTGTGTGTGTGTGTCAGAGGACATGGTATTGAGTCCAGCAGGCAGCAGTGAGGAGAGCAAGCTTACGGGATGCCATAAAGGATTCAGGTTCAAACTCCCTCCTCTCACTGACTCTTTCGGACTCCCTTCGCCCTGCAACTCTTGAGACGTCACCTCCTCAGACTCCAGTCTTAAGACCTTAAGCTGTATAATCTTCTCCTCTCCTCACTTTCATCCCCATCCCTCCTCCTGTCCAGGTCCACTTTCCTCTACTCGTTGTACTCCCTCCTCTCATGCCTTTCTCCTTGTTTGACCTGCAGATGTCAAATGCAAAGTACCAAAGATGGCTTTATCCTGTACTGAGAGAGGAGTGTCCTCCTAAGAGGCTCCTTTTGTGTCTGAATAGGCCATTCAAGTACATCATAAGTGGTTCATTTATTAAGGAGTACCATAGGTGTTCCCAGGACAAAGTGTAAAGTATTCCATTATAGGACACTTTTAAGAAAATAACGGCCCTGTAATTGATCATTTCATATGGGCCCTTTAGGTTTTCTGTACACTCAACATCCCTATTAGGACTGACACTAATCAGATGGTACTTCCTCTGGGAAAAGTGCTCTGCTGCAGCAACAGCAAGAATATATAATCAGAAAAGATCACATAAATGGGGATCAGAAAATGAATTTTCTGCAAAAGTCTCACTGTATTAAATTTAGTGTTTTGACTGATGGCCTCCTATGTTTTGCTAAAGTTTAAACCATTCTTTCTTTCTTGTTGTTTTTAAGGGGACAGAGCTCGGTTGGAAATACCGTAGGCGATGTCACATATTCTTTGCACAGATCAGAGTTTAGCATCAGCATTCCCAACTAGTCATGAGAGTAAGACATTTTTTTATAAATCGAAATAAAGAATTTCCTCCTCATTCTAGATGTCGTCAAAAACGCAAAGGTCAAAGTGCAAAGCTCTTTAAAGTATCCGACCAGGGGGCCCAGGACTATCACTTTGCTCCACACTGCATCAGTATTTATTTATATCTTACATATACGGTATGACCAAAGAATCTTCTCAATCAGCAACAAACAATTATGCAATAAAGCTTCAGTCTTGTCATCTGATGACGAGGCTCAGATTGAATCTAAATGGAATTTGTTGCCGTTGCTTTCATCTGTGCAAAATAACACCACAATAGTTTTGCCTTGAAAGAAGAGTGGAAAAGTGTCTACAGTAGAACATATTCCTCAGTTTTATAACTTTAATATTCTTTCATGTAAGCAAATTTGAACTGTTTGAACAAAACTCAAATAGTTCACATTTTATCCTCTGTGGATTTATATTGATTATGTAAGTCAATACACTTGAGAACAACCAATATCAACTTCTTCTTCGTGCCAAATAGGTTATGTTTTGACACAACCTTTGATAATTTTTCTTTCTATCAGTATGATATCTAAAAAAAAACCAAACACGTTTTGAGCAAAGAAAGAACTTAGCCGCAGCGCTGACATGGATTTAGGTATCGACTTTAGTAGTAATTGTGGATCTAATGAAGAAAGCAGCTTCACACTAAATCTTACATCAATTCACATTAAAGATCTAAATTCCTGGATTTAAGGCTTTAGGTGTAATACAAACTTGGAGATCTGTTCAATGTTTACCGAGGTTTATGTTGCCTGAGCACTTTCTAATTTCACACCAATTAAATACACCACATGAGGAAGAGCATCTGTGTCAACCATCGGGAATTTAAACCTGGCAACATTTAAAATTGGAAGCTTCAGTCGGACACGGTGTGATGGTCAGAGCAGCAGTTTTTAAGGATTTCATAGTGAGCATGTCCACGGTGGCTAAAGCTGCAGTAGGGAGTCCTCCAGGTGTGTCTTCCAGAAAGTGTTCATACTGGTTTCCCTCTTAAGTTGAAAATAAAAATCAATGCATCAAGACTTACTGGAAAGGAGCCTGAGCTTTAGCTTCCCAGAAGCAATGTCTTCAGATGTCTTAATGCAGTGCCTGAAGTTTGTGTGGTGAGGTGTAAATGGAGGATAGACCATTTGTGGGTAGTAAATGTACAGTTCTACTCTGCAGTAGTGTTGCAAATTTGTCATTATCATTTTCTCTTCCAGTGCTCACTGTTTGTCTAGCACTTCACTTTTTTCTTTCTTCTTTCCTCCAAAAATACACCCAAAGGAAACTATCCACCCATTTAAAGGTCTGAGTACTAATTATCTTCACTCAGCTCAAGTGATGCTTTGATGAGCATACTAATGAACATTCTCCACATGCTGGACCTCTGTCAGTCACCTTATGTTCTGGTACTTGGTATCTATGGGCGGGCAGGTGGTGAAAGGAGAAGGTGGTATCTGTGCTTATGTCGTCATCACCACTTTCTGATACTAAACACCATAACACTGGCCAGACACATTTCCTTTTGAGGTCTGCGATCAAGGCCATCGCCCCAGCACTCCTGACCCATATTGCTATGTTGCCCTGGTGACCCAGCGCCAGATGTCTCTCTCTGCTGGACTCCATAGTAACCAGCTATTATAGCTGGCAACAAACATGTCCAGCACTAATCACTGACAACATGGAAGCTGTGGGGTAGATGGACTGGCAGCAGGGTGGGCTGGAAGCTCTGTGAACTATTAGACTTCATCTGCAGACACAACTTGTTGGCAAACATGCAATGAGCCATGCTTGAGTTCTAGCATCATTTAGGAATGTTGCCAAATCTGTTTTAACCACTAGAGTATTTGAATCAAGTGGCACTTTCAGGCGAGCCTAGATGAGTATCCATTAACTGTCATTCTGGTCTGAATATAGCACCACACACATTAGGACACTCTGAAGATAAGAAACACTTTGTACTAAACATTTGGGTATATTTATATAACACATAAAATAGAACTGGGCTGAGTAATTGCTGTGCTAATAGGCATTTCTTTATTAGGTTTTTGGTCACTTCACACGCTGCTCCTCTTGGACGTACAGACTTTTATGATGTGAAATCCTGTGTTTTTGCTGTCACTTAGGTTAGAAAAGCCAGTTTTATTGACTGTCATGATCTTGAAATTGTCGTCATAGTTGTCTTGAGCCTGCATTTACTTACTCTTAAGAGATTTTGTGCTATGCACCTTGGTTGTAACTGTAAGCATAACTCTAAAATCCTTTCCTCTGAACAAGATCTACTGCATACCATGACCACGCAGAAAATAAAACAGCAAGGAATGCGCAGCCATTGTCAAATAACCTTCATCTTTTTGTGATCATTTCCTTCATGGGAGTCACAGAGTCACATCCTTTTGAAAATTGGATGTCATGTGGTTCAGTCTTCTGATTGTTGATTACTGTTCCACACATACCCTTGAAAAGTTTAAAAAGACACCATTAAAAATTAAATAAAAATACTTTGATGCCGCCGATTTACTGCTGTGTACAATGCAGTAAGAACCTGAATCTATAAAATGGAAACACCTGTGCACAGACAGGGTGACATGTGCAAACACTTTATTTGTATATAATTGGGGATTGTTAAAGTTTTATTATTAAGGTAATTCATTATGCACATAAAATATTAAACAATTTCTCTGTCAGGAGGTCAAAGGTCAAGAACAGCTACAGAAAAGCACCCAGGAGCTGGAACTGGGTCTGTGTTTTGCTCAGTAAAAGTATATCCATGTAGAAGCTTGCCAAGTGATGAGCTTTAACCTGGAGCCACACACGGCTATTTTTCACTGGCATTTTTCTCAGTGGGGTAGAAAGTAAAAAAACATTTGGTTCACATGGTACCAAAAAGAAGAAACCAATTCAGATGAAGTGTATTTATATTTGGTGGGAGGATCCCCTGTTTAAGTGCAATTACTCTCTTACACACAAAGAGCACAGGTTGCAAACTGAAATGGGCACAAATACGTAGCTGTCGTGCTAGCAGCAAACACACACACATACACACGCGCTACGAGGCAGCTCGAGGCCTTTCTGTGGTTTTGACACGGGCTCTTGTGATGTGTAACAGTATGTCAGCTTGCTGGGTGGGAGGATAGAGATGTGTTCCTACATGCCTCTGTAAAGCTGTAATCCATGACTCATACTGTGTGTGTGTGTGTGTGTGTGCGCGCATCATGAGTAACAATGAGGTGCAGCTTTTTTAAAGGTAATCTCAGTCCTTTCAATCTTAAACCAGGATACAGGTGGATGGGTGTGCTTAAATGGTCATTGGAGGGTAACAAAGCGTGGAGTAAAAAAAACTGTAATGAATCAGTAGCTCTGCTTTTCAAGAACTTCTGATCTTACTATTGCATGATGCTGTGTTGTTCTTAGCATTTATTCAAACACAGCTGACTTCATTAAGATAACATGCCATACTAATTTGTAGAGACCTTTCCTATTTTGCTTCTTACATCTTCCTACTTGACTGATAGATAAAAGTTGACTACTCACTTTGAAGCAGCTCAGCAGGTAGGGAGCTAAGTGTCTTGGTCAAGGGACCCTATATCATTTTTAAATAAGGGGTGAACTAAATATATTCCCGTCACAAGATGGTGTTTTCATAAACATGAATAAGAATGCCTTCTTGTGTATTTTGCTTTAACTGTGTGTTATTATAGGAAAATCAAGTATAATAGCCAGAAAGAATCTTTGGTTTAATCTCTCCAGCAAAAAATAAATCTAGTGAGCGATGAGTCTTGACCATCACCTCCGTATAAACAGACAAAGGAGTAGAGGGAGAGACGAAAATAGTGTCGAAATATTTTATCAGATGCTATCTTCAGTTAGTACAATACAAAGACAAATAAGAAAAGAGAGAAACAGGACGGGATGAGACAGGTACTGTATGCAATGGAGAGAAAAGCAAAGAAAGTGCAGCGGTGTTGCTGCTAGAAATCATCACTAACAGAAAGAGGAAGGAATGATGTCGTGGATTGAAAGGATGGAAGGATAGAACAGGCAGAACATAAGAGAGATGCTAAAACGTGGTTAATCATTTGACAAAAAGTCGTGTAATGTTGCTTAGTCCCGGGAGTCTAGTCAGTACAGCACACAGCACTATCCTCACTGTAGATAACCACTGATCTGTTTTATTGGTTTCTTTAATAATTTATTGTGCTCATATTTCTTTCCTCTGTGGAGGTTATTTTGTTAGACTAACAGAATAGCGAGTATGTGATGACCGAGCTCTGGTTTATAATATACATTGTGGCCTGCTCAACAAAATCTATCTATTTTAAATGGAAGTTTTTAAAAAAAGCGTATTTTTTCCCACCAGCATGATCGCTCCAAGAAATTGAGACTGAAAAGGTCAAACGCTGATGAAGCCTTGGTGATGGTGCTGAAACTGTGACTTAGAAGAACAAAAGCAGTGAAAAAGTAGAACAGATAAGAAAGAGGGAAAAATAAGTACTGTAGAAAGAACTGGCTGCACAAAGATCAGAGGCATGCAGAAGCTACTAGGTGTGATTTGAATAGTAATAAACCCAGAGGAAAAAAAACTGAGTGAAGGGACATAGTATGCGGGTAGTTTGACTCTCACCCTTAGTAACAACAGACAAAGGCAGAGAAAGGCATAGTACAGGAAATCCATTAATAGAAACATTATCTAATGACTGCAGTCTCTTTTCCTGCCTGTTACGAGCTGTATAGCCATATAAGATAAGGTATTGATTCTATAGCATTATTTAATCAGGAGCAGATTTGAGTATTATCTGAGTAACTGCACTTCTTTTAGCTGCTGTGAATGTTGCAGTGTCACTTTAGTGTGTTAATCGTATACTCCAAGTGCATTTCCAGTATTTGTGTTAGACTTAAATCCTGACCTGTCCTGGCTAAAGTGAGATGAAATTGCACAGGTTCAGAAAATAAATGAATTCCACCCAGCGTAACACAACGTAAACGCAACATGGGCACTCAAGCGGCTGCCATTAATTTTAAATGAAACATTCCCTGAAACATTCCCGGTGGCAGACACAGACAGATAGAGAGACAGAAACACACACATAAAGTGAGAAAGAAGCCCATCCATAACCTTGCAGTCCTCGCTCTCAGCCAATCATCCATTTTTTCTCTTCATTGTCAATAAATTCTATTAAAATCCAGCTCTGGGTGTCTGATCTGCTGGTTCCACTTCTGCAGTGGCTCCTCTGGTTTTTCCACCGAAGGCTCAAATGATGGGCACTGATAATTAATTTTAAAAAGTGAGATTGGTGGTTCTCAAATAGTTATTTCATTTAACTTGTTAAATGTTCATTAAATGAACTCATAGTCAGCAGTTTCCCTCCCTGCCAATGTATTTCAGTCTATTCTCTCTTGCATGGCCACAGTCAAATTAGCACGGCATTTTTGAACAGTTAATTTGGTTTGCCATGGCACTGATGTTGAATTAAATCAGTTCAAGGATCTAAATAGCTTAGAAGTAGCTGTATCGTATACAGTATATAATATAGAGAGCCCTTGGGGGAACTGTCTGGTGTGTTGAGTAATGGTATTCACCCAGAAATATTTACTGCAGGAAGGTAATTTTTATCAGTGACATGCTGAGGTTTGACTCTGTAGTAACAACAAAGTGTCTCGTTTAATCAATGTCATATATTTTCCACAGCACTCGTGTAAATAGTGTAAATACATTTTAGTGATGTTTTTATTCAAAGTAACTTCTCTCTAAACACAAGATAGTGGGATTTGTATTGTCATGCCATCGTAGTCCACCGTGACGCCTTCCTGACCTCATCCTTACATGCAGAAGACAAAAGTCATCTTTCTTTTATCCGTTCAGTGGCCTGTGAAGAAAATAGCTGATTTCCATAGACTCTCTACAGCTCAGTGGACAAGCAGGATGGCATTTTTACCGGAGGTGTTTTCCCATTTTCTCATGCAGATGAGGAGTTTGACACACCTGAAGATTTGTGACAGGTGTGTGTCTATGTGTGTCTCTTTGAGAGACCTCCATCTGTGTGTGGACACACATCATTCAATGTGCCACCAGCTGAAGCAGAACATGGAGGAAATTTTAATCAAGGCTCTCAGTGAGCCTGGTGGGCTGATAGAGGTGACTGTGTCTGTGTGTGTGTGTGTGTGTGTGTGTGTGTGTGTGCGTGTGTGCACAGGTGGGCACAGATATATTAGAAATTGTCTGGGGTATTGTTGATGAAACATTAAGACTACTCCCACCAGCGATAAAGAAGCAAATAGCTCTGTGTGACCCCAGAGTGACTTCTTGGAAGAGAAGAGAATTGACTCCAGCTGCTGGCTGGTTCATTTCTAATAGTTACAAGATATATGCATGTTTGGGGACTTCTGACATGACCACCACAGTACATCACAACCAAGTTTTAGTTTTACAAGTTCTCCATAATCTTCCCGCTTTCCTTGCGATAATAAACTCTAATAGATAAGTGGAAAAAAATACTTTTATTTTTTTGTATGAGAAGCTCTCAATTGAACAGAAATACTGTCAGGGAACACCAGCTCTGATTTTCATACACTACTGGCTTTACAGGCTTTCTTTTTGCAGAGAGAGTGAGGCCTCATTTATATAAATAAATGGCTTCCTTTAGGTCAGAACATAAGAAAAGTTACACGAGGAGGCTCTGTCAGTCAAAGTGTTGTTTTGTTCGTGCTATTTCTGCGCCGTTTGTGATGTTTTTATCAGAATAAAAAAAAATTTAGTTTTTTTTGTAGGGCAGTGGATGTCAACTTTAGTAATGCCTGCAGCACTTACGGGAAACTACAATGGTGGAAGCTTCCACTCATGTATAAAGATAAACTGAGGGAGAGCTCAGTCTTTAGACTACCTAATGCTAGTTTTATAAAACCTGGGACACACTGAGATATTTATGCTTATTCTGCTAATGCACTCGCTGTAGCGTACAATAGGTCATAGACTAAATGAAATACGTTAATGGTTGAAGTAAAGTGTGAGATATTAATTTTGCTAAATGTTTTCAAATAAACCATTTCCTGTAAAAGTGTAGAACAAAGAACAAAAGTTTTCATCATACAAACGTGACCCCTATTATGTCACAGAGAGCACCTGATGGTGTTTCATCTTTATTTCTATTTAGCCTCGATAAAATGTTAACCTTGAACTTTGCACTTAGATGTATCTTTTACTTTAGTCTCAAATAATGTTGGCCTACCTGCTGAAGTAGAGATTTCATCCAAAGAGAGTATCTGTTTTCATTAAAGAATGTGTCAAGGTCAACTCTACTGGGAGGATTTTTATCAGATTTATTTTAGTCGTTTTTAATCTCTCTCCAGGGAGTGTAGAGCATGGTGCTTCTACTCAAGGGCTCCGTGTTTTAATGTGCAGAGCTTATTATGTCTTTATATCTTCTATTTGACAAATATTTCACGGACTGGTAAAAACACATAAAGCTATGTTTTTAATTGCAAAAAATTCCAAAATGAAAACACCTAATTGTTTTTTAAAAAACTATTTCACAGACATCTTGCAAATGCTGGATGTTAGTCATTGTATAAAAATAAATGCAAAAGGAATGTCCCAAAAATATCAATGTCTTTGAAGGTTTATAACTCAATACTTCAATAATATTATTCAGATGTCTTCAGGTTAAAACACTGATAATGTTCAGAAAATTATTAGCAAATTATTATTTCTATTAGTAATTAAACAGCTAAAAAATGTAATGCCAGTTTACATAAATGACTTAAAAATTTTTTTTTTTTAACAATTGGGCTTACTTCCCTTCTTCCAAGCATATGCACTCACATGCACAAAATACAATTGTTTTTCCATCAGTGTTGCCAAGAGGAATAATTTGCAAGCTGTACTGTTTTTTCACCACTTTGGTTTTGTGCAATTAACATTTTGAGATGGCCATGTTCCATGCTCTGGTTCATCCCAGTCTGCTGTGCCAGAGACAAGTTGCTATTCCCGTGGACCTCAAGATGAATTTCTCCTGTCAACTAAATCTAAGCTTTCAGAATGATTCCAGAAAGTTCAGTTTCAATTCACTCACGTGGCAAAAACCTGCAGTTACTGAACTCCACAGGGCTACGCCTTGTAAACTTTCATTTTTCCAGATTGGAAAAGACACAATCTGGAGTTAGGAGGGTTTTACACCTCCTTCACTCCCTCCTTATTAACTCATGCTCAGTCGACGCCAACCTTGTACCCCCTGCTGTCTGTATTAATTATGCTCCTGTGTGGATCAGGGAGGATTTATTAGATAGTGGAAGGCTTAGTGGTGCTGGTATTTTGCTTATTAATGATGATCATGATAATCCCCTTTTTCTTCTACCCTGGGATTTAGTGTCTGAGGGCATGAGGCCTGCTTTCACACTGTTAAAGGTAAACTGATGTCTGTAGACGAGCTTTGTGTTTTGACTGTTGTATTTGTTCTCTTTCGTTCCCCGTTACAGTACATTTTTCACCTCATTGTTCTCACTAGTGAAACTTTCATTCTCTCAGGCCCCATTTCTTTTATAATATGTACTGTACCAGTCAAAGGTTTATTAGTTGTTTCCGTTTTTAATGCGGAAGTCACCAAGCTATGAAATAACGCACGGCATTATGCAATGTAGATTCTTTAAGGTAGCCACATTTTGCTTCGGTGCATCAACCACAATTACATTTCCGCAGTGAACGTAAATGTCATGTTGTGCAGAAATGAATTTTGTGAATGGTTAACGCGCTACATTTATTAACTTAAAGCAAATTACAAAGGATGGTGGGCGTATACCGTGCAGGGCTGATGAGCCGCAGACCTAGAAGGTTGGGTTTTAGGAAGCAAGAAAAGTTCAGAGGTGAGGGTTAGAGAATGATTGTGTTTTGGTGTTTTGCAGATGTTGTGTGTGTGAAGTGACTGTTACATTTTTGTCTGTTGATAGAGCCCACAGTCTTTCAGTGCTGTGATGCCTGAACTCAACACTAATAACACACATCGGGGAAGTTGAACTGTAATATTTTTGCAGAGGAGAAAACAGGATGTTTTAGATCGGATATTTTGGCGGACAAAAATACATTGTGTACATTTCATTCATATGTTTTATGTTAATGTTATTTTTGTTTATATTGATGTATTTGGGAATTGTGATCAATATGTTAACAGTAAATGTAATCCGATTGCACTAAAACATATTTGTGACTGCAGTTTAGTTGTATAGGAACATCATTTTTAGGAGACAGCATTTGGTACACAGTCACCTGGAATAAAGGAGTACCCAGAGTGTTGACTCACTCTCCTCCTTGGTCAAATTGCCACTGCATAGCCTAGAGGTGTGTTTTGAGTCATTACCCTATTGAAAACCAAATGATGGCCTCACTGAGCACAAGTCAGATGGCATATCTTAAAGTAGGGAGGTATTGTCATTTCTCTACACATAGTTAAGCAGTTCCTGCCATAACATAAATTACTACAGTGTTCGAATCGGGCTTCTTGCTGTGTACCAACAGCAAGTAGCTGTTGTGTATATCAACACAACTGATCTCAAATAATTGGAGACTATTCCAGGTGACTACCTTATGGAGCTGGATAACATATTCCAATAGTGTGCAAAGCTACCCTCAAGGCAAACAGCATACTTTGAAGAATCTAATCTAACTGAATTTCATAGTTTTGATGTCTTCAGTATTAATGAATGAGACTGAAAGAGAATGTGTGTCTCACTGTGCTGACATAATGAATAGTTCAAAGCTTTCTGCTTTCTGTTTCTCTGATTCCTCCATCCTTCCCCTTCTCACCTTCACTCTTTCCTCACCTATGCTTTGTCTGCTCGTTTTACAATGTCACTCCCGCCGATCTTTCCCCTGCCATTTCCCTCACTCCTCTCCTACTGTCCCCATCCCTTCTTTCCGTCATCGATTTCTTCATTCTCTCAATGTCAGTACTTCTGTTCCTTCCATCTCCCTTTGTCACCTATACTGTCTCCTCTTCTTCTACATCTTCCCTTCATCTACCCCCTCTCCTCCTCCAGTGACTCGCTTCCTTTCTCCTTTCCTTCCCCCCCTCCCCTCTTTTTCCTCCTTACCAGAAGTACTTACCAATGGGCCAAGCCTGCCTATTTACATTTGAATAAATCTACTTCATCACACAGCTACTTCTTAGTTGTTTCTTTTTTTTTTCAGCCACCGCAATCCTTTTAGCCAGCAGCCTCAAGAATTAATAAAACAGAGCTATAAACTCCCCCTCCCTCCTCTCTCCATCATTTTCTTCTTTTCTTCCTCTGCCCCTCTCAATGCCAAATGATGGATGGCTGTTAGGAGTGGGTGCCAGCTGTGATGTAATGACACTACAGCTATGTCCTTATTTTAACTCTGACCTCCGTCATAAGGGAATTTGTCAACATGGGGCTCCTCCAAAGGCATAAATAAAAATCAAAGCTAATAAATAGGCACAAAAATAGCAAAAGTGTGCAGATTGTAATACCTAATCAAAAGTGACAGTTAATTGGATACAGCTCTACAGGGGCATTATAAAAAAGAAATGTAATAATGGGAATTTAGTCTAACAAGAACAGAACAATGCAGGCAGGGACTTTCTTAACCACTGGTTTCACTGCAGGGTATTAGTGGTGCAATATTATATTGAGGTTCTCCTACTTTCTCTGTGCTGTACCTACAGTTTCCTGTGCTTTTTTGTTTTACTGAATACAATGCAACATACAATATGATAAAAAGTAGTTCAAAGGTGAAAAGTAGCAAATACAATATTGCATTGTATGCACATTTTCTATAGGTCAAACCTAAATCCCCAAACAGCCACAAAGATAAAACGTGACCACAAAAAAAGATGAAAAATAACCACAGAGACATTAAAAAAGACTGCAAAGAGACACGAGAAAAGGTAACCATAAACTGATGGAGAACAACTATGAAGAGACGCACAATGACCACAAAGAGACTAACCATAAAGAGGCTCCATTATTTCTAGTCATGCCCTGGGGCCCATTTTCTCATAATATATGTATGGAAGGTCTAACATGTGATGAGTCAGTATGGCAAAATCCACATCATCAAAGACGAACAATGAAATAATGCGTACATATCCACAACTAACCCGACATGTGATTTGTCATAGCAGGAAAAGCAAAAGTGAAAAAAGTTTACTTAATGAGCCCAAGGTCTCTCAGTTACAGTTTTATTTGACTGATAACTTTGTGCAAAGCAAAAATAGAACAGGCACATTTACAGTATACAGTATATACAATACATTTCCTGTACAAAAAGAAAATAGAAATCTGCAGTACACACATAGTGATGGGAAACGCACACTCAAACACACATAGAAAATGACTACACTGTGCACAACACTTCAACTCATTAGTCATGTAGAGCAGATGCAGCTGACACTTTATACTCTTGTAATAAAGGAACCGTGTGTGTGTGTGTGTGCGTCTGCGCGTTGTTGCCGTGGTGAGCTCAGCTGTAACTAGTGGAGTAATTAGATTGAAGAAACACCAGCATCCCTTACCTCACACACTTGTATACACATGGAGAAAGACTGGGGTGTACTGTTGTATGTTTTTAGTGACACACATGGTTGTGTCACAGTAAGTTGCTCTACTCTGACTCAAGCAAGTATAACACTGATGTTCTATCCAGATGGAGAATCAAAGGTCAATGCAACCTGCTGATGATTTCACTAAATGAGTCAACCGCACAGGGCGTTTCACATGGTTACACAAGAAGCTGGTCTTGTTAATTCACAATGAGTGACACTGAAAGTCTGTACGTCTGCTGCCGACACTATAGAAAAGACAGTGGGGGTTTTGGTATTCAAATGACAGAAGATAGAGAATTCATAAGCAGGAGATGAGCAGAACAGCTCTGTACTTGAGGTAGAAGAGACGTGGTGACCTTTTCAAACCACTGTGACTCTGCTGTCATCGAATGCTCATTTGTCATACTTTGCTGACTCTGCTTTCAAATGACATGGATCAGCATCAAGCTGGGAAAGTGCACCTCTGAGTTTCACATTTGTAATGTCATATCTCTGCTCTTAGACAATTTGTATCTGTAAGAGTTATCTTCTTTTTTTTAACTCAGTCTTTAGTAGCATATTATACATAAAAGGGTCTGTCCACTCAAAATAATTTACCTCTAATGATGTGTAGTCATGAAGTCTAAGTTGTATTTGTCCAGATGACTTAACTCTGAGGTTCCAGTGCAGTGGAGTGGGTTGGACTACACTGTCAACACTTTTAATAGGGACTACTTAGAAACTCTTGTACTTGTAGAAAATGTTAAGTATTGAATAACTGTGATTTTGTTTTGCTTACTTTTTTCAGTGTCTTCTTTTAATGCAGTGACTCATGCAAATTCTGCACAAATTCCATCCTGTAATTATATTGGGGTGCAGGTAGAACTCAAAAAGAGCTCCGTGGTAAAATGGCTGAACTGGCTCTTTAATTGTTATCAGCACTAAACGTTTTGAAGACAAAAGACAAACTGTGGACTGTCTTGCTCATCAGCTGCCATCATCCTCTCTCTGTGTCTTTCTCTGTGAGCAGGGAAAGCAAATTGAATATGCTGAATGTGTTTGCTTGACCCTGTCAGGCCAATCCAATTTGTACACACACACCAACCCATATGCACACACACTGAATAGAAGATATATGTATTGTATATTGAGCAGTGAGTGTCTGTGTAAGTCTGTGACCTTGAGAAAATGCCTGGATTTTGTTGAGTGATGTGTGTCTGCATGTGTTACCCTAGTAGTTAACCTCGCCGTATGTTGAAGTATGTAGTATTAAAGTGGATTATGGGGGCTCAGATGTATCATACTGACACCCCTTCCTGCCCCACTTCCAACCCAGGCCATTTTTCATGGATTCCTATGTGTGATCTGATAATTACCCAGTGGAGGTTACATGGCGATGAATACATCTACATCCCAGACATCAAAAAAAAGGAAGGGAGGTCACATTCAAGGAACCAAATATGATTCACTCATGAAATAAAGTAGGCGGGTGCCATTCACTTAACAAAGCCTTTGGGTAAGATTCAGCAACAGGAGGGGCGGGTTCTATTCACTAAACAAGACAGATGCTCCACGTTTATGAAAAAGGATGGTTGTATTGTATAAAACAAACATTTGTATGATGTTCGATAAGTGGTTGAAAAAAGCTAAATATGCAAGACACCAGTCCCACCTACGTCCAGCTGAGGTAAAGTAGGGTTCACTTGGTTTCAGGTGAGATTTGAATTCTTTCTTTGGTGATTGAAACTGATTATTTCATGTATGTGTCAGCCTAAAATCAACTGGTTAGAGTAGCTACAATGATTAGTGTTGATGTAAAAGTCTTCACTCCAGCACCAGTGGCATTGCACTGTAGCTACATAACATCAAGAGTAACTTCTAATGCAGATTTGAAACACTTTAGTTATTCAGTGGGTCATATGTTGATTCTGTTTTATCATTTCAAAGGCAGAGGGGGCCAACATACAATAGCATCATACATATTCAGTTCTAAAAATATCTTGTAAAGAGGTTTGCATCTATAGTTTGCATCACAGCCATGTAACATGTAGTGTCATATTTACCACCCACTTTTCTGAAGTAGTTGCAGTAGTTCATCTTCATTATGGTATGATGGTGTGACTGTAATTAAGAAACTCAGTATGACTGTGACCTTGTTTTAGGTCCCACTGCTCACTGGTGTAGATATATAGTAGGTACATAAAAAATAAGACTGAGCTCTGAGCTGCAGTTGATTAATTATTCCAAAGACAACATGGAGTTTACTTTGTGTAATATTCACATGCTCAAACACGCACATATAGATAAACACATGCAATGCACACGCAGACATGAGCATACTTGCTGACATTTACTAACAAGTGGACCCACACATGTTCTATAATCAATCCTTTCTTTACAGATATTCAGATGTCCATCTCTGTTTATATTTACCGCGTGTTTGTGTGTGTGTGTGCTGACATTTCCTGTATCACGTATCACCACTTGTTTGATCTTCCTTCTTTCATCTTCTCAGCAAAGAAACCTGACATTACGGGGTTGTTCTCTGCACTACACCCACTTCATCTTAAATTTGGGGGGGGGGGAGCTACCCATATTTGTGTGTGTGTTTGTGTGCATGTGTGTGCATACGAGAAGCACAAGGAGGGACAACTGTGTCCTCTCCACCTTAGGGTGAAAGAGAGTAAAGCTCCCTCACACATGCTGCATTAGTAAAGGTAGGGGATTCAGTGGTGTGAACATGTTGTCTGCAGAGTGTGCGAGAATTTATGTGTGTGTTATCAGTAGATACAGCATATTATGTCACTGGTAAAAATGCTTTCTAACCTTGAGATTTGCTAAAAAGAAACAGCTACAATATAAAACTGTAACCTTGAAATTTAGATGGAAATTTGAATGATATAGGCACTTGTACAGCTCATCATTATTATAGCAATTGTTCAGCGCACAGGGGCATTTACATCAATTGGCCAAGATACAAGTTTGTATATGCAATATAGAGGAGAACTGTTCTGCAGAGCTGAATATGCAGCTACAGTGGTGCTAGATTAGGAGTATCTAAAGTGGGTTCTTGTGTTTTTCTTCAAAAACAGATGTGACGTCTGTCACATCATCAAAGTTACCAGCAACACCTATCTTAAAAGCTACTGTTTTAGAAATGAATTTGACGTCTAACCTCTATGTGGATAAGAAAAAACAAATGTCCCTACAAAGACAAGTTACATGTATACATGTACATAATATAACGGAGTGGAGGCTGGAATGAGCTAAATAGTAAAGTAAGTAGAGGTCTCTTACAAGCATTTTTGTATTACAGTCCCTATAAAAGGAATTGCCTATTTTCTACTGGTTGTAAAACTAGCTTCAGCCACCAACAACAGCATTATAGACATTGTGGGTGGCTGTTTAAACTTATTTAATTTTCCAATTTAAACTAGTTCTACACAGTATAGAGTCCTATATGCCTATTACCTTAAGAATAGGGATGCTCCATCACTCCAACAATAGTTTAATATCGCCAGCCATTGCTAATGGTCAACATGGGGCCCAAAACTTTCAACTTCAATGACAATTTAAAGTAGCTAGAATCACCTAGTTTAAAATGGGGATCCAGGCACACACCACCGCTACATTTTGGAACATTGTTTGACATGCCAATGCCAATAATATAAGGAGGAAGCAGTCTGAAAAAACAAAATGCAGCTAAGCCAAGACATTTTAAACTGTTAGAAAGATGTGACACCATTGATCAAATGTACAGCAGACCTATTTCACTGAAACACTTTTTTAGCTGGTCATTGTAGTGAACAGGGATTTGATTTCACTGATAACTGGCCATCTCGCTGGAGTCGCTATTTTATCCAGGAGCATAGACATGTGCTTAAATCAGATTTGACATTAGGCATTTAGCACTCAGCAGGTAGCAGGTGATTAGAGAACCTGGTGCGGTGAAGAAGCTGCGATACTAAAACCATCTCTGTTGATGATAAACTGGGCCGTACGGGGAAGCAGACTTAGACATTTTCACATTGTAGCATTGTACAGACTATGTGGCTCTTCTGAGAATTGATCTCAGATCTGATTACTGACTCTGATGTTATTTTAATTATGGGACATTTTAATTTTCATTTGATCAAGCAGTTTACCGTTCCTGAGAGTTACTGATACTTTTGCTTTCATCCATATGGATACTGAACTAACTCACTGCAAGGGTAACATTTGTGAATTGATTCTATCCTGAGCTATAGTGATTTCTGATCTGACTTTTTAATTGCTTATCTCAGATCACTTTCCTATCAAATTTGAAGCATTACTAACGTGTCCTGCTTTTATCACCTGACACATTTGTCCATCAACTTTAATTTCTCTCACTGAGCCACTGCCACCAGTTCTAGATCCACTGACAGTAACAAGAGGCCCTGTTGAAAATTGCACTTATGACTCGAACACAGATTTTTCTGATCAACGAGGTCTACACCCTGGTTTACTGGAGAAACCTGTGCTCTTAAACAGACCTGCAGAGGAGGCTGGAACATAAATGGTGCACTTCAAAATCGGAATCTCTTCATTTTCAGTGGCATGAGTCTGTATTCAACAGACTACAACATCAAGGAGTACTTTTGAATCACTCTTCCCTATGCAACTGCTTCAGCTGAGACATATTCTTATAACATCTGGTAGGAATGGCTCTCTTTATGTCACTTCACAGCATCTCTATTGGGTTTAGGTCTGTGCTCTGACTGGGCCACTTTTGTATCTATGAAGTCATTCTGTAGTATATTTAGGTAAGTGTTTAGAGTCATTGTCTTGGTCCATCACCCAGCTTCTTCTGGGCCTCAGTTTGCAGACAGCCACCCTGGTGCTATCCTGTTGGATGTCTTGATCAATTTATGAATTTATTTTCCCGTCTAGCTATCCAAGTCCTGAGACAGCAAAGCTGCCACAAATCATGTTGTTTCCTCCACCATACTTCACTGTTGGATTGATGTTTTCATGTTAGTATGCTGTTTTCTTTACACCATATGCAGTGCTGTGTGTTCTTCCCAGACAATTCTACCATCATTTCATCACATTTTATAAGTAGTGTTGTAGAGTGTCAAAGTGGTCTTTGGCAAACTTCAAGCATGCTGAGGAGAGGAATGGCTTCCTCCATATTGTCCTACCATGGATATCAAGCCTGCAATTACGCCATGTTTTGAATATGGTTGACTCTTCAAGAGAGATAATCATCTTCAATTAATCCTTAAAATCTTTAAGTGTGACTCTACAGTTCCTTTTCTCTTCCACTGAGCATTCTGCATTGTGCTTTTGGAGTGATCTTGGTTGGGTATCCGCTTCTATAGAGAGTAGCAACAGTATCGTTGCCTCTCTATTTATAGACATTGTCTAACTGTGGGCTGAAAAAACATCTAAACTCTGACATTACTCTGTAACTCTTTACAGCTACATGCAAAACAACTAAACAACTCTTGATTCTGAGATCTCTTTTTTTGCAAGGCATGGCTCACATCAGCTGATGGTGCTTCAAAATAGCACACTAACATGTTTGTGTTCAGGGTTCTAACTCAGCCAACTGCAAAGGTACAGTCCTGTATTTAAAAAAAAAATCTAATTACATACATTGTTATAGTACGCAGTCACTTTCAGACTTGTGGTAATACTTTAACTTCCGTAAAGGATGTTATTAGTTCCTTAGCTCCCTTTGTTTTCCTTAATTTAAGAGTCCTACTACTACTACTGATAATACTACTACTACTACTACTACTACTACTAATAATAATAATAATCATAATAATAGGGCAGCATGGTGGTGGAGTCTGCATCTTCTCCACATGTCTGTGTGGGTTTTCTACTCTGGCTTCCTCCCACAGTCCTTAAGACATACATTTAGGTGTCCGTGTGCTCTGCGCTCTCAAAATGCTCTGAAAATGCTGTCAAAAATGTCTGTTCCCAGAGTTAAAAAGAAGTAATCTGGCTGCAGGGCCTTTTCTTACTGCACTCCCTCCCTCTGGATTAACCTCCCTGCTGACTTCAACAATTTGACTCTATGGATATTTTTAAATCTAAACTTAAAAATCATGTAAACACCGTAACTTTCAGTTAGTGGAAGGGTTTGTACCTGTTACCAATTCTTGGTTGATGGGCTGGTTTCAGTCTCAATTAATTTCATAAACTTACAGTGTAGTCTTGCTGATGAGATTGTTAGATTTTCTCTGAAAACCACTGCACTCCTCTAACCTTCTGTTTTTTCTCTTAAGCACATTAGCATACTGGATGTGTGCCTCTCCCTTTCCTTCTCTTTCTTGTGCAATGTCTTCTTTTTCTAAGTCCTTATCATGGGAGGAGGTTGTATGATCCAGGTTCTATTTGCTTGCTGCACCAGGAGAGGAATGGCTTCCTCCATATTGTCCAGCTGTGATCATGTTCTTCTCCGTTTGCTCTTCTTTTCTCTCTCTGCTTCCGGTTGAGGCAGATGGTCACCCACCCTGAGTCTAGTTTGCTTGAGGGTTCATTCATGAAAGGGAGTTGTATTTCTCCACTGTGCTACCTCCAGGGGGGTTGTTGTCTTTCTCTCTATATAACTTCGTAAGGTCATGACCTTTATGTAAGAAGTGCCTTGAGATGATTCTGTTGTGTTTTGGTGCTATAAAAATAAACTGAATTGAATACCAAGCTTTCTTGGCATCCATATTGGCAGATTTGTGAGTCTAATCAGATTATATTCTTCTACATCATGTTTTTAGTATACCCACCCCTTTGTCTGGGTATAGTGATGTATACCCACTTAATAAGATTTCAGAAAAAATAATAGAGCACATGATGACAGTGTGAGGATTTCTGGATTAGTGCTTCTAATTATAGTAATCAGATTTCTGCAGTTCTTTTACATCAACTAGATTTCATTATTTATCATTACTTGTGTCATCTTCTCCTATATTACAAGCAAGACACACAGACACAGACCGCACACAAACAAATGCACTCCTCCAGGCTAGTATCTTCCCAAAAAAACTTGCAACAAAGCTGATGTTAATATTGTCTGCTCTGTATGATAAGAATGAACACACACACACACAGGTTTGATTGCAAAACACACAAATAGCCATAGACACACAGCTGTCACGCTGTGAAAGGTGTTGTCTGGTTGTTGTTACTGTGTCATAATGCAGTTTGTATCCCTGTTCAAAAAAATAAAAGCGCTACTTAGCTGACAAGGTTCTGTCTATGTTTCTTTATCTCTTTCCCTCTTTCTCTCTACCATTCTCTGTTGTACTCGATATTCTTCTCCTTCCTCCATGCCCTGTCAATCTCTTAATACACATGCCTGTCGTTCTGTACTCTTCTCAAGCCCCCTCTATCTCTTTCTGCCTTTGTTCCTGGTGAATGTCATTTTGTCAGCCATTGTCATTTTGTCTGGGGCCTCTCTCTCACCCTCTTTCCCTTTTTGTTTCTCTGCTGAAATACTAATGAGTGACTGCATACAGAGGGATGGAAGGTTAAAATGAGAGAGGGGGGCTAAACAGAGGTATGTCGTGAACACGGAAGGAGTAAATTTGCTAAGAAATAAACTAAATGAAAATTAATGCAGGGATGAGAAACTGTGTGACACAAAGTATTTCCACATAGAGGAAGCTTTATCACCATCACAAAATTATACAGTTGTCCATAGATCTTTGGTCATGTAGGGTTAATGGAAGAAAGTTGTGAATACAACAATTCAATTCAATTCAATTCAACTTTATTTATATAGCGCCAATTCACAACACAGGTCATCTCAGGGCACTTTAC
>JAUYWH010000001.1:16181265-16198041 GCA_034779795.1 Ctenopoma multispine
AGAACAGTAAATGATAAATCTTAGAGTTTAGAAATAAATCGTAATTCAAACCAGACAAGCAGGAGCAGCAAACAATCTGTGTCGTGTCGATACAGGAACCGGAAAACTCGTTTCACTCGTTCTCCTGGTCTTTAGGAGAAAGCTGGCATACTGTATTTTTACCTTTTAAGTTGTTACTGTACACACACTGCAAACACAGAGTAACATTTGCATTAGGACTTGGAGTCATGTTGCCAGCAAAAGTTAGATAGAGATGATTATTCAGCAACTTATTCATACAGTACGAGGAATGCTTAAAGAAAACTTCTAATACTTTCAAGGTGAAAGAAAGCCATCCATGAAAATACACCCACAGTGGTTTGGTTGCGAAATGTAAACACCTTCCCAAGGTGTCATTAGTAAGCGCCCTTGCTTTTTATATCAAGCTGGTCCATTAGGAAGTGTATTTTCTGTATATTACAGGAAGTAATTGCAATAATCTGAGGGTTAGCTATTTTATTTTATTCAATTTTATTTTTTATTGGCAGCAAAATGTTGCCTTTCTCTGTATTGGTAAAGCCATAACATTGGCATTAAAACCCCATCTTACACACACACACACACATGCAAGCGCATTGTCAAACAATAGGCACTTGCCCTCTTACTCATGCTGTCTGTGTCTGCTGTCTGTACACTCACACACACACTCACACAGACACACACACACACGCAGAGCACACTCCAGGGAGTGTGTTGGCATTTCACTACAGCTCATTCTGTCATGACGGCGTTACAGAGCCTTCCAGACACCTCTCAGACAGATTGGCTTCTCATCTTTAAGACAGCTGATAATGAATTTAAAGCACGGCCCTTGGCTTTGGCATACCTGTGGAAAGCACCATCGCAGACGATGAAAGAGGCAGACAGACACTGTGTGCTTTGGCAAGAAATCATAGCGGAAATGAAAATAACTTGTGCTGGTGTGAGGGTAAATTGGCAGGTTTCATAAAAGGCAACCTTTCTCCATTGCAAGATGCTCCAAGGAACGAATGATATTTGCTTTTCAGTGTTGTCCTGCAGAATCCTGGAATCTCTAAAATCACAACTTTTAGACAGTATCAGTTTGACTTTTCCATCTATTGCTGTTTATGTTTTGATAATTTCCGATGAGATTCAGTTGCAAGTGACAAAATATTATCTGTCAATTACACTACAAAAGACTGTAGAGACAATGTAGCATTTATTGAGGCACAATTTATTTATTTATTTTTTTATGTTTGACTGGTGCAAAGCCATATAGACAAGGCAGGATCACCAGATCACTATGAATATGAGATCCAATTGGCCATGCAAATATGATATTTTTGGAGATGTCTACATTGGTATGGCAAAGTTTGACAAATTACTACTGATTTATAAAAAATTTAAATTCAAGCAGCAATCCACTGTTAATGAAGGAAGCATAACCTTTATCAGCAATTTAAATCAGAGCTGCCTACAGGTGTTTAAATCCTTTGGATTACTTGTGTTGCACTTGTGTTTTTTATTTTGCTTCCAAAAGAGAATTGAATTTTTGGGTCAGTAATATGAAGATATGTGAGGCATTGTGCTATTGTCTTCATCTAAATGTTTGAAACTGAGTTAGAGGATATCTTCTTTCTGAATTAATGTATCATAGCTCAACCAAGTGTGTTAACTAAGAACTGAACATTGTCTTAGCATACAGTATTAATTAGGCTGTTCCAATCACTGGTTCTCTTAGTATCTAAAATCTCTGTAATCTACAGAAAATGGCTAGTAAATCAACTAATCACTGGGGAAATGTGAACCTAATCTCCTGAAATAGCAGGAAAGTATTTTAGGCAATGAACTAAAGCAATAAATACTCTTCAATAGGCGTGCATATATTTGGTAAATGAGTGAATTTTAGTGCAGATTATGTAAAAGTCAGAGGTGGATAGTGATAATCAGAGGTGTATAGTAACTAGTTACATTTACTTCATTACATTTACTTAAGTAAGTTTAAAAAAAAATTGATTAAATTATAATTAATATTTCACAATAACTCAAACTCATGGCGACTGGACTTCTTTTTTGGTAGGCTGAAGATACTTGAATGAGCAGTGAAACGTTTCAACCGTACAAGAAAGAAATCCAGTTGCCAGGACTCAACTTTCAGATATCTTCACAGTAGTCTACGTGCTATGTGACGTAGCAGACAATGAATAAACACATGAGAAATGATGCAGTTCAAACATACATATAGTATGTTACCTACTGTAGGTGTTGGTTTACAAAGCTTTATGTTGTGAAAAAGTGAGATTTGGAAAATTTGTATTTCTTGTGCCTTAATTTGTTATTTTGTAAAGATTTTTTTTTTACTATTTTATTATACCATATATTTTATATTATACCAGAATTTGCACATTATTTTATATTTTGTCTGTCTGGTTACATCATAAAAAAAATAGACATTAAAATCAAACAGTTATACTACTTGAGTAGTCTTTTTATCAAGTACTTTTTTACTCTTACTTGAGTAATTTTTTGTATGACTACTTTTTACTTCTACTTGAGAAATATTATTGTACTACTTTTACTTGAGTACAATTTTACTACTCTACCCACCTCTGGTGATAATACATGAAAGACATTGATAAAATGCAATTGGATACAGGTTTTGGTATAGCTTGGGGGTAAGCGTAGCATTTTCCCACTCACACACACACACTTAAGATGAGTACATCTATTCTGTCATTATTGGCAGCCACTTTAATGATTGCAGGACAAGTGGTTTGCTTCTTGACCTACATGAAGAGGGGTGAAAGAGCCTGTTCTCATCTCACAGCATCACATAATGATGTTTAAAAACTTAGTGTCTCAATACTGATGCTAAAGAAACCCTTTAGTGTAACTACTGAGACTCAAAGTGGGAAACATCATTGTTTGATGCCGTGCAGTGACAACGTGTTGGGTGAAGAGTATTATATATTTCATTTTGTTTGCCAAGTTTTTGTAGTGCAAGGTCTCCACCACCATCACCCTGCTGGTCACGATTCTTCATAATGAGCTTTCAATTGCTCTCAAGCCTTGTAGCTGACGATGGAGAGTCTAAGAGATATCTAACAGCTGTCTCAAGCTAATTAAAAGCAAAATGATTGACTGCTTCAGTCATTTAGAGTCAGTAACAGTTCCTGAGTCAATAGCCTCTTTTACACTACACATTCAAGCCTTTACGCTGCCTCGCTGTTCTGTGTAAAAGGTAGCAAACTGACTGGGGGGCTCTGTGCCGACCCTCCTTTAGAGATAGTGTCAGAGGTGAGGCAGGTTTTCCCTAACATCAATGTACAGTGCTGTGAAAAAGTATTAAGTTTGTCTTAAACCAATTATATTTTTTAAATGATGATTTTATTTATTTATTTAGGTAAAAAAAAGCTGACCAAACCTGCTTGGTTGTATTTGAAAAAGTAATTCCTCCAAAACTTAATAACTGGTTGTGTCACCCTTGGTGGCAAAAACTGCATTCAAGTCTTTCATATCACTGTGGAGGAGTTTTAGTCCACTCTTGTTCTCTGTTTTAATTCAGCCATATTGGAGGGTTTTTGAGCATGAACGGCATCTCAATCGGAGTTTCAGATCGTTGTCCTGCTGCATAACCCATATGCTCTTCAGCTTGAAGTCCCAAACTGATGTTCAGACATTCTACTTCAGGATTCTCTGGTAGACCACAGAATTCATGGTTCCATCAATTATGGCAGGACATCCAAGTCCTGAAGCTGCAAAGAAGCACCAGATGTTCAAACTTCCATCACCATATCTGACTGTTGGTATGAAGTTCTTTTTATGAAATGCTGTGTTAGTTTGATCACAGATGTAACGGGTCACACACCTTCCAAAAAGCTCAACTTTTTTCTGATCGTTTGTCAGAATATTTGTCCAAAAATCTTTTTCAAGTGTTATAGGGAAGGCACCAGAAGAAGGTAATAATTCTTCTGACATAGCCCAACCAGTTGTGTATGCTTAAACTGACTCCAGTCTTACTCCAATTCTAACTTCCTGTAAATCCTGTTACCTCTTCCTACCATTTCACTTTCAGCTTCTCATCACACACACATTGCGGCAGAAAAATGAACAAAGTTATTTATTAACATGTATTTATTGTACACCAACTGTTCAGTCCAATTGTGTCTTAAATGTGCTTAGTTCCTTAAATTAAGCCATCCAGTGCTAACATATGAATATTGACGATAATAGATAATTACAGAACAGCTTTAGTTCCACTAGAAAGTAGGAATAGTTTTAACAATAATGATAATAACTGACATCTCTTTACTTACACTTGTTGAAATATGACTCACTGAGAACTACTAACTTTATAAGGTTACAGAGCAAAGGCCGCGCTCATGGTACACTAACAGTAATAAAAAAAGTGAGGTTTATGGTTCACTCTACAATAACTCTAGGATTGTGGAAGGGGGTACATTTTCTGTACAAATGGTAAAACTGTCCGCAATAGCTACATTTTTACTCCCTTTAATTTGTTTTATTCAGCCCAGTTAAAAAATAGATGTGATTTAATATCCTCCAGCTATTGAGGGGTGTCTCAATTCTGACGTGGACTTACAGGAAAATTATGTTAATGTCAACTTGCTGCTTAATTACGTCAAAGAAGTACAATTCAATTACAGCTCTACAATCATAAAGTCAAATCTTATAAAGTCTATAATAGAGGCTAACAGGAAATCAGAAGTGTGTTGAAAGAAAATTGGAAGAAGAGAAAATTTGACAGAGAAAACAGCATCACAGAAAATACACTGGAATAGAGACAGTCAGAGAGATGTAAATGAGATTTTCATGGGATGAAAGGCTGCTTGCAGATAATGAAGAGTCCTCTTTGACCGGTGGCCAAACTAAAAAGGGACACAAAAGCATGAGAACACTGTCTCACATACACACACAGTCAGAAGACCAGAGCTATAAACAAGCATACACCATTATCAAGTGGATACTGGCTTTTACACTAATCCCAGTCAAATCCCTTTGGAAAGCAATAAGACGGGCACCATCACACTGCCATGTGTGTGTGCGTGTACATGAGTGTGTCTATATGGGATAAAGCAGCAAAGTGATCATGCAGAGTGTAAGTCCCAGACTTGAGTGTTAACCATCCCCTAGGTTGTGTTGGTCCGTTGGAATAACATTTCACAAACTCCTTGGAACAAAAAGCAGTTAATTTTAGTCTGTCCCCAGAGAAAGAAGTGAGGGAGGGAGGAGGATGAGGTGGGATTGGTGCTCAACTGTGAAGTTAGGAGACACTAGAAAATAGCCTGCCACCCAGAGTCTGTCATCCACTGTGTGACATTTTAGAAAAGGGTGCCTCAAACATCCTTTTATGTCTGAGCCCAAAGCTTTGGAACATACAGATAATTTAATCAAGACTCGCGTTTATGTACTTCTGTTTAGGTATATCATCAAGACGTGTAAAAAATATGACAGGTTCTAAATTTTAAAATGAATTACATAAGGTAGGTGCTCTGACAAAAATACCATTGAAGCCCCAAATAATCAAAAGCAGTACATAGTTGCAGGAATGCTAAATGGAGAAAAAATATCGGGGTTACGATAGCAAAGTTAATTCAAACGGATAAAGTCTGAAGGAAAATACAAAAAACTCAACCAAAATGAGAAAAAAAAGTTTTAGGTCAAAGAGGGCTAACAGTGCCCTGAAAAAATACACAGGAAAGGGGAATGAGAAGGAGGACAGGAGTAAGGGAGGAGATAGATGTATAAAAAGCTAGTCCTGTCTGTTTCTGCTGCTCCCCCTTGCCCTTCCCCAGAGGATGGTGTGATGGGGTAGAGATGAAAGAGAGACTTTGAAGAAGGAGTGATCCTTCCCTCACTCCCTCGAAGGAGGAGGAGAGGGATCAGAGCAGAGGCCCCTGACACAGCAAGAGATGTCAAGATACGTGCACACATGGTACTTTTCACATTATGCACTTGACTTCTTTTAGAAGTGCTTTCAAAGGTGACTTTACAGTCCATTTTATTTCACTTTGAGCACAGCTTTCTGAAACTGACCATATTGGCTGCCTCTTTTTACACTTTGTCAGTGCTGTCAGCACTAAACCTCTCATCATAGTCATGTCTCCACTTGCTCCTGGATGGCAATTAAAGTTATGATCATTTGCTAAAGTTGCAATATTCTCTGAGTTAAAAAAAAAAAAGTCATGACCACTCCACTGGTGGTGAGATAGGGTAGGGTCTCAGCTGAGACCCTGTCTCTATTATGTCTACATTGCGATTACAGATTTATTGGACATATTTGCTGTGTCCTCCCTGACTCAGCTGTCAGAGATGAGGAGAAATCGAAGGGTGACAAAAAGCGCATTACATAAGCGCTGAATATATAATGTTGTAATCTTAACAATAACCATAGTTTGAATGACTGTACTCTCTCTTTGACAGTATAACAACATATAAGCAACTCAATATTGTATTGTAAAGCTTAACTACATTGAAACAGAAGTTACAGAACCAGGAGAAGGTATAACTGGACTGTGCTTCTTCTGCGACTCAGTCCCCATAGTTATGCAGCAGCTTGTTGGGCATGTGCAGTAAGCTGACACAAAGGGTTGCACTCAACCTTAAACATGATATTTGCCTCAATGTGATTTAGTACCAGACAGAAGAATATGACTGAACTGAACAAGAACCTGATTTGCATAGACCTCATCAGTATCCATGGTGAGTTTTGTGACGCTACACCTGAAGTATATTTGTAAACTTCAAATCAATTTCCAAATGTGCCAAATCCACTAAAGCCATGAATTTCATTATTTTCTACAGACATTCCACTAAAAGAGAGGCATAAATCACAGAAACACAGGTCCAACAAATCATCTGTCTTTAGTTACATGCACAGCACATGAATTCCACTGAACAGTGAATGTACCGTGAGTTTAATTGCCAAATACTGCACAAGACAGACAAAAAGTGTTTCAGTCTTTTGAAGCTGCCCTTAGCCCACTTTATACCCATCCTCGTCAACACTTTGTGACTGGCTGTGGTCACTGCCCCAAAATGACCTTTTGACAGACAATCGGCTATTGATCTCTTGATTTGCACAGTGCCTCATCCAATAGCTTTCCCTTTCCCAGGGTGTCCCTGTAGGCAGCTCTGTGTGGTCTTTATGAACAACGTGCTTACAATATGTATGAACATATTGCCTGGTGCCTGGTGTAGACACAAATGTAAGTGTTATGTGAGGTACACAAGCTCTGCATGTGCTACTTTTTTCTGTGCAGACATGGCAAAGCTTTCAGTCCATTCAAACCGAACATACTTTCTACTAATCATCAGTCCTTTCATCTGCCACCACCTGTAATTTCATGGTGTCAACTCCTGAGTGATAATCACTGTTTTCTCTTTTATCTGCATTTCCAAAAATAGTGAGAAGGACTTCAGCAATGAAGCCTATTAGTCATTTTCAACAGTCTCCAAGCACATCGAATGAGCACACAAACAGTGTTCTCATTTCCTTACGCATTTTCTCCAAATAGCTCAAACTTTTGTTTCCTATATCAGAAATTACCTTTTCAATATTTCAGTCAGTTTGGTCTGCCAGCTTGTAGCCACTGATTGCATTATAACACATCCCTTTTAATGACTTGCTCTCCAATTATCTCTGTCATTTTGTGCTGTCAGCAAACAGTGTCCTTTAGTCTAGCTCCCTTTTATTGATGCCGCTATGGTCACTATATCATTTGTAATGTTTCCCTGTCACTGAAAAGAAGTATATACATATTACACTATCCCTTTTAAAGTTTAGTACTGACTATTCACAGTGGAACTCTGTTATTTATTGTGCGTACAGTAGCAGCAGTGTGCTTAAGTTATAAAATTCTTAGGTAAGCTCAAATTGTAATTGCTCTTTAATGTCACAGAAGAAAAGAGAAGGAAAGCCCCTGTTGGATCACCCAAGAGCTCATGGCAAACACAAAGGGTTGATAGATAAAGCAGAAATTGAAAAATGTTTTAAGCATATCTAATTTAATATGAATATAATTAAATTAGAACTTTAGAGCTGGGATTTGATGCCCCCCCTCCGATGTTACAAGAAGCTGGGTGGCCCAGTGATTATTGAGCAATTATCTTCAGAAGATTCATGTTGAAGGAACTTTGTTAGAAAGCACTGACACATCTGTAGTGTCCTTAAACAAGACTCTAGTCAGTACCTGAAAATAAGCCTCAACCCTTTTAATGGAGGGAAGCAGAAGAATTCTCTTATGGGAGTAAATTTCACTGGAGGTGTTCCAGTTTACCCCTAAATGAATCACTACTTCATTCATTTAGAGGCTCCACTACAATTATCATAATGACTAAAAACATTACTGAGATGATTGGAAGCCTGTACTCCAATGAAATTTACATTTTGCTGTCCTTCCTCAGATTTTCTTGCAAATCTAGCTGAAATTGTGAATTTTGAAATGATGAATTAAAATTTGAAATGATACAAAATTACACTAAATGTTGTAATTTAAAACTAAATTAAATTACATTAACCAAGGTACATTTTTGTTTTGTTTGCCTAATGACAAACCAACCAATCGTGACAAAATACAATGTCGCCAGTTCCAGTCCTATCATCGTTGGACAACAACATGTCACTTAGTTACACGTTATGTGAATGTAAATGTTTGAAAGGGATAAATTGTCATGGTCACAATCCGTACTTCCTCAATCAATGTAATTGGTTTCACTTGTGCCTCCCCCTACATAAGGAACCTGTCTCACACTCTTCCTTTGTCAAATAGCTTCCTCTCAGGAACAACTCTCTAGCCAGCTACTATTTGGATTAACTCAGCTGGACTGAATTATTCTTTGTTTCTAGGCCTTGGGTTGTGGATTGGGGATTCGGGATATTGGATTTGGATCATTAAAACTGACTCTGGAAACTGACCTGGACAGTTGGATTATTAGATTTCCCAGATGGAGTGTTCTGATTACTGCACACTCACCTCCATCACACTCCTTCCACCAAGACTCAGTGTTTGAGCGCGGACCACCACAACACTGCTAAGCTGATGCAGCTGGCTCAAAAGCGTAAACACAGTTTCTGCTTGAACCTCTGGCTGTACTGTGGAGGGGCCAGCCCCTGACTGAATTCCTGCTTAGTAAAAGGCGAGACACGGAAGGACGTGGGAGGTCGCTGCAGAGCCTCTTTTTCTACTGTATCCTGAGTCCTTCTCGGTCCAGCCTCCCATCAGTCACAGTTGTCTTCGTTTTTTACTTGGGGGTGGATATGAACTTCATTGACACATTGGCTGCCTGTGTCCCGGCTTTGATGATCAGGGTCTGTACGGGATCACGGTAAGGAAACGTTAACCCTGATTTAGTTGATTTCTGCAGGGGCTACAATCTCTGCTTAACTTGACCTATGGAATGCTTACCATCTTACCTTCAGAGAGAGTGATAAATTGAAAGACCACTTTCAACACCCCTACAGTAGTACCTGGTCATATCGTTTGGAGTGACCAGTGTCCTGACAGTGTTTAACATGGCCGACTTCTATCCAGAGGTTCCCAGGATATTCAAACTTCTACAGTTTAATGACGAAGTTGACATTTGTGGTGGTAGTGCTGTCTCAATATGTGGAGAAGCACCAGAAGATCCACCTACGTGCTTTCTTCTCGAGAAAGCTCCCACCCCCCTGAAGGGGGACACTGGCGATCAGGAGCTACTGGCAATGAAGCTGGCCCTGGAAGAATGGCAACACTGGCTCGAGGGAGCAGAGGAGCTGTTTCTGGTATTAACAGACCACGAGAACCTTGAGTATCTACGGACTGCAAAGCCAGCCTCTTTCAATTCAATTGCACACTGTCTCACCAAGAATGGTAAGGCAGATGCTCTGGCCAGACAATCTGACAATCTTATTCAAATATTTGCAGTTGGCTCTCTTACCTGGAGTTAGATGGGAGACTTGATATAGTTATGTGTGCCCCTGCACTTGTCAGGAGCTGAGATAGGCTGCTAGTCCCATCCAATGTAATTCCAATTTTACATTATTTTGTAATTTGAAAAATTGCTAATAAAGAAGATACACAATAATACATAGATATGTAGTTAGTATTTGAGCCAGACAGGTAAATTCTAGTTCAAATTCCAATCAAATATCTGTGTAATCTGAACTGTGCTAACAGTGCCACACAATAATGTTCTTTGTTGTGACAGAAACCACCTACAGGCTAGAGAATAAATGTAACCTTGTTGCTGTCTTGGTGAGAAGATCAGGTAGAAACAAGTGTTGTATGTAACTGGAACCAGGTATATACTTTTAAGCTGCAATTGATGTCATACTTCCATATTGCTTCGTGCTAAGAGTCCCAGTGCACAGTGAAAACCTGTTACCCTTTTGAATCCCAAACAGAAATGCTTCCACTGAGTGATTTTTTTCTTTTTTCTATCTTACGCGCACGCGCACGCACACACACACACACACCCACCTTTGGTGCTGTTGATGTATGATCACGCATTATGTACCCTTCACATTGGCATGATTACATGTGTGTATCCATCCAAGAGCTTGTACTTGTTGACCTTGTTGATATGCAATAGGCTTGGTAACACACACACAATTCATTTGTGAGAGTCAACATAGCAGGCAGCTAGGACATATCCTTTTTATCATTTTGCTGTTCCACAAACAGACACACATGGAAGCAGTCTTGGGGAATTGATCAATAGGGTTTGAGTACGGGAGATCAATAAGTCCAACAAATAATCACGTTTGGGATTGTTATGTATATGTGTGCGGAGTGGATTGAGATTAAAAGTGGACTGTGGATGATTGCATCTTGGGGAAAGGATTACGTTTTGGTCCAGTTGGCATGTAACGTGTGTGTGTGCATGTCGTTGCATGTCTGTGTGCTATGTGCAAGTGTGTTGGTCACTTCAGTTGCCACAGGGTCTCATGTAAAGACAGTTACGACGAATAAATACAGTACAGCTGAGATGCTGTAAATTAACAATAAAAATAGAAAACTTACTCTTCTCTTAGAAATTATTCTACATATCTCTACTTCCCTTCTCATTCACTTTTTTCCTCACTTCCCTCCCTTGACACATTGGAAATCTTTGTTGTCTGGCTATGCAGACCCGTTGCCTGTAAATGAGCATAACATGACACAGGCTAGAAATGAATATGGCTTTTTAATGGGTGACTATGTAAAGAAATGCTGATGTTAGATAAAAAGTTTAAATAGAGAAACAACTAATAACATTTATTGTAAAAGAATACCAACAAAAAGTACATACAAAAACAACCAAAACTGAGATTGTTACCAATCCACAATCAGTAAAATAAAAGTAAATTAATTTACAGAAAATAAACACATTTTCTTTTAAATTGATAAATCATGTAGACATTGTTAATATTGTAAACAGTATTGTAGCTGGAAACAGTTATTTTTAGTCATTTGTAGAGTATTATTTACATAAATGTGCAGAGAACTATCATCAGCAAACATTAGTACTGTCCACCAATCACATGTTGTGCTTGTTAATGCAAGTTTATTATTTTAAAGGATAGCTAATCCTTAGAAAACCATTTTGCAATAATGGTGACAACTGAAAATGTATCTTTCTATGAAAAACTTGTAAACTGGTCATACAGGAAATACATAAATCAGTCATACGGACGTTTTATACGAGTCTGAAATGTGTAATTTTTTATCTGAAATCAAATTTTTGTGGCTTTGTGTAGGTGTGAATGTATCGGAACAGAACAAAGGCAACAAAAAATGACACACACTATAATCTTGATAATACATTTCCACAAAATGCCTGCACCTTATATAAATATATACACCAACAATATATGATATATACTGTGGTATACTGTGTATATATGTACAGGAAAATAGACTTTATATAATATAGTCAATGCAAGTCTATAATATATTGTATTTTTACATGTAGTGATATGGCAAGGTGGTGGTGGTGGTGGTGATTGGAAATAACTACAAATATATACTATTTATGCACATAGTATGTACAGTAGGAATGTAAGTGTGACTATACGAGCATGTATCATGTGCAAATTCACATGATAATACTCTAAAACATAAATGCATCTCCTAACATTTCTGTTTGGTTAAGATAGTGACTGAAGTAACAGGGAACAGTGCATGAGCCTGCTGCACATACACACTGAGTCTGAGTGAGCTCTAGACTGTCACTGCAATACTGCAGCTGAACACATTGTGGATTCCATCCTGCAAATGTACTGGATGCAGCCAAAGAGAGGCGAGTGAGAGAGACACTGATTTATTCAGTAGCACAGCATAAGGTAGCGAGTATGAAAGTCAATAATTTTCAAAATGATTTGCTTATGCAACAGCTCCATACTCTGATCTTCATCACCCTTCCAACTTGCTACCTTAGGGCTATATGGCTAAAACTATAGATTGCACACTTGTAAGTTTTGTTCTATTAATGGTATGTTGCTCTTGTGTATGTTCCAATATATGTACTCAGCTGTGTGTATGTGTATGTGTGTGTCTTTGAGGTGAATAATAACTTTCTTCTTATTACACTGGATACGCCATGGTGCTTCCAAGCTTCGCTCACTGGAGTTCAATTACTGGGTTCCCTCTGGCTCGCCTTTTATCACTGAATAAGTAGCTCTCCGATACTGTGTGTACGTGTGTGTTTATGTGTCTTTGTGTATGTGGTCAGAATCACAGCATTGGATAAGAAAGTGAGTAAACGTGTGGTGAGATTTCTACACACAGCATGTACAAAAACAACCAGGCATGGATGCATGCACACAAACTTGTTTGTCAAAGTACATTCACACATGAAAACACATACACCAATAGTCACACCCACATACAGTACACCAAACACAGATGCACAATCATTACCCTTTTCATCTTCTCACTTAGTGAAAATGTTTTTTCTCTTTTTTTCTCCTAGCTTTAAAACATAGTGCTCACCTCACAAACACTCAGATAAACACACAAATGGACTGCAATGCCTCTAATACATGGGGACTTAGATATGGGTCATCAACTCTGCAATGAATGCCTGCAAAAGAGAGATAAATACTGTCTTACTTGTTTTCACCTATTGTGATGTTGGTACACAGATTTTCCTATAGAACCGAAGTACTTAGTCTGAAAAACCTGGTGGATAGAAGCAATGGACAGAGCCAGGAGCTCAAATGGGGAAAAATACCTCAGTTTGCTCTCAGTCAAGTGACATTTATAGGTACATTTGTCTGAATATTAGGAATTTGAAATCTTGCTGTCATTAGTGCACTATATTTGACTAATAAAGTAGCTGTAAGATTTAACACTTCAAGGGATTTACGCTTTATGAGTGACATTTATTGAAATTTCCATGGTTTGAATAAATGCCAAGCAATTGAGAGATGACTTTGGGCAGCTGCACTTCAAAGTAGCTATTGTATTTTATTTTATTCTTCAAACACACTTACACATAACCTTTATATGTATAATAGTAGATGACTGTCTAAACAATTATTTCAATTTAGTTTTGGAAATCATTCATCTTTTGCACTAATTGGCAGCATCATTTTGCAGATTAACACATTCCCACAGGGAACAGTTTATTGTAAATTGTAAAAATGTTGTATATCCTATCATTTACAACTACTGTATAATGTTTAAAATCACCATATTCTACAGTATAAATGGACATTGGTAGCGTTAATCATTACTTAAGGATTAGAATTGGTCATGACGACACTAAGGAAAGAAACTAATGAAGAAAGTAGAAAGATGCAGCACGACGGAGCTGACATGCAATGATGGGAAAATCAGAGAAAAGGGTGAGAAAGAGCAAAGGAAGGTTAATATATCCGTAACTAAATGCGGAACCACTCTGCTTTGTATTGGCGTAAAATGTGAATAACAGTGCACTTACAGTATGGTAGTACATCTATGAAACCTACATCTCGAGAAACTCTGTATGGATCATCCTATTAAAAAGCATATGAGGGTAATACTAAGAGGTTAACGTGATTTAACTGTCAGTGTTTTAAAGTACAAGCAATGTTATTATTACTTTTTAAAATAATCAGTTTGTACTATGTGGTTTAAATTAGTATGAGCACGGTTGTAGATATGAGGAGTAATTAGACCAGAGATCCTTGGGAGCAAAGATCTTAACCTCAGCTGGGGGTCAAAGGCTACAGAGATTAATTCACTGAAGACACAGAACTCTAAACAATAATAATGACCATGAATATGCTGTGACAGACTTTGACGACAGACAGGTTGGTTGGTGAAAATGAGACATTAAGAATGCAATTGTTCAGTTTTTTTTTTAAGCTGGCTTATCAAGCTACTAGCAGCAAGCAAAATCCTGAAAAGGTAGTGTTTGGATCAATGTTTTCACACAAGAAGAAGATAAACATCTGGTTCGAGTTAAGACTGCTTATTGTCTTATCTCGTGTTAATATTTAATGTTGTTGCCGGTTTAATGTGCAGTGAAGCAGTTTGTGGGGCTGAATGATCAATGCTCGGCTAATCTGCAAACTTACATCTGCAATAGGTGGCAAACTGGTTACTTTATGATTTATTTGAAAAAGATAGATTGTCATTGGTTCATTGGTGAAAAAAGGGGAAGAGATTATGATGTAGCTGCAGCTAATTTTACTATAATGAGCATACAGGTGCTCTTTAAAGTGTTGTCTGTTATTATATGACCTATAGTGTGTTTACACATATAATAATGTGTTATTGAATTGTTTGTGTGATTGTGATAGACTTACTGGTCTCCACTGTTTGTTGTCCCAGCTCTCTCTGCCATATATCTTACATAAAACACAATTTGGCTCTTGGTTTTGTGTGTCTTTGCTTTTGTATTTCTTATTAAGCTATACTATGTGTGAAAGCGGATGACTTAACTTATACAATATTTCCTTTCAATATGTGCAGAACTATTACAGCTATTCATGTGTCAAAGGTAGATTATCTACATATTTAGGAAGTATGGTGAATCTTGTTTTTTTAGTTAAGTTTTTGGGTGAAACAGTGACTGCACACCACAGTTCAACACACCTTTAAAAAAATATGCACACGAGTCTAACCCACAAATATTATTAAATATTTTTAGAAAGAGAAAATAATAAATTAATTAAAAAAACAGGAAATTCACTATGTGCTAGGAAAGTAAGTCTATATAAATTAGCCCATTACGTACACACATTGAAAAAGCCTAAGCTAAGTATTAGGAGGTTATTAGTGACAAGAAGGAATAGAGAGGGGGGGGGGGGGGGGGCAATCAACAGGAAGGGGGGAAAGGATAAAAATAAACACTAAAAATAAAGAAGGGACGAAGCTAATGGAAGAATGACTTTGAGACACAGAAGGGAGCGAGAGAGCAGAATAGTCAAAGGAAAGAGGATAGGTGGAGAGGAAGAAGGCGAGAAGGAAAACGAGTGAATGAAAAAAAGACACGAGAAAGAAGGAATAGCTAAGAAAACAGGAGCTGTGATTCATGTCAGTTGGGCTGCTCTGCATCATCCTGTATTCACCAGCTCATGATCTACCGCTGTGTCAGACAAGTGTGTGAGTGTTTGTGTGAACCCTTTATATTGTGTCTACTCTCTGAGGAAATGGTGCCAAGGTTTGGATAGGAATACAGATAAAGACAGGAGAGATGGGGTTGTAAATCACACACAGACACACACACACACACACACCACACACAGTTCGACCTTGACTTCAACTGCTACCCTCCACCTCTCACGATCATGTTGTGTATTATTCTCCCTTTCCTCCTGCTGCTCAAAACTAATGCATATCTGCTTTACAGCAGATAATGAGAGAGAGAGAGAGAGAGAGAGAGAGAGAGAGAGAAAGAGAGAGAGAGAGAGAGAGAGAGAGAGACAGAGAGAGAGAGAGAGAGAATAGGAGGAAAAAGACGAAGAGATATGAGATGTGTGAGAGAGGGAGAAACGAAGAGAGAGGAACAAGAAGGATTGTGGCCAGGGAGCAAGAGAGGAGGAGGGACAGAGGAATGAAACTGGGAGAGGGTCTAAATAATAGATAATATACCCAAATAATGGATAGAGAGACCTGCAAAACTGATGTGCTGCTGATTGTGTCCTACATTTGTTCATTTGGTAAGGGAACAGCACAGACTGAAATCAAAGTAATGTGTTCCAGTGCCTGTTAAAACCTGTGACCTACTCAAAGCCTGTATCAACTGACCGTTTGGATTCATAATCTAGTTTTGTTATTCTTTGATCGCTCAGCTTTAAAGGGTTACCCCACAGGTTTTACACATGCAGCTCATACATACTATTCATCATATGCTAGATAGTAAGCAAATGACATAATGTGTCTGCTTTCTTGGTTATCAAGGAAAATACACATATTAATGATATGATTTGAACACACAGTCAAGGATTCAGGGTTCAGTGTCATGGAACACTTTGACATGTGGCAAGGTTCAGGGTACTTGGGCGTCAAACCTCAAACATGGGGTTTGTAGACAACTGCCCAACCATCTGATCCATCGCTGCCCCTAAACTGTGCGTACGTTTTTAAATGAAAGGCTGTACACCTAATTTCAGAAGTCTTTTTTTACTTAACTTAAATACACTCAAGACTATAATGAGACAAGCCAACCTGCCCAGTGCCTCGTCTGCTGCTCCTTGTGGCTGTAATGATCTCTGTTGCCTGTTGTTTTTTTTCTCTCCTCTGTCCACTAACCCCAACCGGTCGAGGCAGATGGCCGCCCACCATGAGCCTGGTTCTGCTGGAG
>JAUYWH010000001.1:16198141-16212263 GCA_034779795.1 Ctenopoma multispine
AGCACAGGTGAAACCAATCAAGGGCTGATTACAGGTGAAGCTAAGGAACCAAGGGTGGGGAAGAACAGGAAGTGACCGGAGAGTTCAAAATAAGACAGGAAGTCCAGGTGAGATCGTTACATATAGCCACACCTTTGTTCCTTTTGATACTGTTTCTGCAACTATCTCAATCACTACGCATGTGTCCACGTTTTCAGACATCAGGGATGTGCTTTAAACCGAGAACACATCTAGACATTACCCAAGTGAGCTGCACCACCGCTCTTCAGTGAAATCAAGTGGAGTTTCTCCCCGTGAGAGACTGTGTCTGCCTCAGATAATCTCCTGCTGGTCACTGCATGTGTGAACATACAACTCAGCACAATGTCAGGTTTATATGTGAAAACGTGTATAATGTCAAGTAGCGAGGTTGAGAGTTTCTGCAAATGTCTAAAGTTTATTTCGAGAATATGGTGACATATGTGTGGCTTCAGTGGGGTTCTCTGTGGCTTTGAAATAAGATCTAGCACCTGGGCCTACTCTTTTCATAAATTCCTCTAAGTGGCAGGCAAGGTTGATATGCAACAACAACTGCAATAACAACAGAAGCCCTGTATAAACCCCAGACACATTATATGATCTGTCTTGTACCATTTTAGTTATTGGTCCTTTAAACTTAAGTAGTCAAGATGAATAATTTTTTTCTACGTAAACAATTATTGTTTTATCAAAAACAAAGGAGAAGTAGTGCAACTCTTTATTTTGGCCACAGAGAACAAACAAACTGCACAGAAACACAAAACAGGTTGTCATGTTCACACACGTAGATATTTATTTCATTATGTCATTTTGCCTTTTGTGGTTGTATATTTGTGCAGTCTGACATCACAATTGCGATTAATCATGCAGCACTAAAATCTGTAATTCAGTTTTTTCTTCTTCTCAGTTCTGCTCTACTGTGTGATTATTAAATATTTTGTTATGACCTCCACAGTGTTAACTCAGTTCTCTTCATAGAAGTAACAAATTATGTAAAAAACGATATACACAGTTAATAAAAACACTGAACTCAATAGGGTAATCAGATATTTTTGAATTGTGTTTGCACTGCTATATATGCATGTGTGTGCATATGTATGTGACCGACCGCCTCCTACGCTAGCTCTATTAATAAGAGTATTATCCATTGTGACTCATTCTAACGCCAACTCTGGCATGCTGACTCATGCATATCATGCTCTACCAGGCAGCACAAGTTTTTTTCTCACTTTTAAATATTAGTAACTTATTTTGACATTGTGCAGTAGTTCTTCAGCAAAAGGTGATGTTTTTTTTTGTCAAACTAAAATGAGACTAATTCATCAGGATGTCAATAGTACATGGCTACAATATGTTTTTTCTCAGAGTGGTACTAATTTGCAAGTTTAGCTGTCCTTTAGTCAAATCAGTCTTGGGTCTTCTCAAGTTAAAATACTGGAACTCATTAGGACCTCAATGGTCCCCTGGCTAGAGTTTCCTCACAATAAAATGGGACTAATTTGTTAGGACTTGAGAGTGTTCACTTGGCCAAAGCTGCTCCCATTATTTCTTCAACTAAAATGGTACTAATTCATTAAGTTTTCAACAGTCCCTTAGCTAAAGATTTTTCCTCTTCACTGTTGCCTAGTGCTTGCTCATGGGGGATCTGTTGGGTTTTTCTATGTAATTTTTTAATGTCTTGACCTTATTACATAAAATACCTTGAGATGACTTTTGATGTGATTTTGCAAAATATTACTAAACATTAAATATCTGTTTATTTCCTTGAATGACGTCACACTAATTTAACAACTCAGCTAAAGTGACTACTAATAATGTGTTTTAAGGCTTAATTGGAATAAAAAAAATTATCAATATATCTACTAAATACAAGAAAGCTGGGGATGAGCAACATCATTTTAGCGAAAGCAGCACATTCATCACAGTCTGGCCTCTGTCCATTGAGCTGCTCCTCCCCCTTTTAGTGTTGTTATTACTACTACTAATTGTGTACGTATAGAATGTGTCCATGTACGTACCCCCAGTTATAGCTTGAATAGAAGTGTGTGTGCATGTCTGTGATGTAAATACAGACCTGTTGGCGGGCAAATGGAAAAGTTTTAAAAAGTTTTAAAAGTCAAGGACACCATAGTGGTGTTGATAGGAGTAGGGGTAAGTGATGTTTTCCACTTGCACCAACCTTACTGCCAGGCCAGGGACTGAACCAACGACCTTGCCATCATGAGCTCACTTCAATCCATTAGGCTGCCTCTCCTCTGTACAGTATGCAGTATATTGCAAGTATGTTTTGGTAGAACTTGTCATGTATAATATTTAGTGCTGGGCAGCGATTAAAAATTTTAATCGCAATGAAAGACAGTGATACGTCAGACTCGAAGTTCTCCAGTGATAGGAAAAGTTCAGGTTTGCAGTGGTTCCAAATAACTGCGGTTCTATCAACTCCGCCGTGCGGAAGAGATTTAAAATGAAAATGTCCTTGTAAAAGTTTGGTACCTCCAGTTCTTTTCTTACAAAAAGCTGCAGCTCATTGTTTGAGCCAGTACTGATCAGTTCTGATTATGACAAACTTGCATTGTTTAAAGCAATGGATGGTGGTTCCTTGGCAAAAATGCTTATTGCTTATTTATCCCCTGTTTAATGTTTTATAATTTTTCAAGGTACAAAAAATGAGTATAATCACTAAACAAGCAGGCATGTGCACACAGGAACACAAACACTAGTTAAATGTAGACACACACACACACACAAAGCCAGGACCGAAACACACATATACACACAATGTGGTGCTGACTCATGGAGATTAGAGGAGAATAATAATCCTATTATCCTGTTGTCTTTCCCCCCTGTCTTCTATTACACTTGACAAGAGCAGAATGGAAGTGTTTGTGTGTGTGAGAAAGAGGGAAAGCATATGGGATGTGTCAGTATATATGTGTGTGAGACTCTGCTGTCATTGTACGTGTACATGGTACTTGCGTGATCGTGTGTTTAATGTGTATAGTGTGTGACCCTCTCCGGTAATGAATGTGCAGCGGAAATGATGGGAATACAAAGTGAAATAAATTAAACCTCAGAGAAATGCATAATACATAATCTTAAATAATAATCCATAATCCATATTTGCACAATAACAAATCAGACAACAAAGAAGAAATAAAAAGTATACGTTATTCTGCTCTCTGGTGACTTATGTTTGTATAATGATGTGTAAAGTGTTGTGTGTGTCCCAGTAACAGTTTAATGGCTATAGATGAATATATAAGGCCTATAATGTCCATTAAAGTCAATGGAAAATCAATAGATGTCATACAACTGACTTAATGTGCACTCTAAAAGCATCCAAATGTTTTCTCTCTCTCTCTCTCTCTCTCTCTCTGTCTCTCACACACTCCTTCTTGTTTCTCTGTACCTTCGGTTTCTGTTCCCTTCTTCACAATCAAGTAGGCATGGGCCACTTTGTGGTTTCACATTATACCATGGTTTGGAAAAGTCACAGCTTTAAAACCACTAAAATATAGCATCACACCGTTCCTGTGGTATGTGCTGTTTTTTGTGATGCTTCAAGGACGAAAAGTGTTGGAATCCCTCAGCTTGCATTCAGCATGGAGTACTGTGACCCCCCCCCCCCCCCCTTTCCAGTTGGGGCAAGCAGTCAGAGAGCTGTGTATCATGGTTCAAGGAGGTGAAGCTCCCAGGATTTTTCCCCCACTAAAAAAAGTCGACTGTATGGGAATTTATCAGATGGCTACAGCTTGGAAGAACAAGGTCATGTGCCATATGTGAGATATGCTTGCGAAAAGGAGGCAGTGCTTAAAATATAATTTCACATCTGTCGAAGCAGCATTCATCAGTTTTTGAACAAATTGTAGGTCTTGATACGAACGTTTGCAACTGACTATGAGAGTTACCGTGTCTAGTATTTCTAGTGAAATAAATACTACAGGCTTACTACCGAAGCAGATAACATGGCAGAAATAGGGCAGAAGTAGCTCTATCACTAAAAAGGCATCAAAATTAAAAGCCGCACGCCAGTCAACAATGCAGCAAACATTTGAGAAAGAAATCTCTCATAAAAGACCTCAGCTAAAGACCTAAAGACAATGTTGTCAAAGACATGTAGCCCTATTAAGTTGTAGAGAAAGCTTTGTTTCTAAAACTGATTAAAATGTATCTTTACAAAGTGCTGTCAATTGAATTATTTTCAATAAATGCAATACCCAAGATGTGTAAACAAAATATATGTACACAGAGATCAGGGTTCATGTACAAAAACAGGTGATGGACAGGCTGTAGTTTTCCGCAACTACTCATGCATGGACCAGCACACATAGTAGTGGAGAAGCATACATAGCTTCACAGTTTTACTCTCCTCGAAGCCCTTCTGCTTCATTTTTTTCTTCCCTAGAGGACAACAGCTGACAACATCTTAGAACTCTTTGAAAACATGCTGCAGGACTGGAGCATTACTAGAGAGCATTTGTTTAGCATCACATCAGACAATGCAACCAACATGAAAAAAGCATTTGAAGGTTTACCCTATGTTTGGCTTGTTTTGGTCATAACCCAAATCTAGCTAAAGTGCTGAAAAAGAGTTCACTCAGCTGTACGAGCATGCAGGCGACTTGTGCAGCGATTCTCACACAGCTGGAAAGGAAAAGAGAGAATTGAAGAAGAATAAGACAGTGTCGTGCAGTGCTCGCAGGACACAAAAGCTTGTGGCATCTAATGCCAAGACAGTGACATGCACACTTTGATGATGGTCTGCCAGCTTCTCTGGGCTCCTAATAACAACAGAGGATCAACTGAGGATCTGGATAACAACTGGGATCTGAAACAAAGACAATCCTGTCATCTTTGAAGCCTGGAGCACTAAAGGAGAAGGAGGAAGATAATGCCTTAACAAAATAAATGAAAAGAGTAATGATAGACATTTGCAACACTGTTGTTAACAGTTTCATTGCTTGCTTCATTGATCCCTATTTCAAGGAAAACTTTTCTCAAAACAGGAATGACTACTGTATTGGAAAATGTGAACCATGGCAGAAACAATATCACAGCCACCTCAACGGTTACCTGCCGCTACTGCTGATCAAGAATAAGGAAACAGCACTTCTACCGCCACTGCCCCCTTGCTGCTGCAAGAAAGATAAATATCTGTCTTGCTTGTTGAAAAAAAGTACATCAGCAAAAAAGGGTCAAATGAGAAGACCCCCCCCCCCCCCCAAAAAAAAGGATAAAGAAATATCCAGCAGCAGCAGCTCCTCTTTTGTATGCTGTTTTTCTGAGTTTTGTTGAGCTTCTGTTGACTATCTTCTGCCAACTCGCTGTGTGTGTTTCTATGAGGTGACAGAACATGTGGACTTACTGAGATCTTTCTGATCCCTGTGTTCATTGTGTGAGGACTTTTTGTGACTGTGTGGAGGCACAAGTTATCACAGAAACAGCATCATTTATTCATGGCAACACCTAGCTATTAGCTACTAACCCTGCAAAGTACAGCTCTGCAGACCGGGAGAGAAGCTGTGAGAAAAAAATGGACATGATCTATCCCCAGTGAAATGGACGATTCACCAGCACGGGACGTGAGAAAATGAACTCAGTCCAGACGGATAGACAATTGAAGCTGCTCCAGTACTTCAGCCACAGGTTCTTTGTTTCTGCTGCGATCAGACGTCGTCATTCCCAGCAAATGGTCATTGCCAGTTAACTGCAAAAATTTGTCTGACTGCAGAGCTTATGGCACCTGTCGATTTAGTGTTGCTGTTGTCTGCCATGGAGTAACACACTCCAAGGCTATCTCACCTTCCTGATTCTGTTTCAGTGTTTTTATTACTATTTCTATAATTTCTTATCATAGATGCTATGACATGGATCAATAAAGTATTTTCTGACTTTACCTTACCCTAAACGGTTGTTAAACTGCATCTTAAAAGTCTTTTTCCCTAATAAAAATTTTAAAGCTGGATTTTTTTCCTGAATTATCTTTGTGTAATATTAAAATGTGTTTGATGATCTGAATCATTTAAGTGTGACAAATATGCAAAAAGAAAAAGGACTGTAGCTCTTATTGCAATACTTTATCCATGATATTTTTGCTTAGCATTTATCATAGTGTCAGAAACTTCATGCCTTAGTCAAGCCTACTATCAAGTAATCTTTTGCAATTATATGGCTGTTTTTTAACAATCAATCAATTAGCTTTGCAAATAATGTCTTTGTTTCTCTTTCCATCTATCTTGCTCTCGCTTTCTTTTCACCATCTAGACATTTAATTATGTGTTTCTCTCTGTCCACTGCTGGGTGTCTGCTGGCTATATTTCCTCAATAGCCCTTTAAAATATATGTAACAGGGATAAGCAGCAATGGGAGCTAAATTGTTTCATTTTACACACTGAAACACACACACACACACACAGAACAATTACCCATAAAGGTGCCGGTGGTGATGGCCTAATACTTATACACTTGCAGTTAAGTGTTGATCTGTTGACCCCAAACTACTCGGTAAAGCTGCTTCTTAATGACTTTATCTTCGTCCTTAGTGGTTCTCTCTCTCTTTCTGCTTCTTTCAATTTTGACCTAGAGGTGCCTTTTTGTCCCTCTGTATTTTATCCAAGCAGCAGTATCTGTCTCTGTCCAACAACCCACCTACAACCAAAGCATATCAATTGTCACTTTGGATAGACACACACACACATATACTATACTACACACATTTAACCTGCTCACAGTCATGTAAGCACTCATCTTCACTCACCCACGTCAATAGGTTTTCAGTTGACTGTAATTTGCACTTAAACACAGGAAAATCCAGTAGATGTGCTTTCAGTTAAAACTAGGTTGTTGGCCAGACAGATCACTGTTCCCGTGCTTTGCATCAGTGCCGCTTTGTCTATTTTGTTTATTCAATAGTAGTGTCAATAATATAATAGTGTCCAATACAGTCAGCCACAGCATTTATATCAGTTAGCATAGATTATTTATCTCCGGTGTGTTTTTGTGTTTTTAGTTTTATTTCCATGTGAATTTTAGTCTCCTGTGTTGGATTACACTGATTGTAGTCACAGTTGCCTGTGATAAATTAGTAAGTTTTTATAGAATAGAGTCTGCTCACTGCAGTGTTTGCCACACATATAGTTTACACAAGTAAGATGCCCAGCAATATTAACGGCTGCCCAAGTATAATGACTACCTTTTTGTGAACGACACCATCCTCGACTGATTAACTAGGGGACAACCACTTCTGTACATTAGTGTTTCCCATTAATTACCTAGACTGTCGGTAATGGAGCAAAGACACGACTGCATGGCTCCCATGCAGTCCTCCTCCTCGAGGTTAGCCTTTCTAGTAAGGATAGCTAAGCAAACATTAAATACACTAGATACTAGATTTCTGTGTGTAACACACTGTACAGGAAAGCTAGTTAATATTGACTGCTCGTGAAAGTGGATAACATTCATGTTAAGATCAATAACTTTACTCTGATGTAAGAGAGGTGGAGGACATCGGCCTAGATGCTGCTTTGGGAGAAACACCTAGTGTAGCAACAACAGGTGAGGTGGAGAGCAAAGTGAGAGATATTTATTATAGTATTATTTATTAGTTAGATATTAAATGATGAATTGAAGAAATCCCTCTGCACACTTCCAGTTCAATAAGTATAAAACAGATTACCTTTACAGAGAGCAACTGTGATACTAAAAACTGCATTGACTAGTGAACCGTATTTTAGTTTACTATTCGACGGTTCTAAAACTGAGACTGAAACCAGAACACAGAACCACAATACGAATAAAGCAGAAATCAGATCAAGGAAACATTGGAAATGTTTTATTTCCCATTTTCCAGTCTTGTTTTACAGTTGTCCCATAACCTATTAATTACGCTAAGTAGTTATAGCCAACAGATAAATAAACACATGAAAAGGCCTGAAATTATTTTTGAAGGTCAGAGATCTGACAGAGATTGCTACTGGCAACATAATGTTGAACAGAAACAGCTGATGGTACAGTATATAAATTAATTAATTAACCAACCCATTCTCAGACAACATCTCCCACATGCCAAAAAGAAGCAGGACAATGTACACAGGTGATAACAGAATGGGATAACTGATAAACTGCCAAAGGGCTGAGCTGTGTAAAGTGAGCATCTCAGTCTGCGTCCTTGCTGTTTCAAAACATTTACAGTTGAGTTCAGTTGTCTTTGGACTCATCTTAAGACATGCAGTCATGTAAAGGGCTATATGTTCATTTTGTCTGGGTGCTTGTGTAATCTGACTTTCTCCTATACAAGCATTTAGTAAGTAGTACAGGGAATGTGTGTGTCTGTTCATGTACAGTTTGTGCAGACTGTGTACACAAGTTGGCTAAACAGACCATTCCCAGCATATTTTATATGCATATAGAACATTGTTATCCTGTCTCTGATGTCCTAATGTCCTCTTGTCCTGTCTAAACCCACATTTTTACAGGGCTTCTTACTTCTTTCTCTTGATAAAGGTAAACAGAAATGTAAATAAAAAAATACAGATATTACATATAGCACCTATTAGATGAAAATACAACACAATACAATGCAATACCAGTATGACAGAGCAGGAAAAGATGGAAAAAAAAGTTGAGATTTAAAATGAGTTGAATCAGCCACAGGACTTGAATTCTGTGAAGGCCTGTATTTACTTCATGTATTATAAATTGAATCTGTTATATAGAAAACACCAGGTGGGCCAGTATCATTACCTACCTCTAAGGCAGACAGCAAACATGTATCTGCTGAGTAAATATTAGGCTGCTTGGACAGGCATGCAGTAGTTGTCATGGTAACTGACCTATATGGGATGTTGGAAACTAGATGCCATATTTTAAGTTGCAAGCCAGAAATATTTGCCTGCTCTAGCAAGTGAATGAGAAATTCCTGATGCCGCTGAGCAACTGCTGCCTATGTGCATGTGTGTGCTTGGATATTTGTATGTCTTTTAAAGTTTGTATATCTGTTGCATAAGTGGCACCTACGTTCAGGTGAACATGGTTTGTGCTGACAGTTTGATATCGTTGTGTTTTGTGAACAGTACATTTTGGGAGGATGTGTAATAACCATGTCTGTGTCGTTTTGTGTGTTTAGAATCAATTTCAAGTCAACTTGCTAAAAGGAGGATTGTGTATGAACTGTAGCTCTGCTGATTCCTTCTTTCTCGCCTCCATCCAGTTAAGTGCAGAAACTGGGCCAGGGCTACAAGGGCAGAACAGATGGACTATCACACTCTCTTTTCCACCAGTCACTCTCCTTTATTAGCATGAATTTTAAATTAACGTTAATGACAAAGCAGGTAAATACTGTTATAAAGTAATAAAAGTAATAACTTTTGGCTTCAATAGCAGTAAACTGTGCTTAAATAATGTTTTATGTCACTGTTTGCACACCAGTTAAAACCCATATACAAACACATACAATTAGTGTATCTGGTACAAATGCACTCAAACATGTATAAATAAAGATACCAAGAGAGACCATGAGACTTCCAGGGAGAAAGAGAGATGGGAGGCAGAAACGGTCGTATTGTGAAGGTTAGAAACCAATTATCTGCTAACAGTGGATTCTCCTTAGGGATCACTCAAAGACTAGCTTGTAAGGTTGTGTGTGTGTGTGTGTGTGTGTGTGTGTGTGTGTGTGTGTGTGTGTGGGTCTCGGTCTGAATCTGTGTCTGGACAGAACAGCTGAGGCAATTATAAGTTAAAAGGTTCCATTCAGGGCTGTTGTTTGAGAGTGAGTCAAGGAAGAGAAAGAAAGATAAAGTGGGTGTTTATTAGCGGATATGGCTGGTAATGTTATGTTTTACAAATAGTCAACAAATCTGAAAAGATCAGAATAAGCAATCAGTTTATTATATGGAAAATTATTGTTTGTATAGAAGTAAGCTGAGTCTCAGAGCTGAGTTGTTGTCTAAAACCTATTAAAATCACTCTGAGTCAAACTGTTGCACTGGGTAAAATGTCATTACAGTGAACAATGTCACTATAGTATATTTTGAACTTGCATTATCCTGTTGCTGTAAATAATATGTATTAATATGCAGCTGAAAATAGTCCACACCAGATACTCATACTTATTGCTGTCTGGTAGGGTTTGATAAACAAGCCATTTTTTAAAGAAATATCCCAGCAAGACATACCTGAAGAAAAACAACCTTTGCCGAGCTTTGTGTTTAGATCTAATTATCAAATATTAAAAGAGTAACTTGCTACAACACAGCATTTCTGTTGCGATGTAGCTCAGTGCAGTGTTGTGTATTTGAAAAAGGGTGTATATGTTGCCACTGCCATTGTTTCAGTTTGTGAATTTGTCTGCAATGTAGTCGGATATAATAGATAGAACATATTGAGAGTTAAAACTAATAATAGATGTGACATGTGGCCAGGAATCGGAGGGAATCAGGAGTCGAACCACAAACCCTGGAGTTTGCAGGCGTACAAAAATGATCAACCACATTTTTAAAACTTTAGCTTGTTTTTAAATCTAGCTTGTTCCCTTGCCATTGCCAAAATGGTTAGAAGACACTTTGGACAGCAACACATAAAATGTGCTTAGCAGTTAAACATCATTCAGAGTGGTATGAGGAGACAGTGTTTACAGAGATTTTTACTGTTATATTGACAATCTGGAGTTGTGTAGAGGACGCAGTGTACCAGACACAGTCAGCCATATTGACTACATAAAACCCGTTTATGAGCCCTGTAAACTTACTTGAAAATAACAGTGGGGGATGATAGAGAAGGTTTCGGGTGCATATGAATGGGGAATAGGGTCTGTGTGTGTGTGGAAAGTAGAAAGTGGCTTTATATGTTTGTATGACTGGACAGTTAGGTGCAGTTGTGATTATATCTTTGTTTATAGGTGTGTGGCTGCGTGAAACTTTAAAATTAAAAAGAGAGCTCTATGTATGTGTGCAGCAGAGCATGAAGCAAAAGCATTAAAGTTTCTATTCCCACAACCACCTCTTTGCAGACGAGGGGGAGGGGTTGCAGGGACGACGCAGCAGAGGCAAAATGTTTTTGCCAAATGAGAAAGCTCAAGTTCAGTCGTGTACTAATGATTCACCACCACTTGTCTGAGCTTGGTTTTACTAAAGGGATATGATTCAGGCCTAATGATGTATTGATTTTTCTATTTCTTTGTAAATTTATAGCTACAGTCATTTTATTTTTTTATTCCTTCATAAAACATGATATGAACTACATTATACAATGCAAATGAAATAGAGGTTATACAAAAATTCAACTAAACAGTGTGTAAAACAGCTCAAACTGCAGGAATGAGTGTTGGCGTGTTGCAGAGAGCTGAGGATGTGCATATGTAAGTGTAGGTATGTACAATCACTGCCCACTTTATTAGGTACATCTGTACCATCTGGTGTTATCCATACAGCATATCTGCCATGAATCATACATTAACTGATCTCTCAGTCTTTGTTGAAACTGGCAGAAAGGTTATAATCCTACTTTATATTTATTATTGAGCTTATAGTTTGGGGGGGTGGAGTCATTCTGGTGTGCATTATATTACGTAAGAGGTGTTTCTAATGTTTTGGCCCCCTAATTTATGTAAATAGGGTAGCCAAGGTATAACTAAGGTGTACTTAATAAAGTGACCATTGAGTGGATGCGATAACAGTTGGGATGGTTGTGTTTCTGCCTGTGCGGCATGTCTAAGCTGTGGCTGTGTAGATATGTGAAGTCTTTCAGGTTTCTGTGTTTAGTAACTGGTTTGCTTGACGGCAGAGATTCCTCCTGAGTCTCTCTGGGTTGTCCTCGGGATGAGGTAGTGCTTTCCTGATGAGAGCACTGAGAAGAGTATGTGTCCAGGCTGGTGATTGTCTCTTATATTTTTTCTGGCCTTGATGCTGCATCACTGTGTGTAGATGTCTATGATGCACAGGAGGGAAATCCTGATGCGCTTCATCATCTCCTCTCTATCTGCCTCGCCACTCTAAACAGAGCCTTTTGGTCCTGGGCTGTGGCTCCTCTAGGCTGTCAAGTCTCAAGTCTTTTAGCTCAAGTCTGAGTCAAGTCTCAGGTCTCATGTTGTTGTAATAAGCGTTTTGTTGTTTGCTGTGTGACAGCACTTTGAGGTGGAAGCTCAATGGGCCAAGTCCCATAGAGCGACCAGGCGGTCACCACCCAAATCCAATGTTTTTTTGACAGTTTATGGTAATAGAAATAATTACATCTAGTGAACTTGTTTATATGCAATTTAATTCTACTCTATCAATGTTGTTACTTATGTTGTAGCATCACATCACCAAAAGCCTACAGCAGTAACTGTACTATAAGGCACAAATAAAAATAAGGATTTGTTAGATGATCTGGATAATTTGTGTGAGATAAATATGAAAAAAAAGATCAGCACCGTACTTACAGGAGAGATCACGAGAGAGTCAGAAATGAGAGAGAATGGGAATATGTGTGTTCTGGTATAATAGTTTTATGTCCATATGGGTGTGAATGTGTGTGTGTGTGTGTGTGAGAGAGAGAAAATGAGGAATGTGCAAACATGGTGTGGTCTGATTATCATTAAGTTAATATTACCTCATCTTTCTGTTTGAATTTCTGTCTGGCTACAGGTTAGTGTGGCCAGGTTGGAATAAATGACACAGAGTGCACACAGACTGTAGGTATTTATGCAGAAATCAACAGAGAATTGTTGGTGGTACAATGAAAAGCCAATGTTTGTGATTTGACTTTTTCAAAGGAGAGTTGTTCCTTCTGCCTCACCACTCAGCTGCTCTGTTCCTCTATGTTATTGTTTGAATATAATAGAGCTTATTCCCTTTGGAATCCGTAGATGATATGAAAAGATTAAATATTCAGAGAAGTGAAATGTATTGAAATTTGACAGATTGTGGCAGAAATATAGAAGCTTTCTATTGTATTAGGCAAAACAAAATGGTTGCTGCGAACAACTATTTATCAGTTTGACCTGATTGTATTTTCAGGGTCCTCCTAATTAGTATTTTCTTCTTTTTCCTTTTCCACTATATCTTGTCAGACAAGCATAATTTTAAATACTTTTAGATGTGTTTTTATATTTCTTTCCTTCTTTTCATAGCTCATTTGACATTTAGTAAAAGGCAAAACATATCTCCCAAGCAGGCAAGACAGGCAAGCAGCCTGGGTAAGAATGTAAGTCTGCTAATGTTACTGTCAACAACTGTCGACTTGTACTTTCAGGAATTTTATAGGGTACATTTCATGAAACACCTGAATTTATGACTAAAGTCATTTAGGTGCAGAAAATGTCCAAGGAAAGGATTACAAAACTTTCCACAGGCTTCTTCGACCCTGACTGGGGATCAATAAAGTTTTACATTATTAAAACAATGTGTCACTGAAGTGATTCAACTAACTTGTCAGCATCCTTTTTTTCTCAGACAGCGTTTGATGCTTAGAACTCACGAGAGTATCTAAATGAAAACTTTGTTTTATGTGACAACTCAATCACATTTCAAAGGAGCAAACTTGACTTAACTTTTGAACGTGGAGTGTTTTAACCATTGTCACCTGTAGACACGAGTAAATGTGGTTTACTGTTGTCATTTACCAAGAGATAAGTTTATGCCAAACATTGTTTCTATGGTTGCTAAATTTCTGCTTATGTTTGCACCATCTGTGGTGCATTTAGAAATTCAAGTACCATTTTTTGTTTTGTTTGTTTAAACTGTGCATACTAATAGTCTTACATGTGTTTGTGTGTCTGTGCAACTGTGACATAATTATGACTGCAAGTGAGTATACTTGATGGACTGTGGTGATTATTGTTGCTGTTGTTACTCTGTGAGTTGGCTGCTTATTGCTTTATCTACCCCATCCATGATGCTTCAAAATATGTGTTTTGAAAAAAAAGTAATATCCAAGACAACAACATTTCATTACACACTCAGCGTAAGCGAATTACACTTTATTTTCTCTTTCGGAAATTGGCTTTCGTTATGTCATAGCATATAAAGAAATAACAGAAACCCAATAATTCATCATGTCTGAGGATTGAGTCATGGCAACTGGACTTCTTTCTTCCAAGTAGAGACGTTTCGTTCTGCATCCACAGAAC
>JAUYWH010000001.1:16212363-16263209 GCA_034779795.1 Ctenopoma multispine
GAAGAAAGAAGTCCAGTTGCCATGACTCAATCCTCAGACTACTTTACCTGGATGACTGAGAATCTTCACAGACAATAATTCATCATCACATAGGAATTTAATCTCATTGTATATTTGAAGTGGAGCTTAAAACTCTCTTTTTCCAGCCTGGGGAATGAAACTGAGTAAATGTATTCTCTCCTGAGAATGATACACTTTAAATCATGCTAATACCTTTTATCAAGTGTGTACTCATTAGGGGAAAAAAGTGCTCCTTTTGGTGCTAATACACTGAAAAGTGACATGCTGAATTTGATAATAGAGGGAGGCAGGCTCAAAGTGTTTTGATGACAGCAAACTGAACTGCTGTGTACTTTGGCAAATGAACAGACTTTCTGATCCAGCTTCCTATTTTGTCTTTCACTTATATCAAGAAGTATGTTACGAGTCATCTTTTTCTGAAGTAAAGAAAAAGACAAACAGAAGTTCTGCAGTGACTTCTTAATCAATGGTTAGACTACATTTCTTGTTGGCATGCCTTATCATTCTCCTGTGAAAGCCATTATGGCTTCTTCACCAATTTGGTTGTGTGGTGCAGCACTGCTAATCAATATCCAATAAAGCCAGACCAGTAGAGCTTACAGAGCATTCTAGTACTTTAAAGGCCTTCTCTGTATCATTAACGTGAGAAGCCAGCGATACCTATTTTTGGCTGCACTCTAAAGCTCAATGAGGTTATGTTTTTGACTAGTACGCTGGCCAGTTGAACCTGCAGACTTACTTTAGGAATTTTGGTCAAGTGGTTCATTGTCTTAAACACTGGGTAAGATCAGTTCATAAACTCTTCAGGGTCCCTGTGCTTGAATGGAGGAAACCCACAGTGGATTACTACACTACAGCCCTTTAGGTTGACAGCAATGACTATTTCTGATTACACTGTATTGATTATATTCAATGATCATTGAGGTGAGATGTCTGCTTGGCAAGTGGCAAGTGGTTAAGTAATGAGTGTGGCAATTTAAGCTAACTGCTTAAAATCAATGACACATCATGGCAAAGGCCATAGTTCACTGTACCTATTACCGTCATGGGTGGAGAGGTAGGAAAACACCATACAAGAAACCAGAACATGGTGCAGTCATTTCATCCAACCATGACCTGTTAAGGGTCACACTGCAGTTTGAGCTGATCCCAGTTGTCTTTGGGAGAGAAGCAGAGCACACTACCTATACATTCCCTTTGTCATTTATTCCAGCAGATTGACATGTTTTAGTACATTTACAATTAAATAGTTATTGCCAGTAATAATTATAAAAAATGTCCCAGGTACCATTGGTTTCTATTAATTTCTCAAGATCATGATGGCCATCCCTTATGAGGCAAATCACATCAGAGTTTTCACTCTGTGATTAAACAACAGTATGACTTTAGCCAATGATACATTGTCTAAATTAACAAAAATGAGTGTGCTGTGATAGATGGACCATTTGCTGCCAATTGGTTTTCCCATAAATGAAAAACAATGGCTGCATTTTAATGTATGAAAACATGCATATAAAACCAGATACTGTAGTATTAGTATGCACTCTAAAATGGTTAAATATATTAAATATGTTAAGTAAATCAAGTAAGTATCAAATTATGCTTTTGAAAACTAAGAAATACTGTAATGTGGTATTTTTATGCCATAGTGACTTTAATAACTATGTTATCATAAATACATGTAAGCCTCTATCTTTCATCCTCTGTAAGCACTATTATTATTCCAAATGTTTCCATAAACCGTGTAGTACGTTCTAGACATATGTTCTTTTGTCTTTATTTAGAAGGAGTCACGTATTGGAAATATGTTTCCATCAGTGTTCCACTTGTTCAACCTTCTGGTATTAACAGAAACTCTTTTACTCTGTTTTTTTCCTTGAGGACAGCAGTCCTTTTCCTGTGTTATAGTGTGAAGCAATTAAGATCCTCTGTCATTTCATTACGGTAAATTACACAAATGTCTCAGAATTAATTGTGCAATAATTACTTGATTTTAAAATTCCACACAAAGCTGCTTTAAAGCAATAAAGCAGTTTTTTTGGCAAAGGAGTGCACATTAGGGATAGGTATAATGAGAAGAAGAGAGCAGATTAACATGCTCAAACTGTGTTTCTTTTAAGCTTTTGGAAACTAAACACTGCATGGTCTACTTGGCTACCTTGCAGCAGTGTGTACAGCCTATTCACAAGTCTGTTAAAACAGAGGCTTGATTAGAAAGGAAAGTTTCAGACCAGTAAAAATCAACAAAGTACGGAACAGCAGGTGTGTGTTGTGGGTGTGAATTGTGTATGATTTGAGTCTATACTTCAGTAACAATGTCAAACACATGATATACAGTATATCCTTGCAGAGAAAGTGAGAGAACAGTTCACCCACCCACAGGCTCACACAAACACACACTCAGCATCATGCAAAGGTCTGCCAGGAGTCTCCCAATAATAGCAGATGGTCTTTTTGCTCCACCATCACTCTCTCTCTCTGTCTCTCCCTCTCTCTCTCTGTTGCTCACTCCACCAATCTCTTTCCTGTCTTTCTTCCTCTCTGTTTTCCTCTCTGTGTCCATCTGTTGCTATAATGCTCACTCTACCAATGCTTTTGCTGTCTGTCTCCCTTACTCATCCTCTCGCTTTGTAGCTCTTGTCTCAGTCTTCTTTTTCTCTCCCTTCTTCTTCTCTAACCTTAGCTATTTCCACTCCCTCTCTTTCCACAAGTCTCATGCTGCCTCTGTTTCCGTCCTCTCTCTTGCATATGATCTGTGCTTTTCGGACAGTGTGTCTGTGTGTTTCCTGTGGGAGGTTACTTGAGTTGACAAGGCCACTAGCAGTGCCTTGCCATGCCACCTTGATGCTTTGCCAGTGTGTGTGTGTGTGTTTGTGTGTGCCCTGTGGACCTAGCAAAACATCAGAAGTGTATATGTGTCCATGTCTATGTGTGTGAGTGTATTGTGTGTGCAATCGGGTTGACAGGGTTGGCAGCAGGCCCTTGCCACCTTGTCTGTATGCCAGTGTGGTTCAGCCTTTTCTCAGTGTATTATTTTCAGGCTGCATTTGATGAATCTGAATTTGATAGGAAGATTTCCCCTCCTCTATCTGTCTGTCTCTATATCTATCTAATCAAAGAATGCTGCACATGATATGTCTATAATAAGATTTTTAATAAATTTACAATTTCAGCTTGATTTTTTTGACCTGACATCATCAGGCTCACCTTAGTTTACTTTTTTCTTCTGTCCTTTTTGCCAGATTTCAGCAATCTTACAGTAGAAATTACAACAATTGTTCTAAATGCCTAAAAAATAGAGGCACAGCAGCAGAAAATAATGGAAAATGAGGTGTTAAATGCCGGAGCTGGTGTTCAGACTGCTGTAATGTCAAGCTGCATTTTCTCTGCTCTCACATTCTGTCTCGTCACGCTTTCCGAAAATATAACACAAGGAGTGAACCAACTAAAATGGCTCGAAGCTAGGAAGAAGAAAAAAAAAATTCTAAGGCTTCCTCTTTTCCTCTGCCACTTTATTCCCCATCAGCCTCTCTCCCTTTGCTTGTTCATCTTTCCATTCTTTGCATCTGCTCTCTCTAGCTACCCCCCACCCTTCTTTTTTTTTCAATCTTTGTCTCCTCCTTTCCCTCCCACCTGGCATCATTTCTTTCTGTCTTCCTCCTTCACTCTTTTTATCCCTCTCCCTCTGAATCATTAATGCCTGCCATGTCATGATCTGTGTGGATGTGAGCTGCGTTCAGAATGATTATTCCATCTTACTGTGTTCACTTGATCTCCCATTTGCCACTGCACACAAGCAGCAAACTCCCGACTTCTCTCAGTTTTTCATTCGATACTCACAAAAACGCTCAAATTAGCATAAAACGATATAAATGTGTAGATGTAGTAGCATACACATTCTCTTAATGTCAGTCATCCTGTCTCTCTACACTAAATTATTGCTTACTATCATTTTAGGATTATTTTGAAGTAGCAAATGCAAAGGCGTCACCGACTCATTGAATAAATTATCCGACAGTAACTAACTTCACATTTTTCTGATCTTGTGTGCTTCTCACTGAGCTTTGCCTCAAGTGAACCATTTTCAGGGTTTCACTGCAGCACATTATGCAACAGCCCACATTCTCTAAAATTACTTTTTCCATCAGTCTCTTTTTTCTCATTTCCTTGCACAGTCTTGATTGCAACATACAGTATCTGGACATCTACATAGAAAATACATTTATACACAAAATTGCTTTACTCTAATGATTTTGCCAAGCATTAAACAGGGTAAACTGTATTGTGTTTTATAGTTACAATTAAAATAGCTGTGAATGGGACCACAGGTCAAGCGGACACCGTATTGACTCTATCTTAATCTGTGTGTTGATTTAACCCCAGACAAGTATGTGGACTGCACCAGTACAACAACACAAGTTTACACCCAACACAAATAAAGGATGCTTGACACACACACTTGCTTTTACATGCCAATATTGAAAATCACTATCACTACTCAAAATTAATCATTGATTCCAACGGTGGATGCAGTTTGCCAAGCATCATTTCAGAGATTGCTCCTGTAAATCATAGAATAACTGCTTTAACTCAAATCTATGTTTTTTTTTTTCAACACAGGGAAGCAAAAGCCATGTATATTTAAATAAGAAGGAAACAAGTTTTTGTATGTAATAAAGTACAAAGTACGTAAGTAACAATTACTTATGTACAGAAAAGCTGTATAAGCACTGCACTAAAGTAAAGGGCTTCATGCTGCTCTTTACTGACTAGTACTGAACTTTTGGATTCCATGCAATAAATTAATGTGCTGATTTCAGTGGCTAACTAATAATATAAACCTTAACCCCTTTAGCTTAAAACACATGCCCAAATTTAATCAGTAGTAGCCCTTATAATACCAGACCTTCTTTCAGGTAATTTAAGATTTATTGGAGACTGACCCATAAGCAGTCGAGAACCAGAGAGTTCAAACAAAAAGTTTTATTGTGCTAGAAAAAAATGATAAATCAGGATTGAGGAGTGGAGGGGAAACTAACGACGGAAAAAACGAACATGAAGCTAAAAGCAGTAAGTGAGGGAGACGTAAACTGTATGGGGAATTTAAGCTAGTCAGAGTGGAGGAAGGTGAACTATGACGATTTTCAGATTTGGCATAAGCGTTTGATTATCTTTGCCTCTGAAAAAGAAAGTAAAAGTTAGACAAGATTTAATGTGTCTGCAGATGGCAGAAGGCATCATTTTACAGCAACACTGATGATTTGTCACTGCTCTGCTGTTGACAACAGTGGAATTTCTACTATACAAACACAATGTGAATACAACATGCATGCAGAGTAAAAAGACAGATGGGAATCTAGGGGTAATGAAGTTGGAGGAAAAGAGGAGGTGGGAGAGAGGAATAGTGAGGCAAAGATGAAAAATTATCACACTTAAACATGCTGGAACAAATAGGTAGGGGGCCGGGTGGAAACAGAAAACGAAGGTAGGGAAAAAGACGAAGGGCTTGGAGGAATCAGTAGAGTGGAACTTCACGAACAGACAAGACGGATACAAAAGAGAAAGTTGCTGGACAGCAGGAAAGATCATATAAAATATTATAATGGGGAGAAAAGGAAGAACAAACCAACTAGAAAAACAGCTGATAATAATCACAAAGAACATCCTGTCCTGTTTGCATTTATAGGAATCCATTGTATTATTTTATGCATACTGATAGAGCACCTGCAAGATCATTTATACTCAAGAATCTTTAGAATTTATACAACTTTAATATTTTTTTCAAAGGAAGAAGCTTGTGCTGTATGTTTCTCTCTGAGTTTTAGTCTTCTGAAAAGTTGTGCTTAGAGATTCCAAAGTCCTTGTCGATGTCTTTTGTTGAAAAGTCAGCTGAATGTCAGTTTAATGTGTTACTTTTTGAGACTGAAGAAAAAAAAATCTTTTAAACAACAATACTAGCTACATTTAAAAGCTCCATGTGTGTGGATCAATGTGTGTTTCACTCTACCTGGATTTCTGTCCGTCTGCCCAATTAAGCTGCTGTGTCTTATTTACATTTTAGTTTTAAGTCACACATTGTTGTCAAACCTCCCATAATCCCTTTTCGTCAGCATCTTTTTATGACTCATCACATTGGCTGACTAGAAATGTCTCTCTCTTTTGCTCTACAGCTTTCTTTTTGATTTTATCATCTTTTTCAGATTCCTTCTACCCCTGCCCACACTCACCCACTCATGCCCCCCACAACACTGAACGTACCACTTTTCCTTTTATCCTGCCCAAATCACTTACTTTTTCACAGTAATGGCATATCTACACAGTAGGCATTTCAGCCACATTTTGCAGTCATTCATCTCATTCACATCTCATGGAACGAATACACTCCTATTTTAATCAGTCCATCTTTCTACACCATGTGCCACCTCATGGTTTACTTGCATTTTAAGCCATTTTATAACTATTTTTACCTTTGTGTCTATATTCCTCCACAGTGTTTATTTATGTAATCACAGTTATTTGGCAAAGACTCTGATCACTGGCAAAATGTGGGCGACCACTTTATACTTTACGTGAAAGTTTCTTCTGCAGATGGAGCACTGTAGCTGCTGCTGCTACTCGGGTAAAGCGTCGCCTATAATCACAAATAGCAAATGCTAAATTATGTGTGCAGTCTTAAAAATTCCACATTTTTTTGGTGGCCATTTAACAGGGTGATCTACTAAGAGAAAATGCTTGATGCAAACTTTGGTGGAGGTTGTGTTGTTGTGTTGCATCCATTATCCTAACCAAGCGGTTAGGATAATGGATGGATGTTCGTATAAATTTTATTCTAGAGTTTTGTGCAGTGCTTTACTCAGCAAATTGCTTTGTTACAAAATAGGAAATCACTATTTCCTGGAGTACAAGGTCATGTTTTCAAATTGCCTGTTTTATCAGATTAATGGTCCATAACAAACATATTCAGATAGCTGAGAAAATGCTAAATTTTTCTTCACCCGAATTTGGATGAACCCATTTTGCTGCCTTTGGCCATCACTGATGGAACAAATAAGATTTTGGCTGCCACTGGAGTAGCACTGCTTCAGAGGGGTGTTTATATAACTAAACCTCTGACACAGTCACCAGTGACCCTTTTCTTCCTCCTCCTAGTCTTTCCTGCTCCTATTGCATCTCTCAGTTCATTTGTACTAACACAATTGCACAATTATTGTGATTGCTATTCATCGGCCTTCTCTGCCTACTCACCCTTCCACTAGAAAGGCCAATATATGGCTTTAGTTACATCTCCTAGTATTAACTTCCACTTTCACTGCTGTTTCCTTTCTCCTACTTGACATTTTCACTGTTTCCTTTCATATTCACTCTCTCTCATCAGCTGATTGTTGTGTATTTATGTGACAGGGTGCTACTCTGAGAGTTGTGGTTACTCACCCTTACAATATAGAAAATAATGTGCAGGTTTGAATCTTTCAACTAAAGTTAATCTATTGTCTTCTTCTCTTTATTTTCTCTACCTGAAGTGCTACATTACATTACATTAGAGTTTCTCTAAATATGTTATGGTCATTTTTTTTTTTTTTTACACTCTTCTCAGTATGCTTTTGATACTGCTGGCAGAATGAGACCTAAAGTTTCCATCATGGATCTTCAAGTTAGAAGTTTGTCACTACTCTAATGTATCATTTGTTATAATTTCGTAGTGATTGATTAATAAGGAAAATCTGCAGATAGCATTTTGCAGTATAACAGCAACATCCCAATATGCTGTGTGATAACACTCATTTTCTAACAGAGGTTAATGTGCAGGCTTTATTTTCCCCACCCTTGCATTTACTTCTTCTTCTCCATACCTCTGTAAAATATTTTTTATTCCCTTGTGTCTGTATTTGTGCCATGTGTCTTACATATTAATGAGACGAGTGTGTTGCTCTGTTCTGTGTCTGCTCACCCATGTACGATAGGGATGAATGGGTGAATTTAGCAACTTCTAGTAGATTTCTTCAACTCTCTTAAGTTAAACTTTTGTTATTTCTCTTTACTTTTCTTTACTATTTAAGATAGAGAGCCAAACCAAAAGAAAATGTAAGGACACTTTCAGTGAAAGCTCTGTAGAACAATGGCGACAAGGTTCTGTTCAAGGTCCAACGTTAAACTTGGCCAGCTTTTCTTATATCAAAAAATAAAATGTAGATTTTTTTTATACAGAGCGTTTGTATTTTACTCAGATAATTTGAGCAAATGGTTTGTTGTCAATTATGCTACCCAACTATTTAAAGGACTGTTTCTATAATTTAGCCATTTATTACAGTTCTGACAGAACCTGCTACATTGTGCATAAAGTCAATACACAAATCCTTCGTTTTGCTTACATTCAACTCAAAAAAGGATTCAGAGCACCACTTTAAAATCAATTAAAATCATTTTAAATGCATCCACCACAGAACTATGTGATGATTCATCATTGCATCATTGTTCAGCAGACTATCACCGATTCATCTGCAAACTTAAAGATATGATTATTTTTAAACCTGCTGATACAGTCCTTTGGTCTTGTAATAGTGTATTATATCATTAGGGCTCCATCTAACTAACTAACTTTTGTTATCAATGTATCTGCTAATTATTCACTTGATTAGTATGTGGGTCTATAAAAAGTAAGTACATTTTTGTCCACTGTTTCTTTCATAACATCATTAGACATACAGGGGTGACAAGAGTCACATCATTTTGTCTTTGGTATCAAAATATTCTGTATCTCTGAATTCTTTAGAGGTTTTGTGCATTCACATATAAACACAAAACATCAGAAGAATCTTTTATCTCTAACTTGCCTCTCTATATGGGAGGATTGTTGATTTGGACTGTCAGGGATGTTTTGAGGAATAGATAGCGATGTTGTTTTTTTGTGACAGCAAACTGAGGGTCAGTTCTAATTTTCTGTATATTGCCCATTACAATCTCCCTCATACACACAATTCTACACAAACACTATTCTTTTTCCTACATTTTTATCTTCATTTCCATCTTCATTGTTCAGCAGAAAAAGGACCTTCTACAAAATGTGCCTGCAGCTGTACTATTAGCACTTAAGGACAGGAAAAGGCTTTTTGTCTGTTTTTCTTACCCTACATGGAACGAACGTGGGATCAGAGCTCCAACACAACGAATACACATTCAGGTTCGTAAATGACTTGCCTTGAGAAACTCCTGCGTAGCTCTTAATTTCTGTTTGTGAAACATCTGTATTTACATTCATAAAGCTGTCTCTTGACTTACAGTGATGCGCCTACTTTCTCAAGACTGTTCTTTACTTGACTAGATGTTGTGAAAGACTTCTTCACTGTGCACAGAATTCTGCGCTGATTCACTTTAGTTGTCTTTGTGGTCTTACAGAACTTTTGCTGTTGCTGAACTGCCAATGATGTCCTTCTTTTTAAGGACATTTCAAACTGTTGCAATGTTTTTGCTGTCTCTCTGATAGGTTTATATTGTGTTTTTAGCCTTATGATGGCCTCATTTACTTGCAAAAACACATCTTTGGAGGTGAGATTTTTAGAGAGTTCAAGTTAACAGCTACCAAATGCAAATGTAACACTTAACCACCTTCAGGCCTTTTATTTGCTTTTATCAGCAACCAAAAATGTGTGTGTGTATATATGAAATGGTTGTAATTCCCGAGTCTCACAATTTTGTCAGACCCCTTGAATTTAAGTCTTGACCTTGCTCACATCTTAAGTGTTTTATCTCAAATTTAATGGGGTAATGCACAAAGTCCAAAAAACGTATCTTTGTTCCATTACTAATGAACTTGACTGTGCGTGTTTTTGGAAGCTGTCGTTTAGCTAATGTTGATACAGAATGTTGAAAAAAATTTGTTTCAATGGTATGATCTCAAATTTTGTATTTGAAAATCATTGTATAATTTTACCAATTTAAGGTTTGAATGAAACTGAATTTGATGTATTTAAGCCTCAATAAGACACATACAGACACACAGCACAATTAGGTGTCCATATATGAGTTGTATTTGTTTTCATTTGTAACCAAATGGCTTATACTGTATCTGGAAATTCTTGTTTTTTATTAGAAATATGGAAAATAGCAAAACAGACATTTAGTGAGATAAAATGTTTGAATGGTCTTCATTATGTTTTTAAGGAAGCTGAGTTGCAAATGTCAGCAAAGTGTTACACACACAAACACATACAAACTACAGTATATCTCATAAATTGTGTACTCACAAACAAAAATGATTTGCTGTACATATGCATTAAGATACAAATACACAAATTATCACACAAACCACGTGTACACATGGCCTTGACATTTTAGCAAACAACACAGACAGACTCACGCAGGCATACAGAGAATTACACAATTACGAGAAGCAACCTTTCATGCTGTATATCAGTATTTATTAACACACATTCAGAATGGTTGCATAGTATTTCTTTTTTTTAATAGAAAAGCACAGACCCATCACACAAGCCAAACACACATACACACCTTCGCCCTCACATTCAAATCAGCTCCAGTTGATTAAACCTGTCACATCAGACCTGTCTAAACAGAGAAAGGAGGAAGAGAATTTAAAAAAGGGGAAACATAATCAAAGAAGAAAAGAAATATGACAAGCTGTCTTTCACATCTGTTAGCAGCACAAGAGATCAGAGAAGCAGAGGCTTCACACAGATACACACTCCAACAAAGGTTTCCTTAAACATTTCAGGTAATTGTTAAGTTTTGAAAATTTAAGGTGTGAAAACCAACATTTAAAATGCATTATCTCAGTAACCAATGGCAACCTTTAAAGTTATGAATAATGTGCGTTGTAACAACCTGATTTTTTTCCACATTTTTTAATGCTAAAGTGATTTAGATCATCAAACATTATTAATATTACACAAAGATAACCCACATAAATGAAAAATGCAGTTCTTAAATGATGATTTATTTTATTAAGGGAACAAAGCTGTCCAAACCTATTATTACTGAAAAAGTAATTCCCCCCTAAACCTAACAACTGGCTGTGCCACCTTTGGAACCCTACCATGGAAGCCATTTTTGCCCAGTCACTTATTGTTGAATCGTGAATACTAAGCTTAACTGAGGCAAGTGAGGCTTGCAGTTCTTTAGATGTTGTTCTGGGGAGGTTCTCAACTGTTCCAATTGTTCTCCATTTGTGGATAATGGCCCTCACCATGGTTCACTGGAGTCCCACAGCCTTAGAAATGACTTTGTAACCTTTTACCAGACTGACTGACTGAATTGCTTTGTTTCTTATCTGTTCCTAAATGTATTTAGATCGCGGCACGATGTCTTATATTTTAAGATCTCTTACTGCAGCTTCTATTAAAGTGATTTTTTGATTCAGGGATACTGGCAGAGGCAGTTTTTTGACTTTATTCTCTTAACATTTAATTTTTTCAATTTACTCGGGTAATCTTTGTGTAATGGTAAAATTGGTTTGATGATGTCATTTAAGTGTGGCAAGTATGCAAAAAAATAAATACAAAAATCAGGAAATGGGCAAATACTTTTTTATAGCACTGGGGTTAACTGCTACAGTGCCCCTTTTTTGTCTTGTCTCTCTGTCGTAACAACAAAGCTACACACACTCAAGTAAACAACAACAGGCAGGCCACAGCCGGAACAGAAAGTAAGAAATATTAGCTTTGTAGTCCCCATCCTTTGTGTTTTCGATATATATTGTGCCCTGACTCTAGTCTTGGGACATATTTGTCATCTCTTACATCTAACTTTGTCAAACAATATCATATTTCCTTTTTTTCTGCTCTTCCAAATGCCTACAAATCCCCAAAAAAGAGTTTGTGGGGTGAAATGTGGCATTTGATTTCATATGGGTCATTTATTGTCATTGTAGCCATCTTCTGAAGGGCATATATCAATATAATGGAAAGAAAAATGTTTTTAGATGTTTTATGTACAACTTTGAGTGCGTGTGCTATGTCAAGTCCAACCAGAGAAGCATGCTATCCACGAGAAAGCACTCATCCAAACATTATTCCCCATCCTCATCCGACCTTAATCATGATGGTATCCTAACATTATTTCCAGTTTCCTATGTACTAGAAAATCATGTAATTAAGCTGCCACCACAGGTATCATTGTTTTATGTTTATTTAATTTAAACTATTATTAAAATGCATCATTTATTTTAACATTTACCTATGAATGTTCAACATATAAATGCAAAACATATGCACATACAGTACTGTTCAAAAGTCTTAGGACACTATTGGATTTGTTTTTCAGCAATGCTATGACATCGATATATATATTGCTAAGTTTTACCATTAGAACAACTACAAATACAAAAACTGGTTTCTACTTTCCTTTCACAAAGACCATTCCTGATCAGGTTTTTTTCGGGCTATGAAAGGATCAACTTGGCATCCAGATGAAGCTGCCAGCTGAGTCAGGTCCTTGCTGGACTACTTCAGGTGTCAAAGAAGAAACTATGAGAAACTTCTCATCAGAATGTGACAGGTCTTGCACTTCAATTTTTGTCCTTGATTTCTGCAGATACTTCTTCATCACACTCAATATATTAGCCATTTTAGCCTAAAGAAGCAGTTTTATGTATGGTCATATAAGCACTGCTAATGTTGACCTAAGACTTTTGCACAGTACACTATATACTTTACGCCGCCTTTTAATAAATACATTCTTCTCATCAAGACTGATCGGTAAATACACAATGTGTTTAATTATCAATATAATTTTCCCTTCAAACTGAAATAAATCATTTAAATATTAAGAATAACCCATTTAAGTAAATTGGATAAGATCATCTACATTCGGACAGCTCACTAAGGACTCTTAGAGCTTTCTTTCTAGAGCTTTCTTAGATCCATATCAATGAACAACAAATAATCTCAATCCAGATTCCTAATTTAACCCATCTGGGCTTTAATTGCTGAAGTGTTTTGAATAAGAGTCATTTATCAATGAGTTATTTGTAATATAAGGACAGAAACCAGAAACAACCTTGATGTACTGCCCTGATGCAGACTTAATGGCTGAAAATGTTTGGTGAACAAAATTTGTTAAATTGGAGAAGAGTAGTGCAGAAAGAAAATACTAAATGAAATTAAAAATACCACTTACGTTGCTACATTTTCACTTTGGCACTGGGAGCCTTTGCACTTATAACCACCAAATAATACCATTCCAATTCTACACTTGCATAAACATTTTTATCCAAAGCCACAAGGTACATTTTGAAATTTATGGACAATTTCTGTCTATTTTTCTGGTCCATTTTCAAGCTTCAACTTATTATTATTTTTTTTTACCAATTTCTGAATGTGCCTGAGACAATAAATTGAGCCTTGGGGGTATTTTCTACCATTTTGCGATGCTGCTTCTTGTCCATATTTGACTAAGGGGACACTGTAATAGCTTCTCCCCGTGTCCCAGAACCAAATACAGTTTCCAGCAGTGGCTGGCACATAGCATGACTGGGTATGCAACCGAGACACTGTTATGGCCTTAACACAACGCCATTATCACTGTAACACAGTGCTAATGCTCTCTCTTGCTTGTTCTCTCTTACAACACACACACCAACACACTTTTACACACTAAAGCTGTCTCCCTGGAAACTAATGGGTTGTGTTTCTAGAAAGACAAGGATACTTAAGAGCTGGTTAGGGGCCGCACACAGATGGTGAGTGCATGTCTCTGTATGTGTAGACTTGCATATGGAAGAAAGTGATACACACGCAAGTTGTGTTGTTTGGGTGCCTTTATTCACTGACGTACTCGTGCATGCGGCCAGGATAGTGTCTATTGGTAATTTCTATTGGAATAAAGTGGTCGCCCACATTGGTAAAAGGAAGTTAAACTACTATATTAATGACTGCTTACAAGTTTACACATGCATCTAGACCAGTGATAGACCTCTAGACCTTTCTAGAGTGCCATATGCTCCCCAACACTAGGTGGCGATAATGCCCTGCAATGCAAGTTGACAACCGCCGTTTCACACCACAGTAGAAGACCTGCAAACTTTGTTTGCATATCCTAACTGAGTATGGCGAAACTCAGGTACGGTAGAATATTAGATATGGATTTTCTTATATTTACGACAAAGAAGGACAAATACCTTAGTGTGTTCTGTGCAGTGAGGTGTTGGCATGTGAAAGCATGAAGCTGTCAAAACTGAAGCAATCAATCCTGATACCTCTGTCAAATGACATTATTAGTAGGCGAATTAAAGACATGTTAGATGACCACAGCTCGCACTAGGCAAGTGGTCATTTTGCCTTACAAATGGACGAATCCACAGACATAACAAACAAAGCTTGTTGACATGAGACATGTTTGAGATGGGGACTTACAGGAACAGTTTCTGTGCACAAGAGAGCTGCCTAATACTACAACTGCAGAGGGCATTTTCAACTCTGTGGATTTGTATTTGAGTTCAGTGGGCCTAAGCTGGGACATGTGCGTTGGTATCACAGCTGATGGCGCTGCCTCCATGACAGGTAAAAACTTGGGGGTCGTGAGGAGAATACTTGAGAAAGCTTCAAATGCAACCATTGTTTTTTACATCGGGAGGCCCTGGCAGCAAAGGATATGGTACCAGTGCTTCACAGAACATTAAAAGATGTTTGAGAGATGTATTTATCTAAATGTGATAATAGATCAAGGGTCAGGAAGTGATGTGGGAACAGGAACAGGAACGGATGGAGGAACCAGAGTGCCCTCTACAGGTAGGTGAATTAGTCAATGTCTACACAAGGAGAGAGGGGTAAGTAAAAATCCAGGAATGATTAATTAATGACTTTCAGGATGTGACATTAATGAAGCTGGGAGAGGTGATCAGTACAGTTCATAAGAGATATGAGATGCAGAGTAAAACATCGCAAATCCTCTTCTGGTTACTCGGTGAATCAAGTCCACAAACACATTCACAAACATATCTTTAGTTCCGAAATTTATATCCATTATTTAAAAATATTCCAGAAATCAAGAGAGAGGTCAGGGGATTAACAGAGCCATGGGTCGAGCAGCTTCGAGTGCTGGAAGCAAAGTCAAATTCAGCTAGATCAGCTCAACAGGAGAGCCTTTACCAACTGTATGCAACAATCTGGCAGAGGTGACGGGCAGACAGGTCTCTTAAATAGTCAACACAATAGGTGTTATCACTTACCCAATCACTGGCAGGCAGGGAGGAAGTAGAACATACTGCACAGGAAGATGTCAAAATAAAATAACAAACAGCAACTGATAAACCAAGCTCCCAGGGCTAAACTGTTACACTATTCATGTACTTTATGTCCCGATCTGTTAACTGGCTATCCTGTTTTTGTGTATTCGCTGTCTGCAACAATGTCTCTGTGTGTCTGCTTTCCATATAAATAAATGTCTCAAAGGTTTGTGCTTTTGGTGTGTCATGTATAAATGACTCCAGACACACGATCAGGCGCAGGTGACAGTACTGAAGTAATCCATTGATTTTAATTTCCACTAAACAGTGGGATCAGGAGCACAGGGCAATGGTAAAGCACATAAATGCACAGTAGATGATAAGCATGTCTTAACTAATTAAAATATAAAAAACATATAAACACATACTGTCACCATAGCATAATCTCAGTATACATTCCTTTTAAATTGCACAAATTACATTAGAAGAAACAAATTATTGTGTGGATTTAATGCTCAAATGAAAAACTAGGACCAGACATTGGGACTGGCGCTGTGCCTCAGACCTCTCTTCCCTGATGACTCTACTTGGCTCTCTTCATCACTGATGATTAACAAGCAGGAACAGGTTGACAGCAGAAGTGAATGTGTTCAGACACAGAGAGAAGGTATTTTTTTCCATCATCCCATTGGTGGTTCTGCATATTAGCCCAAAAGTATCATATGTCCTTGTAAACTAGTAATTCAATGATGTGACTCTAATTTGCATGGTGCAACTGCCATCTGTTTGTAGTCTATACTGTATGTGTAGTCTGATACACATTTTACATAAAATGTGGCCGCTTAGGAATACAAGCACATTTAACTGACTGTTTCATTGCTATTCTTGTTCTGTGCAATGATGGCACCACATTTGGCTTTCTAACCAAATCATTTGCCTCTTGTGGCTCACTTTTCACTATAGCTGGAGGGCCTGTAGAGTTGCTATATTCTCTGTGATCACGTGGCTTTCCTGTGGGTGATCCAAATTCCTCACACACAGTCTGAGGGAATACACACCAGGTGGATTGGAGAAAATGAATTGCCCATGGGTGTGACTAGGACTGTGGGCGCTTTTCCGTCCATTTGTGTTAACTGTGACAGATGACTAGCGACTGGTCCTGGATGTATTTTTGTTTCCTGCTCATTGCATACTTGAATATACTCCTAACCCTTGTGACCTTAAATTTGAAATGTATGTAAAGAAAATGAATGAATTATTAAATTACTAATGGCTGTTTCTGTTTTTCATATAGTCATGGTAAATGTATCTATATGAATAAAACCAGGCCACAGGCTCAGGCTAAAATTATACAGTTCTCTCAGCCAATCTTGACAGATAATGAAGAGATATCAGCTGCTAGTCGACTGGATTCAGCACCAACTGTCACCTGCTGAGGTGGAAATAACTGCGGCTTGGTGTGTTATTTGTGTGTGTGCATCTGACTGTATAATGGTTTGGGAGGTGTAATCATTACATAATTAAGATTCAGATCATTCTCCTAAAAACACCCAACATCCTTATCAACAAAAGCAGAAACATAAGTTTTGCGAAGAAAAGTGGTGCTTAAAGCAAAAAGATTGGTATGTTTAATGGGACATTTTAAAACATTAACATCTAATTAATAAACCTATAAATGAAAAAAAAATAGCAGGTTGTCATTTAATTCCTGCATTCTTTCTTGAGGAAAGAGCAGTTTAAGGGTTACATTAGGAGAAAAAAACCCACTTTCATCTGTGGCCTGTTTTTTTTGTAGCTCCCTGCTACCTTCGTGTTTGGCTGCTGTACGTGAAAGATCACGTCAAACAGAGAAGAAATTATACACTAATCTTACTAGTCTATTTGAACATCAATATCCTACAAACTCAAAACCCAAATTATTTTTCATATTTGCATGCTTTAAGTAAATTTTCAATGTGCAATGCTCTCTTGTTTCCGTCAATCATCACGGTGATTATGTGCTTGTACCTGCTACATATTGCTTGATAGATAGAAGAATGAGCGAGAGAGACTTGAAAGGAAAACACACTGCTTGAGCTTGAATGAATGCATGATGCTATTTGACATCAACCTATGGTCTGTACTCTGGGAGATACTGACAGTTCTTGGTGTGACAATGAGAGGACTACTGCAATAAAAGAGATAAAAAATAATAATAAATAAATAAATAAATGATTTCAAAACCCTGCATATAGTACTGTACATACAAACATATCTGAATTTACTTGGTATTTCTGAAATAATTCTTAAAATACTTAAGATACTGCAGTATCTTAAGTATTGAGATACGTTGAGTAGTATGTTTTATAAAATAAACAAATGGTGGTGTTGGAAAACTAAGATTAACATATCCATCTAACATCTCTGGTTTGAGATCTAGTTACCCCACATGTAGAAGCATCTGCATTTGTTGTGTTTATACTTTATTAAAGGAACTTAAGTGATGCAAAACATTTAGCTGTATGCTCTTAAAACCAATTTTCATGCTAAAACAGTTTTTTTTAATTAATATTAAGAACTTAAAAGTAAAAGAAAAGATGTATCTACTGCTGTGAATGATTTAGAGCAACAGTTTTAAAAACGATCCTTGTTAACTCTAGATCCTCAGAGCCAAAATGTGTTAAGAAATTATAATTAACCTCCTCCCTGTCCTCCTTATTAAAGTTCAACAAAGCATCTACTGCAAATATTCCAGAGTTCACTGGGGGAGGGACAGAATAGTTGATGGGATATGAAATAAGGCAGCACATCTGGTGTTAGAATACACCAACTGAGACACGGAGAGGTTTATGGGACTACACTGATTAGGACAACATCCATCTTTTATCCAAGAAAACATCATAAGCAACTTGTGCATATATGATTGTAATAAATGTTTGTTTTTGTGTATTTTTGTATATGGATGCACAGTGTATCTTTACATGAATTTACATGTGAATGCATGCATGTGCGTCTGGGTGACGATCGCCCTACTGCAATTTTAATTACAACAGCAGAGTATAGATAGTAAAATGTCCTCCTGTCTCAATCATGCTCTTATTAAAGTGTGAAAGATAACTGGAGATTGCTGTGTGTGACTTAAATATGTCTCTCCTGGTCCTAGCCCTTGTCTTCATCTTCAAAGAACATTTAGTTATTTTGTGCATGTATCTGTGTGTGTGTGAATAAATAATTTCAGACCCAGTTTGAAACCTCTAAAATAATCCAGAATGTAATAGTAGCAATGGAGCATCTTCCCTTTTATTTAAATCACATACATTACACTGTATTTCCAATCTTGCTCCATCAAAGATTTATGTGTGCAGGTCTGGGATCAGTGAGCTGAAGCTTATCTTGTTGACATAAAGATTTATGAAAAATAGCTAAACGTGGTTGACAATAAATCATCCATGCTATTATGGTTGTTGTATGTTCTTATGCTTTACAATCATTTCTTATAGGCATATTTTAGTGAGTCTACTAAAGTTGAGCTCGCTGTCCCAGTTCTTTAACTTTTGACTGCATCTGGGAAACGCTCCCAGGGTAGCCATTAGTGGCTGGAGAGGCTGTAATGAAAAGCTGGAGGAGGTCCCAAAAAGTCTAGATGAAGTACTTGCCACACTGCATAGGCATGAAATGATAGCTTCCTGTAATTGCCCCAGATACTTTATGGTGAGTTTGTTATGAGGTCTGAGAGCTTTAATGATACAGCTGGAGTATTGACTACATTGCTGTTCTTTACTGGATTTGTCTTGAATGATTTCGGTTTGTGTAAAGTTGTGCAAAGTCAAGTTCCTTGAAATATTCCTTTGAGGCTGAAATACTTTAGGCGATGCTTGCTAAACTTATCCAGGTGAGATCAATTGAGTGCACTCTGTCTTTTCAAGTAATACTAGCTGCTACTTCACATTCAAGTAAATTCAACTTCAATAACTCAGTTGGTTTTTGTTTTTTCGGGGGGTGGGGGTTAGGAAGGATAGTGTCAAGCCTCCTTCTCTTGGCAAACACCCACACATTTTCCAGCTGGCTTTGTCTTGCTCATAGCTCATATTGCCACCATCAACTCTATGTGTTGTTTCAATCTGCTAGGAAAAAAGTGCCCTGTGAGCTCTTCTCTGAGCTCACAGTTTGATATTTGATATGAAAGTCACAGGAAAAAACATTCTGCAGTTATATAAGTTATGTTATTGATTCATCCTATAGAATAACAGGTTACCATAGAAAGTGGCTGTTTGCATGGGATTATACGAATAATATGCAAAAAATTATTATTTACTAGTTATCAACCATTTTTTCCTTTATTTTCTTATTTTTTGCTTCTCACACTTCATTTTAATGGATGTTTGTTTATCTACCTTTCACCTCTCTTCTCTCTTCTGTATTTTTCTCAATATGCTGTTACATAAATTATATTAGTGCTTGTTTTTTTATCTTTCTCCAGAAAAACAGAGTTTTATGCAGTATATCCTCCACAATCTTCCAAAGGCTCAAAACAGCTGCACGCTGTACAGCCATGGTTCTCTTACACTGGTTTTGTTATCAGTGCAGATAAACTGAAGACTCAACAAAATTCACATTGGTCCATTTTTGGTCCCAGGGCCCATTAGTTTTATTCTGTTTGTCCAAATTCATTTCAGGAGTGCGATGATATCGCTAGGTGGAAATGCTCTTTGTACACTGGTAGTGACAAAGCAAAGTGCAAAACTGTCTTTCTGAAGTCAGTCAGTCCATGTAATCATTCTGTCAGTGAAGCTGTACTTGTCCTCTGCTGACACTGGCTAAGACCTTCACAGGAATATTACTTCACTTCAACTACAACCTCCTGCACCAACCTATGCTTACATGAGCACAAAGTTTACTATCAGTATGTGACACTACTTGTTGAGAGTTAATTTCTAATCTAGTACTTTTTTTAGTAAGTTTTAAGAAATTCTGTTTTAACAAACTACAGTCTCTTTGTAGTTCTTTAATATGTAATGCTATATGTAACACAAATTCTTACATAAAGATACTAAACCGATTTGCAAAAATGAAATCATACAGGCTCCTGTAAGAAGATATAGATAATATGTATATTTAAAATGTAATCTATGTACTGTTCATTAATCTTTCATGCAGACAACAACAAAATAACAAAACCTATTCTTCATGAAAAACTAATGTGCATGCACAGCTATTTTTGCAGTTTAAGTTCTCCTTTTCACAAAGGACTATCATTGACATAACAGTGGTGTGAAAAACTATTGTGCTGCTCATCTGGATGGGTTGCCTGTTCGAACAGGACAGAGAGTGCTGCAGATAAAATGATCTCAAGAGCCACAGATGTGAGTTGAGGGGTATCTAGGGGTAGAGTGACAGTCATAAAAAATGATGCGCTAACACACTGGGATGTGACAAAGAAAGTATTTTGAAGCCAATGCAAAGTGTTAAACTCAATTGCAAAAGCTGCTCAAATGTTGAAATTCCATTTGCATTAAACGGAGTGAACAACTGTTAATGGTTATATTTTATACCAGTATATTGAAAAAGTTATTTTGTTAAAATTATTTTCATTGTATTTGATGGTAGATACTGCCTGGCATATCACTGTACTTTTTAATGTACTGATGAAAATTGATTCATGTATGACAGCTACAACAGCAGCTGCCAAAGTCATATGTTATTAATTTGCTGGAGGGACGGAGTGAAGAACGGATGACTGGTGGACATGAGAGAAGTTGGGAATATGCTGACATGTTGTAAAATGTGAATGTTTGGCAGACAAAAAGAGAGTAGTAACCACACTATTCAACACATTGTGTTTCAATTACATTCGCTTTCTGGATCTGAGAGATGACCTGAAGTCCTATGTCTAAAGGATGTTTTGAAACAACTACAACAAAATAATTGTTCCCTGACGTGAATAAATTATTTAAAAAAGAGTATTTGAACTTAAAAGGAAAGACTACTCTAATCATGCTTATCATGGCTACCAGATGCACATCTTGGAAATCTAGATAACCAATCAGACTTCCAATAATCAGACTAACTAACCAATAATTTTTATTATCTGGATATAAATTATGTAATTTTGTTGGAGTTAGTCTTTTAATAAAACAGTGACACAAATCTACATTCCAGCTTTGTTCTTTGTCTGTACACAACCTAGACAAAGCAGACAAATGCATTAGCATTAGCACCAGTATTAAAATATCATTACAAAAAAATAGATGGGCATTAGACTAGTGTGGGTATATCAGGGGGTATTAACATGAAAATATTGAATATATACAGTTGCTGGTGAAGTAGAAGGAAAAAAGCAGCTAGGAAAATTTTGAGCTGTTTGTTAAACTATTGATCCTGTGAGCAAAAAGACAGAAGCCACAAGCAACGAAATGTGTCCGTCTAAGCAGGCACAGTCACACAGCGGGATGTCCAAACGCAGATGACTTTGTTATCAAAGTGTTAACATGATATGATGCAGTGTCACTAACAGTGCACTGTGTCTGTGTCTGGGTGAAAATCAATCACGGCCAAAGTCAGTGTAGTTGGTCTTAGCAGATGCAGCACGGAAGGGTCCTAATAACTGTCCATTAGGTATTATTGACAGCTGGTGAACAAAATAACAGCATCTGCTCTCACAATCCAGGCAATAACAGAGGGTTGATTCATCTTCATAGTCCCTATTGAGGATGCATATTGTTATGTTATCCTATTAGATTGTTTTTATATTAAGGTATGCCTGTAGTTTCTTTCATATTACTTTTGTGGATACAATTTTGCTTTAGCCTTTCTTTTGATAGTCAGCAGTGACAAAGCAAATGGGAAATGTGGGGAGAGAGAATGGGTATGACATGCAACTAGGGTCCCCAGCTAGGCTCAGACAGAGTTGTGTTTGCTAGATAATGTGGAAATGGAGGAAAAGAAGCACGACTATACTTACCTAAGGCCATAACCCATCAAGTGGACTGGTGTAGCTAATCTCAATGTTAAATTTTAACATAATGCTTATCAAAGGATTATAATGACTGTAGTGTGAAATTTCCCCAAATGCTCAAATGAATCTGTTCAGCTTAAGACTTATGTCAGTGTATTATAAGAGTGTAAGAAAATATTGATGGACTTATTGACTATTACTGTTTTCATGCTAAAAAACTGTTATCAAAGGAAGAAATATGTAATAATATTAAAATATTACAATTATTATCGGGCAAAAACAGACCTATTTAAAGTTGCACCAACAAAGGTACTAAAGTCACACTTTTTGTATTTTTTGTTACATGTCAAATGCAGTGATATTTACTGTTAAATAAATAATGACATGGAATACATTTTTTATTAAGAGATTTAAAAATGGATCCAATTCATAGTTCCTATTCATACTATAGGGAACACATTATTTTGTAAGTTTATACTTTTTCTTTTCATTATCTCCAGCGTTTCCTGTATTTCAAGCTGCTGATTTTTTATTCTTTTTTGTATAACCTTGTGTGTGTGGAGTTACATATAATATCCTTAATGAAGTTTCAACATATTTTACTCTATGTACTTTGGTGTTATTTTTAATAGTTTATAGCTAATGAATTTAAATACTTACAACTAACTTTCACACAAACATCCTGTAGTGCTGATAGTAAGTAAAGTAAACACCTGTAGAGTGCAGGGTCTTAAACATTAGACTGTAGTGCACTGATTTGCCACTTTATTAATAAAGTGAACTGAACTGAATTGAATTGACTCCAAAATTCACTTTTCACTATTCACAGACACAGACACTGCTAAGTACTGTTTCCCAAGCTGCATGTTATTGCCAGTTTCACTCTCTGACACACATTTCGGGGGCTGAATGCACTGCTCAAAGAAGAAACAGTATAAATAATCCCTAGCCGTAAAATATTAGCCTTACTTCGACAGCTCACACTGTGGGGCATTTTAAACTCTCTAAAATGTGCCAGTCTTCGTTACCAGTTGTCTACACTGGCGTCTCGTCCTTCTCTGACAATTTCTCCCAGTGTCACTCTTTAAGCTATCAGTAAGGCTATCAGTAAAGCGGGCTGATAACAGACAGTCTTCTTTTTCTACTCGTGTTCCTGAGTTAATCAGTGTTAAAGTCCTGTAACTGACCATCCTGACTGATGAACTGAAAGATTTTCTTCCAAAAAGCAAGTTGTGTTTCTCAGTTTGTGGTTACAGAAAACACATTTACTATACACTGACATTTGGCTGCAGTAACTGCCACTCTTTTCAGAAAGTAAACATTGCCAGGATCTGTTGTTATTTGCAGAGCCATGATGCCTATTTAAATCATTTTGCTGTGTGTATTTTGTATCTTTCTCAGAAGCAGTGCACTCTGATTTCATGTGAGGATGCAAGATGGTATGAGCAAGCTGTCCCAATAAGCATGTTGAGCTACTAAATCAGTACAAAACCAGTTGGCAGAACATTTTTAATCATAATAAAATAAGGATCTCCAACATCAGTGTTTGTTGCAACATGTAGTAAACTGAAGCAAAAAAAATACTAATTTAGATCATACGTCTTAATCATATGCAGACAGTGTGGGCCAAACACGTTGTTGTGAAAGGTACAGTAGGTTTTATGCTGTAGCCTTCCTCTTAACTGAAGCAAACAGCTTTATCCTTGTTCAACTAGAACAAATCAACTCATGACCAGTTCTCATCAGTACAGATCCGCACAGTTAAACTTCCTCGTCCAACCCTTTGGCACACTGCTTCGTAGGTCCAATTCTTTACCACGACAGTTGGCAGGATGGTGCTGCTTGTTCTCCGTATTGTTTTTCACATATTCTTATTGATCGTAATTCTCCAGTTGTGAAAAATTTGCATAAATATGTTCCAAAACATTTTCTCTGTTGCCTGAAACAGCGCCACTAAAGAGAGCGAGAAAGAGGGAATGAATGTTTGAAGTATTTTCGGGATTTGGCTCTGGTACAAAATTGGAGAGGAGGATTTCTCAGAGGAATGACTCTCTTTTAATGATTTTTGCATCTTCCCAGAATATTCAGTCAGACACAGTCATGCAGGGCACAGTGTTGGGATTCACACGTCTACATAATCCATGAGCACACACACACTTACTTGCGTGCTGTCTTTATTCTTTTAATTAAAAAGATTAAATATTTAACACTCAGTGGTACAAAATCTTAATATGCATTATCCATTCAGCATTATTTAATACATGTGTGTTCCTTGATATTCTGGTGTAGAGTAGGTTCCACAAAAAAAAAAAACACATTCAGAAAATCACCTTAGTTACCACACATATACAGATGATTTTGATGTAAAAAAATTGATTGTAAAAAAGCAAGTGAAATTAAAAGCAAAACGTAGAAGGCGGTTTGCTAATTTAATTGGAGATACTGTGGAGAAGGACCACGGACCCCCCACTACAGCTTACTAATGAGAGCACTGGCTCATGTTCTTTGCTTTGAATTATTAAAAATAATCTAAAACATTTATACTGAAGCAGAAAAACTCACAAAAATGTTTCACAGAAGCAAGAAAATGACATAATATCTACAAATCTGAATTTTGATGCTTTGTTCACATTCTCACAATAACAGTAATGCAAATCCATATACAGTATATATAAATAAAATTCCCCATTCACAACCTGCGGGTGTTTTTTTTTTTTTTTTTTTTTTTCAAGCTGGGGTCCTCTACATGCCTGGAAACTTGAGATTCGTGCACAGTATCTCAGCTTTTCCTAGGACAGAGATCTTTGATGTTGGTCCCGAAATCTGCTGGAGCTACCGAGGATCTATCACTATAGACTTCTTCCTCTGTTTGTCCATCACTATGTGGTTAGCCATCTCCAGATAGTCGATCTGCATGTGGAAGTGCCACAGGATTTTAGCTTGGTAATTCTCAACCACCTTTGGAGGTGGATCCCATTTTGCCTCTGTGTTGTCTTTCAGTCCAGCTTTGTCTAGCCACTGGTGGTATTTTTAAATGTCACTTCTGCCACTTCTTGCATCTGCTGATTGTGGATTCTGTACAGGGGTTTTTCCTTTCCTGTTCTTGCTCCTCTTCCTCCTCTGGTTTCTGCTGCCTGAAGTATTTACTAAGCACATCATCAGTTGGGGTGATCTTCCTGACAAACTTCTGAGATCTTCTTTTTAGATTATTCTATAGATTACGTTCTACATACATAATATACATCCACGTACATTACTCATATATTAAATATGCATATAATGGACTGACAAGCATTGGTTACCCATGCTGGCACGCACAAATGATCATTAGATTGCAGTAACTGGGGAACTGTGGGAATGAGGCTATGCCACTTCTCTTCAGCACTTTAGCACCACTTGTACATTGATGAATAAAACATAACACACATTGCTACACACAATATACTTGTGAGGACACTCACTAATATAATGTAGTGCCTAGCCCCTTACCCTAACCTTTACAATCACAACGAAATACACTTATAAAAAACCTAATATTAGTCTTAGTCTTAACCCTTAAAATGGTCATTGAACTTTGAGGAGCAGCAAAATGTTAGTGAAATGGTAGTGATACGAAATTAGTACACACAAAGAAATAAAGACATAACCACACAAACAGATTTAGAAAACTTTAATCCATCTATTACACACTCATCATTGTAGTTAGCTAGATCAGCCTCAGACTATTAAAGAGACAAATGCTGCTGATAGCTCCTTTGTGTAGGTGTGTTGCAGGATCAGAGTAAGAGAGAGTAAGTTTGTGTGTGTGTGTGTGTGTGTGTGTGTGTGTGTGTGTATGTGTGTGTGCGTGTGGTATTTAGTGACAAGTCTCAGAATTGAAAAATTGAAGTGCTTAACCTACTAATTGCCACCTTGCCTTGAGGCAACACTTCAAATTGCACTTCTTTCACTCTACATGTAATTTCCTCTTCTGTTTCCTCTTCTGTTGTTGTCTCTTCCTTTGTACTCTTCCTGTATCAGTGTCTTTCTTTGTATCCATCAGATACACCCATTTTGTGTTTATATGAGGGGATTCTCATTTACATTGCACTCACTTGCATTTTTCTCTTCCAAACAAATGACTGTACGAGGTTTTAAACATTCGCGTCTTGTTCGCTGCCCTCGTCTGACTGAAAAAGGATGTTGTTACACCAAAATGCTCTTGCAAATGTGCTTGTGTTCAAAAACAGAGATGAAGTGAAGCCTGTTTGCTTTTGGCAGATAGAATATGAGATTAATGTGGTGCCTTAATGTATCATTCACCATATAGCATGATAATTCTGCACAGTGATAAGAAATTGTAAAATTGCAAGATTTGAAATATTAGTGGCATGATGATTTATTTGTGTATGATTGTTACTTGGGCATTTCATATGTGCCAGCAAACACATCAAGCACAGTGGAAGCCTGCATTTTGAAAAAGTGAATTGAACATTTCGACCTCCTTTCCAGATACCAGTGGATGATAAAAAAGGGGCGCTATTGAGCTATTTGCCCCCTTCCTGATTTTTTTGCACATTTGTCACGCTTAGATGATTTAGATGTCTTGTCTAAAGAAACCTATATGAAGTCCTAGAAAAGGCTTTGTAACCCTAGCACTAGTGTTTATGCAACAAACCCCCAGCCTGATGTTGCAGTTACAGAAGCTGTATCTTAAAGGACAATCCATCCCCCTTTACATGCATTCTTAGTCTGAATTTGTTTTACCCATAGAGTTTAATGGCATGCAATGATTGAACATGAACAAGGCTGTGACTGTGATAGGGGATTTAACTTCTTATAAATAAAATATTTTTTTCTTGTGCATATTTCTTGAATAAAATTAGCTCATGCAGATCAATAAGGAGGTGTTGTCATGAGTAATTCTAATAGTTGGTGTATGAATGGTCTTAGAAGTATGTTTTTGTGGCCTTGTGGTTTGGTTTTGAAATGGATGTAGTTGACTGGACAAATCCCAAGGCAAAACAAGCAACAACTTAATTTTTTTTTTAAAAAGAATGAGAGTGTCACAGCTCAGAAATCCCCTGGACTCACTTGTGTGACTCAGAGACACAATGTAAAAGTTTGAACTGCTTTTTTCAGAAAGATGCAGATCCAGCCCAGTAGGAGGTGAATGGTGTGGGGCAAAACCAGCAGGCAGATGAAGGTTGGCAACATGCAGACAAAACCACCATAATCAAGACAAAAAGGAGCAGACAAAAGGCTAAGTCCAAAAATGGGCAGGAGGTCAAAAACTGGCAGACAGGGAAACAAACAGACAGAATGCACACTGGGAAACATGGCTGGGAGGCTGTGACTGGGAAGGCACAATAGACAATCTGGCAGACAGCAAGTCAAAGTAGACTGGTGTGTATAAAGAGGAGCTAATGAGGGAGTGGGGAACAGGTGTGGAGATGAGTGAGGTGAATCAGGTGACTGGATAGAGTTTGAGGGTGGCACGGTGGCGTAGTGGTTAGCACTATCGCCTCACAGTTAGAAGGACCTGGGTTCAAACCCCGGGGTCAGCCGGGTGCCTGTCTGTGTGGAGTTTGCATGTTCCCTTCGACCAGCCCCATGACCCTTGCGAGGACAGGACTCAAAGGACAGAAAGAAGCGGTCAGACCAGAGAGTTAGAGGAATGAAATATCATGTAGAGAATGACCAAATGACTATAACATGAAATCCGCCAGAAGGCAGCAACAACATAAGCATGAATGTCTTTAATGCACCTGCTGTCTTCATCTGCTTTATGTCCTCACCATATATTAAGCACACCTTCATGTATAATTGAGTCCAAGGATCAATGGAAAGTAAGTTCAGCAATGGCTGGAGATTTTAAAAGTAGATTCCATATATTTCCTGTCCCTGACCCCTCAATGTCCCCATTTATATGTGTAAAATTCTGCACTTCCATTTGCACTTTTACATTTTTCATGAAGGGAGAATTGCCTTAAGGAGAAAACTTTTTTTCTTTTGTCACCTTCTTCATCTATCAGTCACCTCTTTTTTCTAATTTTCCCCTCCACTGCAGTAAAACTAGATTAAAAACTTGTGTTCTACAATTTTGCAAGTAAACACTGAGCACCACAACACATTTTACTCGAGCATCATTTCTGCTATACATACAGGCCAGCTGACAGTCTTAGCCGGGCCTAGGACAACTCAAACACAAAAGCTATAAATAAGTCTATCCTTAAAAATCAGTTACTCACTTCTTTAATGACTCCCCTGTAATCTTATATTTTAGTGCATATTAGAAGTCATCATGCAGTCACAAAGCACATCTGACACAAATTATGACCTGTGATCTATACAATTTGATGGAACAGGAACAAAATCATAAAGGTGCCTTACAAGAGGTCAGTGCCCCCACATGCACACACACACACACACACACACACACACACACATACTGGCAATCATACAGATACTAAGTGAGAGAGGTTGAGCACAGTTGTTAAAAACTTAGGGGAGATAGAGAGAAAGCAGAAACTTCCTTGTATCCTCATGATTTTTGCTGATCTCTAGTGCACTATCCATAGCCACTAGCTTTCATCCACTTTTCACTCAGTCTACTACAGTCACTCATTCAATCACTTTTCCTCTCCGCACATGCACAGTATATGCACACATGCACAGCTGGTGTCTGTGCCGATTCAGGCTGATTGGCAGTCATTTCCAGCCTGTATCTAATAGCTAATTAGCATGCAGTTAATGATATCCATCTCTGTGTCTTTCTCTCCCCTCTTCTGTAGAAGACTGGGAGAATGTTTTCCTCCAAAGAGCAGGAAGGGAGTCAGGAAGCTAACCATACTTCCACTTTGTCTTTAGTTCAGAAACAGATGGTTAGACAAAGTTAGAAGGAAATTGCAGCTGCTCTGATTTGTCTTTACTTTGAAGGTGGAGGGATAAATGAATGGATTTTTTTTTCATAGCACAAAGAAAGCAGAATTTGGTGCTGTGCAGTCTGTCGTTTGTCAGAGTTGCATAGATTATTAATCCCAAACAGACAATAGGCATTTATTATTATTAATCAAATATTAGTTTACTGTATGTATTACACCTCCTCTTGAGTACTGCATTACTCCTACTATTACTCCATTATCTAGTAGCTGCACAAAATAATGTTGAGGCAGTTTTCATATGATAAACAAGGAATATGTGAACGTCGTTCTTCTAAAAACAATCCTTTGCTCCAGACGTAAATATAGCATATTTTTAAATGGATCTTACAACTTCCCTGTGACCTGTTCATTTCTGTAGAGTCTAGAGGAACAATAGCCAGAGGTTAAGAGTATAGGTGAAAAAGGAGTTTGACTCATTTATCGACTTCACAACCTTTTTTGATCTGTTGTTCTGGCTTATTTGGACAGTGGCTACAATATTAAATGTAGTTCTCCTCCAAACAGTGAAGTCAAAAAAACTTTCAGAGGTGGATTTCTTCTAAAGGTAGTTGTAGAAATAACACCACTGGCTCATTGTAACAATTAAAGTAACTATAGAACAAACCTTATCTATAAAGGTTAGTTAGCCGTCATTTCTCAGCCTGTACAATACGTGTACTTATAAGCAGTGACTAGACTTTTTTCCCTATTGAGCTCTGGCCTAGAAGCATCTTTCTGTTGCTAGGTGACCTAGTCATCCGTAGTCACTCTTTTCTGTGCTAGAAAGATACACAGAATGACTCTCAACTATGCAAGCTAACCAGAAACTTACTAGTTAGTAGCCCGCTGATGTTCCTTCAAGCTTCTGTCCTTCAAGCCTCTGTATGTTACATGCTAACTAATTAATTATAATAATGCAAGTGAAAAATTTTGATCCTACCTTGCAGGGATAGTGATTAAGAAAGTAACAGTTATGCAAGATGTGAATCATTTTAGTCTGGCAAAAGATCCTCTGACTTGATCGCTGACACACAAAATTGCTGCTATTCCCCTTAAAAAGTAAAAGCTAGACAAATCTTTTGTCTTACTGACAGTACAGTCTATATCATTCTCTCCATATCTATCACTTTATGTTGTTTTTTTTACCTCAGCACTCTTTCCTGCCTCCATCCTCTTCTGCTTCTGTGTCTCTCTTCATCAGTTTCTGCCACAGTCTTTCTCAGCCATTCAACTCTAAGCCATTTCTTTCTTTTATGTGAATAGAGACTTGTCACCTTTAAGTGAGTTCCCTCATGCACCTTTCTTTAAGTGAGGAGGGTGCATGAGGGAACTGAAAAAGAAGCCCTCAAATCCAGCTTTTTGGGAACAGAGGGTAAAGAGAAGAGAGGTGAGAGTAAGACCAATCAGTGGAGAAAGCGATAACGATGGCGTGAGGAGTGGCGAGATCATCGGAAGACTTTCTGAGAGCTGGAATGCTGAACTGACTCATCCTCCTGTCTGAGACTATCCATAGGTAGACATCGATGATATCAGAGGAATTCCCAGCATTCCATGGGTGCGTCTGGGAAATGTTCTGGCAGCTCCCTGAAATTATTCTGTGTTTTGCATGAACTACCAGGTGCACTGCATATGTCTGAATCTCACTGCATTTAATTTGGTTTACAATCAGAGCTCAAACAGCTTTGTCTGATGCTATTTTTACCAATAAATTGTCACAGGTGCATGTATGTATGTGTGTGTGTGTGTCTGCTCGTAACCTGTCAGACTGATGCAAGGGTAATCAGCCTAGCTAATGGAGCCCTCAGGCAATTAATGACTGTCTTAACTCCACCTAGGATAGAGACATACAGAACGCACACACATATACAAACAAGCCCAAAGACACAAACCCTAATCACAAAATCACAGTAAAATCTACATACACACACATTACCTCCACGCTAATGCACTAACTTCTTAAACCACCCAAGTCAGCGTTTCCATTTAAAACCAATTACTAAAGGCATATTTCATTTTCTGTTAGATCTCTACTCGCTACACAGAACAAGAAAACAAGTCATTGCAGCCATCAGTTATCAATGACAATTAATCAATACAATAATACAACTCAGTATAGAGAGTTGGTGAGTTTGGCCACAGGGGACATGAAAACACACACACACACTCACACAAGCACTCCCGTAGTTGTGAGGACAGAAATTAACACAATGCATTTCCTAGCCTCTTATGAAAACAATAACCATAACAACTACAGTAAATGACCAGCTGCAGCCGTAACTTGCACCACAACCTAATCTTACTGTTATTCTGGCTTTAACCCTACAACCAAATCCTCATCCTCAGACAGACCAAAATGTACATGTAACAGAGGTTTCAAACTCAAATTAGTATGGAAGCCTCTTTCATTGACAAAATCCAATTGTCGTCAGTTAAGATTATATAATAATATTTTCAAGTGTCAATCTCTATTGTATCAAAATCACCTGAACACGATGACACATTCCAACATTAGCAAAGCATAGGCTACCAAGGATAAACAGTGGAGTGGAGTAGAGTGATATTTGGAAGTTACTTAAGCTTTTCTAAAGTTTATACATTTGCAATAACTTCATTATTTATAAACAATAATTAATACATGAAAATGTGTTGGAAAAATGTGACTCACATAGTGAAACTTCAATCAATAGCAACGCCTTGATGGACCAGGGGGCCACGGACCACCAGGGCTTCAACCCTGAGTTCAGAGCATGCTTCTTACTTGGTAAGAAGTACTCAACACACAGAACAGCTACACAGCCAATAGGAATGCCATTAGTTTTGTATGCAAATAAAACAAGACTTGTTAAGCTATTTTAGTCTGGATCAAATTAGTGGAATGACTAACAGTCTAACATTTCCATCCCTAAAGCCAAACTGCTAATGCTGCAAAAACATTATTTAGAGTTTATAGTGATCCAATCAGTCTCCATGAGGTTTAGTTTTAGTTTAGTTTGTATCACACAAAAAATAAGTGCTCTTAAGGTCAAAAACATTTGTACAGATTTTTCAATACCACTTCATAACATTAAAACTTTACTGTGCAAGTTAAAAATACATGTGAGACAGTTAGAGATGAGAGTTGTTTCTTGTTCCACTGAAAAAGGATTTTTATCTGATAGCAGAGAAATTGAGTCCTGAATTGAAACCCAATGGCGCATTTTTGTTCTGTCAGTCACTCCTTTTGCTTTTCACTTTTTTCTTCTCACATCACCTACAGATAAAAAATGTTTTTGCATGCGCTTTGTCTTAGAAACTGTGAAGTTGGTGTCAGAGTTTCAGTCCTCATGTTTCTGTCAAGGCAGTGACACAACTGAACTTGACATTAACCCTTTAATCTTGAATGCGTGTTTAATATGTTCAATTCGCAGCAGAGTGCAGAACTAACAATCACTATTTTGAATTTGTTCACTAAATGTCAGTGAACCTCCTTTATACTGTATGAGATACTTTCAGCACACTTAAAATGGCAAAACTACAGTTTGATTTTGCAAAATACAGAAAAGTTTTGATGTCTTCAGAGCTTGGAACACATCTATTAGAGTCGCACAGTGACAACAGAAAGGAAAATGATAATGAAAACTGCACCCCCTTGGATGAAAATTCTGTATGTATGAGTTTCAGTATGTAAGAAAGGCATCACATCACAGTGAAACATCAAGTCTTTCCAGCCTCCTCTGGAGTGTAAAGATGAGGTGATTGTGCTGTAAACATTTTTCAAACTGCTGATACAATGTTGTGTTTTCTAATGGCACACACGTATGCTGACACATTTTCTCTACAGAAGTTGTTTCAACGGACACACACACCATAGAAGGTGTGGTCTTTCCACACTGAGGTGGACATTTTCACCCTCAGTTATAGTTAATGACGCATCTCTGATTCACATCAATACATTATGGATGGATTTACTGCAAATAGTCTGAGTCAGATGCTGTATAGTTGACCACACATCCTTTATCGCTACTGCTGTATATAAGCTTGTGATCACAAGTGAGTCTAAAGGTTATGCTTAAAGCTAGAGCCTTGACATCAGTTGGTTTGTGTTTACTAAGAGCCCACCGCACTGAGCAGCATTATGTGTTATTACTGAAAAAGTGTAAATACATAAATCAAATTTTTGTATTGTAAAAGAAAGCAAATAGCTCAGAGTGAAGCAAGGTATTAACACTGTTTGTGTTAGGAGGTCAGTTGTCACTGGGAGTCGCCTGTACTGTTGTATGGCTTTACAGTATTTGAATACAAATCACTAAAAATGGATTGGGTTACACCTTGGTTTGAGTCTTCAGAAGTAATGTGCATTAGTGTCCATCTCTATGCACACTTTTAGGTGCTGGCAATTATAGCCTAGCAGCGGTGAGAGAGTGTCGGTACTGAATGCCCATTGTACAACTGTGTGCAAATAAAGCATGGCTTTCCAACAATACCCAACCTCTGCATACAGTCACAAAATATTTATTTATTTTTTCTTGTACTAGCTGCAGTGTAAAGTTTGTTTACTTGTAAATATAGTAATAATTGACGTTATCACAATGTGATGGTAATAGTGATGTTTTCTCAGCTTATATTTTTTTGCATTCAGTTGAATATTATGAATCCTTAGTCCCTTTTCACTTTCTATTATGAGTGATGGCCTTGTCATCAAGCAAGTGGTGTGTATTTACCACAAACTATTATCCACCCTACTAGAGTGTGAATTTTATACCAGCCGTGTGACTACACTGGTGGAGTAATTACTCATCGTGCTCACCATGAACTGAAGAGGATAATGAGATTTGTAAACAAAAGGCAGCCATTTTGGCAGCAGCTGACTCACTTACCATCCTTAATGGTGTCCTTTGACAGGTGTGTGTAAGTGGATATGTGTTGGTGAATATGTGCGTTGTATGTCTGCGGTCTTTGAGCTTGCCTCAAAGCAACAATGGAAGGAGATAAAGAGCAAGTTAGCAAGAGGGAGTTGTCATTAATTTTTTCTTGCTTATTCTCTCTCTCTCTGTCTTCCTCTCTCTGACCAGATTAACCCTCACCGAGGGGGTTTCAGTAATCATCAAACAGAAGTGAATGGTGGATAGCTGCCAGGGCCACAGGTGTGCTTATACTGTATGTGTAGTACCTTTCTACTTGTTGAGACATTTGAGTGCATGTATGTGTTGTTTTGACTGCTTTGTTCTCTACATAACTGACTGCTCATAACATAACAAATAGCTTACAGTTATTTATCTTTTGCTCAGTTTTGCATATTTTCATCCACACTCAAATCTCTCCCTCTCTCACACTCTCTCTGCTGTCTTCCTGCTTCCTCCAGTCTCTAAATCCCACTCACTTCAAGCTGGGTTACTCAATTGTCAGAAACTGCCTGAACAAAAGATTGACGATGGAATTTAGAAAAAAAAAGTCTACCAAAAGCAAGAATGGAGCCTAAAAATAGGGTCTCCGTTTATGGATGATGAGGTGTCCTGTGAAGTGCCTGACTGTAATCAGCACTTTGGAGAGGGAAGAATAATCATCTAGCATCAATAGGCATGGCCATGGATAATAAGACAGGGGGCGGGCTTCAGATTAGTAGGACATTTTAGTGCCATGAGACTTGAGATTGCACTAAAAAGAGCAGAAAATGCAAAATCCATGTTTTTTTTGTGTGTAGATGCATTTATTTAGTGAATCAGTTTGTGGATTTTAAAATTGTTTTCTGACAAGCAGCAGAAATTCTTAGTACTGTAAATGTCTACAAACTGAAGGAATTCAAATTAAATGCAAATAACAGCTGTAATCTTTTGTCATTTTGTCCAGCATTAAAGCTGCACTACTTTGTTTTTTTGCACTCTGGCAGTCATAACTGTGAGTGTGTGATTATGAATTCTTCAAGTTGACGTTAGTGCATAGAGCACATTGATGTTTGGTGAAGACGAAATGTTGTAACTCTTCTCATGTGCAAACCTGTGAGCAGAATTTTAATGTGATCCCTTACTGTTCATACTCCAGCACCAGAGAGTTCAATTAGCTGAAAATGGGAAATCTACAGCGTCTGAGTTAAGGGCATTGGAAACTATGCTGAATTCCCATTTCAGAAAGAAGGGGACATACTTAAAGTCAAATTAAACAATGCCTTTTGTTCTCAAATAAAGCTAAAGTCTGACATTGTTTGGGTAATTTTTCCACCTTTATCACACATAACATTACACACATTGCAAACATCTCATGTTAACTGCATCCTGTTATAAAATAATACTGTACATATATACATTTTATCTCTTTGTTTTCTCTTTAAAAAAAATTGCATTGCACATATTTGAAAATCACAGTATACAATATGTATTTGATAACTTGTTTTGTAGTTAACTAAAAACTGATTTTACTGTCATATCTTTATCATCTATGTGATCAAAGCATCCTACATTTTTTAACCAGACTCCCAGAGAAGGATGATGGGCAAAACAAAGCCAGTATTTGTTCTGTTTTCTATCAGTACACAACACTATACAATTTAAATACATCTGCAAAAAGCAAGACCACTCAGGTGTGAAAGGATAGTAGAGAATGTCCTTGCTTTGTTCTCTACTTTTTAATTGCTAATGCAGACTTATAATAACTCAGTTGAATTGAAACTTGCAGATTGTTGAAAGCAGCCTTCAGTGGTGCTATCCTAAGACAGACCACATGTTACAACACAATGCTGCTTCCTATTTATTAAAAGACAGTTTGTAAACAGAACAGAAAACTGAAAGTTGTCTGAAAGTTGTGCACCTTTGAAAGGAACCGGTTCCCCACAACCTTTCTCATTTGTCTTCATGCTGCTACATTGCGTGTGTGCATAGATATTCACAGTGTTTAGAGATGGGATTGAAATGTGCTTTTTTTTTACATCCTCTTTATACTACATCTTCATCTCCCTTCAGTTTTCAGTAATGATTATAGATTTTTCTGAAGCTCCTCTGGAATTTAGTTTGCAACTTCACCATTTATTGAGTTCCTGGCTTGGTCGCCTCTCACATCCAGTCAATATAACATGATATTGAGAATAAAAGACTAGTTATCATCCAGTCAAAGTCAGTCTAGTTAGTATCTTGACTGACTTCTTAACACTGTTGACATCAATGTTGGATCATCATGACTGGCATGAAAACATAGCTGCTTATCATCCCATGGGACGTCCATTTTCTGTTGGCAAGTTACACTGGTAAACCCCAAAACAACTCAGCTGTGTAGTCAGCCATTTTGACTCAGCACCTCCAGGGAAGAGACACTATTAGTCACCAAGTATGCTTCATATCAATTTCGGGCGCACTTTAACAATGTTGAGGCTAAGTGGTTTCTAACAGCATTTTCATGAATGCTTTTAAAAACAAAAAAAACCCGACAGTAAATGAGAGTAAATGCGAGTGCACACAGTCCACAGTTAAGAATGTCTTAAAGGTGTCTGCACTTGGTGATGATTTACCTTGGTGTAGCGGCCTGTGAGCCACGTCTTATGCAGTAAATGGTTACATGCACACATTCCTAGTGATCTTACCTTTAGGAAAACGAGTAAGAGGCAATTAATAATTTCTAAGAGGTTCTGTAAATACCCAGAGGGGCTACAGATCTGTCATTAGCTTTGCTACAGTTTGAAATTTAAACCGGTTTTAGATCCCATAAACTCTACTGCTATGACTTCATAATCTGTGGTTTAAGCTGTACCTCCTGGTTCTGTCTTGTAGAAATCAACTTGATGCCCATAGAGTTCACTGTATTTATGGTTTAAAGTAAATCTCTTTCAGAAATGATTCCATTCAGATTTAAGACTATGTGACATAGTAAATATCTTCACTCTTCCCTTTATAAATTTTAGTTAATGTATTTACACTGTATAACCTTGTAATGAAAATACTATTTGACTCTATGTGAAAATAATTCAGCTCTTATCAACCATGAATTAACTACTGCAAGTTAAAAGTATTAAAAATAAGGAATCACATTTTTACACGTTTGGGAGTGATGCACGGAGAAGAATCAACTGTAAACCATTAAGTGTAATGCATAAGTCATAAAAATCACATATGCATTGAAAAATTAATTCACCCAATGTTCATATAGTTTACAGATATAAGAATTCAGATGTGTAACAATAATTCTGTTCATCACGTGTTTTAAAAAGACTTGTGACTTTGTCACCCTTTGTAAGATACAGTGTCAGGTTAAATGACTTGTTCTGCTGGATATTTCTATGCAGTACCAGCTCATTCTCATTTATACCTACATGACACAGAGAAGTTGAATATTTAGGGAAGAATGGTAAAGTGCTGTTGTGGTGCAAGAGAAATGGAGAGGCAGGGAATGAGACAGAAAGTCAGTAAGTAGGGAGATACTGTGCTGAAAAATGTTCAGTCCTGTACCCTTTTTTACTGCGGTTTCACAGTTACTCAAACGTATCTGCATATCTGAGCTCTTTACAGGGAAAGAAAAATAGACTAGGGCAGATGGAGACAAAGACGGAAAGCAGGAGAGAGAGAGAGAGAGATAAGAGAGGTCATGGCGGATTTAAAGTGATACAAATGATTATTTTGTCCTTCACAACAGCACATGCTTAAGAAACGAAAGTTAACTTCAAAGACCTTAATCAAAAAGTTTTCACTGTCCTTCTGAACCCCCTGTTACCACTGACATTCACTTAACTCTGATCTTATTTTACTTCTTCTATTCCTTTCTCTTCACATTAAACCTTTTACATATATTTTACTTGGTCTTTGTAAAATCTTGCCACTTGAAGCTTGTCGTTTTGCTCTGCATTTGCACTGAGGTGAGACTGTTGCAAAGCTGTGTGGAGTACGTCGGAGTTTGTGTCTTTCCACAACACAACTGGAGCTGACAGCAGGAACTGGCAAAAAAAGGTTTAACAGTTGGCAGGTTGAGAAATGTCTACACAGTCACTTTGCTCTTACACAAGTGCATCAATGCACATACTCATAGTCTCATTTCTAAACTGTAACATGCAGAAACACACCTAGTTGTAAGTATGTACTATTAAATGTGCAAACTCTACTGGAGCTGTGGCTACACAGACTTTTTAGGACATTTGCTGTGTCGTAAGGCTTCATTTTTTAAAATTATTTATTAAGACGAAGAATACACTTTGTATTGTTTTTCTTTACAACATGAAACATCTTAATTGTATTTGCATTTCATTAATAAAACGTGACCCCATTTTAATTCCATATTGTTGCACCTACCTCTTTTAGTGTTTTCCATTTGCATATTCCATTAGACTGAAATGAAAATAAATGTCTATAAATCTACTTGTAGCAATGACACAGGATTATGTTTGTCTTACCTGTGTGCCTTTTCTATGATGTATGGGTCCAATCTCCTCTCACACACTCCCACTCAGCAACCTGAAACCCCTATTTATTCCCGCTCTCACCCTCTGCCTCTTTATTGTTGTGAAACAATGAGAGATGACTTGATTACAGTATCAGTTAGCGATGATTCAAAGAGAAAATAAGCATCAAGCGAGCTCTTAAGGTGGCTGGACAATAACACATTGATGTTTTGCCATTGAGTGATTATTATGTTGATTGTTGAAATGGTACAATGACTAAGAGGTTAAATTGCTGACTGTCAAAAATGTGAGGATGTCTTCATCAGGTCAAGTGGATCCTTAAAGACAGTGCAGTGCAGCAAATTAACATTTTGTACAACTGTACAGGTCAAACCGGCAAATGTGTTTGTACTTTAAAAGTGCATTATGGGGAGATAGCAGTAACTTAACTGCCGTCTCAGTCATTGTCAACAACGTAGCATAAACTGATGAAGAACAATGACCTTTTAGCAATAGTTATACAGACTATACCTCTAGTATAAAATGCCATCCAGTAAAAACATTTATGGCTTATTTTAGACACAGTTTACATTCCGTATTTCACTTTTTTTCATGTCTTTGGACTGTGGGGGGAAGCCAGAGAGCCCAGAGGAAACTCATGCATCCACAGAGAGAACATGCAAACTCCGCACAGAAAAGCCATCCAGCTAAACCCATGACCATCTAGCTGTGAGGTGGGAGTGCTAACCACTCTCCCACTGGGCCACTCTCTTTCAGAACACACTCTAAAGTCTTTCAAAGCACGAAGAATGCTTGAGGAGGATTCAGCAGGAGTCTGTATTTGGTGGATTATGTGCCTTACCTGTGAAAAGCTGTGGTATGAATGGATTCTATTGACACCTTTTTTAAAGTCTATAGGTGCTATAACTGCTTCTCTTGTCTTTTTACCATTTACAGTTTCTCACTTGTGTTATAATGTTAATGCCTGACAGTTACTCACCACTGTTAACATGTACAGTAACATCCCCAGAGACATGGCAATGATTTGAGGTTCCTTTGTTTTAGTCACCTAGTATGTTACTAGAAGAAGCATGTCTTTCATTTTTAATTACTTTTGCATTGATCACAGCGTTGGTGGTTCAGTCCCCAGCTTCTTATGTCCACATGTTGAACTGTCCTTGGGTAAAACCTTGAACTGCAGTTTGCACCTGGTGGGCCTTGCAAGGGCCATTGGTGTGTGTGTGTGTGTGTGTTTGAGAGAGAGAGAGAGAGGGAGAGAGAGGGAGAGAGAGAGAGAGAGAGAGAGAGAGAGAGAGAGAGAGAGAGAGAGAGAGAGAGAGAGAGAGAGAGAGAGAGAGAGCGAGAGAGAGAGAGAGAGAGAGAGAGAGAGAGAGAGAGAGAGAGAGAGAGAGAGAGAGAGAGAGAGAGAGAGAAATTGCAAAGCACTTTGTCCTGTGTATGTGTTCATTTACCATATCACTTTGAGACAGCATGAATTAACCTGGGTATTTTCTTTTATCAAATATCCTCAAAGTGTTACTGTTGTCTTGTTTCAAAGTTTCAAGATGAATATAGATCTGTTTGTCTCAAAATAATTTCCCCCAGGAATTCAGTGGATAAATTAGATTACAATATATCTCCTAGAGAATATTTTATAGTGCTTTGCTGCTACTTTCTGTCATAGTGTTGACATTCACTGACAAGACACTGCTGTGCTTATGAGTATACCGTGTGCCATTATACAGTATACTTTATATGCCAGTGTGTGTTAATGAACAAGCAGGATTTTATAGATGCATACATGTTATTTCATCTCAATGAGGAAGTATGACAGTGTGCTCTCCAGGGAATGTGAATGTGTTGATGTCTGCTATCTGAAGCTTGTTAGACTCTGATTGCTGCCTAATCACAACACTGGCATTGTGGTGTAGCCTGTTACATGAACACAAACACAACCACACACACACACACATGCAAACACACAATAACATACGAAGACAAGAATCATAACACACAATCATATGCATGCACGGGCACTATACTGTTCATTTATCCACAGCTGCAGACACACAAGCTTGCACACTCATGCACTTGCCCACACACATATGCCTCATGTGTAAGCTGCTATTATACCATATTACAGGTAATGAACCAGTCCATATGTCTCCAGTCAGTTTCAGAGTGAGAGAGAGATGGAGAAAGAAGGGGGGGGGGGGGTAGTTGCCGCATTACTGCTGCTCTGAGGCTGTGCTATTTTTTTTGCTTCATTATTTTACTCCTTATTTTTTCTCCCTGCTTTTGTCGTATGCAGCAAATTTCTGCAATGGAGCATACTGAATATGATTATCCTGTCTGTGTGATGTTTTTGGCATACTGTAAGTTGCTCTGGTTGCTCCGGTCCCTGTCAGATGTCCTGGTCATTACATTGAATCTGGTAAACCATATTTTTGCAATTACAGTGCACATCCACATTCTTGACAATAATACATTACAGTAGCATGATACATTGAAACATTACAGTAACATGCTAGTTAAACTTCATTAGTTAAAAATGAATTATAACATATAATATTATAATTTTTCCTATATAACTAATATAATGATAAGACTGCAAAATTTGACCGTCCCATTATTTATAGATCACCTGACTAGAAGAGTCTGAAATAGGATTGCAAAGCTGAGCTCACACCCACACACACAAACACACACACACACACACACACGCTATGTGAATAATCCTGGGAGCCCTGAACACTACCAGTGCTTGTTAGGTATAGATAATTAATCATGTAAATTACATCCTCCTCTCTGGCCTCAGCAACAGATGGAGGATCCTATGTTTGCATTTAAGTAGGTGTTCAGCATCACATTTCTGATTATTATTGAATAACTCTGCATATTAAAATACAGTGTACCCTAGATTAGTCAAGCATAGGTTGGTTTAACTCTGCAGTGGAGCTTTTATCTTGAGGAAAAAATGAATGTATCTATATAAGAGGATGAAATTGACCGGGAAGCAGATGACACATACAGATTACTAAGCAGTGAGACCACACAAAGTATACATTTCATTTCCAAAACAAAAAATTTCTACCATCATGGAAATGTATTATTGCAGGGGGATAAACCATGACTATTGTAGGGAATGTTTACTCTGCGAGTGTGTTGCCTCAAAGTCTAGATCAAAACACTAGTTTTCATCTCACTGGGAACTGCTAAAATAACTTCCCGCTGAGGTGAGCGCACTGTGATTTTTTTTCTTTGCATTTAATCAAAACATCTAGGTAAACTTTTATAATCTCTACACACTCAAGAACAAAGATGTGTCAGTGTTATTTTCATTTAACTTGACATTTCCAGTCTCTACCCTGCATGTTTCACCTGATTTCGTCAAAGTTCACAGTCTTGTAACAAATATCTTCAGCATTAGTGTGAGGACTTTTTATGACTGTTTCCAGAGGTATAAGTTACTATGAAAACAGCATTGTTTACACACAGAAACAGATAGTTTGCTATTATGTAGCATTTAGCCCTGCAAAACGCAAACCTGCTCCCAGGAGATGCATCTAAAATCCACTAAGAGACCTCAAATCCACAAGAAGGTGAGGAGGCACAGGTGGAGAGAAGTGCTGAGAAAAAACGTACATATTTTCTGCCCAATAAAACGGAAGAGCCATTGGGGCCAATCATGGATTAGAATGAGAATAAATGAATTCAGTACCAACTCACATGGATCCTTTCCAGCTGGGTGATGGTGGGCAGAAGAATGAGCACACTAAATTCGCAGTGTGTTGAGGAATGCTGCCGCAGGACCCTTGTTTCTGCAGTGATCAGACTTCGATCTCTGTCGCTCCCAAACAAACTCAAGTGGTGCAGGTAACTGCAAACCAATTTGCCTGATTGCAGAGATTAAGACAGCTGTCAGTTTGGTGCCACTGTTGCCTCTCAGGGAGTAACACACTTTGTCTACTGTATCACACCTCTCTAATTATGCTTCATTATTTTCATTGCCACAATTGAGGGTCTATTCTATATTCCGGGGCAACTCTGGATCAGCTGGTCGTCTATGAACCTAAAGGCTGGGACTTTTGGGTTCATCCTGCTGAATTCTTGGCCACATGTCGAACGGTGCCACCTAAAAAGAGATTCTGTCACTTAATTAATTTGCTATTGTATAGCATGACATACCCACATTGTACCAAATTGCATTGCTCTTATTGTCTTGCCATTTTGAAAAATCAATGACCATTCCCAGTCTGTGTCCCCTCTCCAGTAAGTGAAAACTTGGCAGCAGTGCCTCTGCTGCTTGTCTTGTCTTGGACAGAATAAAACTAAATCTTTAGGTGGCTGTCCTCTTTGCTTCTCCATTCATGGTTTTAATGCTTTGTACAACCTGTCCCACACCAAAACATTTGGCAAAGGGGTCTATATGTACATGGGTCTATATGTTGATTTATCTTTCCCTCAAATCACATAACGTACTCAGTCTCACTTGATACAACCTCAAACCCCCCACTACTGTGAAATGCTTTTTTCTGTTTGGTCAAAAGGAGGAGAGATGCTAGGATGTGCAGAGTGAGGTACAAATGTGAAAGGCGTCGCTCTATTGTCTCTGCACTTTAAAATGACAAAGAGGTTTTTTTTTATCATCTGTGATGTTATTTTCAATCAGCTAGTAAAGATGAATTTACAACTTCTGTTGTATCAGTTGAAGGTTGTTTAAGCTTTAGCCTTGAGGGACCAAGCTGAGCTCTGACTTTCAGTTTTTCTTTTCATTTAATAACTAAAATATTGTGTTATCCTCCTTTTTTAAATGTAGAGAGATATTTTAGTCATTGATTTTGCTCATAGAACACAAAGGGTCAGAAGTTGAAAGGTGCTTCTATTGCAGTGGAGCACAGAAAGCTAATCTGAGACACTTTCACTAATGAAGTTCACTAAACTATAGAGTTTAGTATTGGTAAGAATAATAAGTGCAAACCTATTTATAAACCCTGCTTTTACACACCTTTGCAGTTTCAGCTGCCTTCTGGGAATCCCTCTTTTCAGCGCTCACTTCACCTTCCTATTGTTTTAAATGTAAACTCCCAACAGTCTTTAGTGTTTTGTATGAATAATACTCTAACTTTTAGTTAAAGGCTGCTGTGCTTCACACACATTTTCATTAGTCTCATAGCAACAGCAGGAGCTACTGCCAGCAATCTCTCTGAGCATCTGTTTAGCCCTGCTGGCTGAAAAAAGGTTCCTGGTGGGTACACAGGTTATCTACCACATCCATTCCAAAACATGAAAAAATATGGATAATTTGGTTTTAATGTGGTGTTTAATCAGGGAAGGATAAGCAAGGGAAGAAAGATGCAGACAGAGGGAGGAATAATGTAAAGAAGGAGGATGTGAGCAAGCAAACAGGAAGTGAGGGAGGAAGGAAAGGAGGATATAAAGGACATGTCTCAAAGCTTGCATCAGCATCCACGAGGTTGCTTTCCCCTCACTCGCTTTACAGCGCCAGATGGCCTTGGTCTTTAATCACAGTACGTGTGTGTGTATGTGGGTATGTGTCAGTAATGTGAGTATGTGCTAAAGCATCTTGGTATCCGTACGTACGTGCGTGTGCACAATGTGTATCTAAGTGGGTGCAAAATATAATTAAGTGCATGTGTTTGTGTGTCAGGACATGGTTTTATGTTATTTTTAACAAAAACAGTACCAGTGGAGCTGTTGACAGATAGAGTAGTAAGATGAAACCTTTTAGACTAACGCTAACTCTTGGTGGATTTGATTACATGTGCGGCTGCTTTTAGCTATCAACCTATAGAAATCAAAATTTGTCTGGCGTTCGTGGCCAACAGTCGGATTAATGATCTTCACAACTGTATTATATTGTTTAGATTCCCATATCCATTAAGCAGTTTAATGAAGGTTTAATTGCATCTGGACTGGGCACTGGGAGTGTGAGACTGTGTCTGGCTGATTGTGATTGTCATGGCTAGAATACCAATGCACGTTTTTTGAATTAGTTGAATGCTGAAGGGCACTATAATACAAGTGAATATTGCACAAATAGACCATTGAATACCAATTAAAAAACTGATCTTACATGTAATAAGTTAACAACTAGTAAACTAGTGAACTAACATACAGGTGTAGGAAACTAGCATGGGTTGCAATCGTCTGTGACATTTTCAGGTCAGGGACTTTAAATTTGACTATGCATGTTCATTCATAACTTTCGGCAGTGATATTTACTTAATTTAATACTCTAAGCAAAAAGGTTTATGCAACCTGACTTGGTTACATGACAATAGTTGTTTGTAGTTGGGAGACAGAAGAGTAACATCAGAGGAAAGCAACATTTGCAGTCTGCTTCTACGTCATCTTGCCTGTGCTATATGCACATGCACAGGTATGCAGTCTTTAGCACTGCTGCTGGTCAGAACCTTCGCAGGGTACATTTAAAGGTCAATCACATCTCTGTGGCATAATGTAAGCCTTAGCTCCTGTCATTACCTTAACCATCAGGTGTAAATGCCTAGTGCCAACACTAATCCCAACTTTAACCTCAACTCAAGCAGCCCTTTAAGGTTGTGAGGATGACCTAGAGTGTTCTCACAATGATGGTATTGAACTAAAATGTTGCAAACACAAGAATATCACACATACCCAGAAACACAGTGTTCCTCCCACGCAGAGAGCGTACAGCAAGTTAACTGGCATCTCTCGTATGTTAAGTGACATTTCATATGGAACCAACACAGCAACTGTGTTCTAACCCACATATACGACAGCTGCCGACTATGTAATAAGCTACCCCCTCCTCACTACACATACATACACGCAGACGCACCTGCCAGACTAGTGGATGCCAGCATGTTTTAACCCCAGGGCTCTGCTGGCTAGTAGACAGAACAGAAGGAGAGAGAGAGAGTAAAGCAAGATAAGAGGAGAAGGAAGTCAATACAGGTAGAGTGAGGAAAGGAACAAGAGGGCAGGAAACATATGGCAAACTGAAAGGGATGATGGTACAAAACAAGAAAAATCTAGAACAAACAAGGGGATTGTGAGAGAAGTGAGTCACAGAGACAGAGGCGGAGTGGAAAAAATATGATGTAGAGCATGCAGCTGACCCTGAGCTTGGCTGCATTTGTAGTCAGAGATACAGAAAGGAGGAGACAGCGTCTGGGAAAGACAGATGGAGGGAGAGTGAGGGCTGATGGAGCACAGAGAGAGAGCGAGAGAGATAGAGAGAGGTTTGTGATGTATTGTGTGGTGCTTGCCCTGGACTGGGCAGAGACGACCCAGTCTGGCACATTTTGACCACAGAGAGACAGATGTCCAGGCCAACTGCCAAAAACATACATCTGATCAGAGTATGTGTATATATTTGTGATGGCGTGTGTGTAAGGACAAGTGTACATATAGGGTCTCACCAGAGAAAAATCAATTGTTACACAACAGTTTCCTGAAATAAATGTGATGAATACCCATAATCGAACATATTGTAAACAATTATGTTGAATTTGTCTAAAGATTTGTCTGTTTGTGATATCCTACAGTACTTGAGTAACAATAAAGTCGTCCCTGGAACTGGGTTTTATTTTGTATGATTTTTTACAGTCTCATGTCCCAACACAAAATCTGAAAAATTATAGCTGGTGACATCAGGAATGGTTAAGTGTAATGTGAAAGGTGTCACTCATACTGAGAAAACTACAGATAATTGCCATCAGATTTTTGAGTTCCCTTCAGCTCTATGGAGTGTTTTGACACCCAGTCCACAACTTTACTTTTTTTGGTTCAGTCTATTAACCCTCATAGTCACACTTCCAGCCACAGCAAGCAGCTGGTAAAAAAAGTGATTCTAACTACCCAGCACCAAACATCAGACAGAAAGTTTAGGAGCTGAAGAGCTAGATATTTCTGGTGTTGGTGGTGACCAACCACAGAGCTAAAACAAGTGAACTTCTGATTTAAATTTGACAGATGGGCAATAACAGAACTTTAAAAGAATGCTAATACTGGTCTTTGTCTGCTGGATGTGTGAATATACAGCTATTTTCCTATTTACTATGACATAATAATGTTATTGTTGTTACAGTTTATTTTGTTGCCCCCAAATGATTAGAAAGCTCAACTAATGCAGGTTTGAGTAAAGGTACCGCAAACGGGACAAAGACAAGAGTCTAATCAGAGTAAAGGTTCTTAACCAAAATATTTAAATGGTAGGTGATTGCTTAATGAGCACTTAAAGATAAGAGGAAGAATAGAGATAGTGAAGAGTAGCAGGAGTGCAGACAGATGGGTGGGGGAAAGTTCCCCTTGATTGATGATTCTATCAAAATCACAAAGAAAGGGAAGTAAGAGAAAGAGGTGCAAGCCTCTTGCCTCCTGCCGCCTTACTTTGCTCATCCTTCTTTTGTCCCTAAGAATCCAGTTTTTAATGAAAAGTTAGTGATCAACAAAGAGAAACAGGTGTACCCATCTTCTACCTGTCCCTTCTCTCTTTTTCTGTCACTTTTTCCATCCTCCATAACCCCCCCCCCAGCCCAATCAGTTTCACTTCTGTACAGCTAGTAACTCTATTCTGCCCAGCTGAAGACTCATCATCATTACGTTTTTCTCACCACCAGTTCTGCCCTCCATCTGTCCATCTCCAATTTTCGATTCTTTCTCAATCTCCTCTTTTCTATGCTCTTTTTTTGTCTTGTGCCAGGTCCTCGTCCAGGGTACCAGCTGCGACCCCTGCAGCCCTTCCTCCTCTCCTCTGTGCCAAGTGTTTTTTATGGGAGAGGAGGAGGGAGGAGAGGAGGAGGAATGACAGAAAAGGGAGTCGAGGCAAATTAATAAAAGATAAAGTTTTCATTTGGTGACACCAGATACTTGTGACAAACCCTTAAGGGGTTATGCAGTAGTGACATTGCGAATTTGTCAAAAGCAATTTTACTTAACATTGTCTGTTCTGCTTATACATTTACAAGAGAAGTTGCATAGTAGTATTTAGAACAGATACATGAGGCATATATGCTTAAGTTATGATTCTGTAGTATGTTGCCAAAAGCATCAAGAATAAAACATACAAATACAGGAGACATCATGTGTCTATTGCATACAAGTGATTACACCACAAATGCAAATCATTTTCATCCAAAAATGTGTTTGTGACTTCACTGAAGCAGCAGGAGGCTGCGCTTGCAGGCAGGAAATACAGATCTCTACTAACATCTTACTTTGCGCAATTGCTAAACTGAACTCCAAGATGACAGGCAAAAACATACAACAACATAATTTTAATGATGGAGAAATACAGTACTGAGGATAAACTACTTCATTTTACCAGTAACATAAAATGACACAATGGTAAATGGTCTGCACTTATATAGCGCTTTTCTACCTAGCTGGTACTCAAAACGCTTTACACTGCTTCTCATTCACCCATTCACACACCGATGGCAGAGCTGCTATGCAGCTTGACCTGACACACCGGGGGCAATTTGGGGTTCAGTATCTTGCCCAAGGACACTTCGACACATGACACGAGGAGCTCTATCTGACGAAACAAAATTAGGCTAAGATCACATTTTATTTTAATAATGGACTGAAATGGCACTAAGATTAGTTTCAAATAATCTTGACCCTGGGATTTATAGATAGGTTTAAATTTGAAATAATGAAAGGGAGGGAATGAGGCTGTTAGGGAAGACTCTGTGACAAGAGAGTCACAGAGAAATGGAGGGAAGGGAGATAGAAAGCATATTTATACTAAGGTGTAGGGGAGTGGAAGGAGAGAATGGCAGCCAGGATGAAAAAATAAGGTGTATGCTATTGAAATAAAACATGCCAGAGGCAGTGAGGTGTCAAAATGTGCACAGTTTAGGTAAGTAACCAAACACACCCTGCACAACACATGCTGTAGCTTTAAAAGCACTAACACCATCATGGTTTGGGTCACAGTCCCAACTGGAGCCACCCTTGCTGAAAATAGGCACTCCAAATGTGAGCCAAATTGTGTACAGACACAAAAAACATTAGGGGCAAATTAGAGCTGATGGAGCATGCGTGTCTTCTCTGACCTGATAGGAGGCCATTGCTTTGATTATGGCTGGCTGTCTCTTATTCTCCCCCACACACAGAGAAAAGTTTGTGTTTTGGGCCAGAGTTGCAAGGAAATTGGCCTTTTGATTTTGTTTTCCATGGCTGTGAAACCAGTGTGAGACCAGACACTTCTGAAGCTTCTCTGTTGTCAGATGATGATGTGCTGAAATGAGCTGGAGCATTGGACGTGTGTGTGTGTGTGTGCCATGCATTCTACATCTTGCCCTGGTCAAGCACTCTCTCCTCCCTGTCTTCATTTTATATTCTCACATCTTTCAAAGTATTGCTTGTTGTGCACTGCAAGAAGTAGCAGTAGAAGCACTGTAGCCATCTTTCTGCCACATTTGTAACTGAATAAACAGATACCAGCCATAATGGGCTGTCGCTGTCCTCCAGCATGCCACTTTGTCTGTAAAACAGCTGGTTTGTCTCCAAACTAATAATTCATTTGGAGTCAAAGAGAAGGTGTTTTTTTGAAGGTGAAGTTTTTTTATGCCACTAAGACTCTGACACCCTGTTTAGCTTCATTAATTACAATGTTTATGTGAAGCAAGGCACTGGGGCAGTAAGACTGGCCATTATCTTTGTTATTCACAGCAGAGAAAGCTTTTTTTAATGTGAGGGTATTTGTGTTTAGTCAGGTGTCTTAAAGCGAAGCTGGTCTCCAGTGATAACAGCAGTTGTAAAATATCAGTAGAATACTGTTAATTTTAGTGAAATTCAGCTCGGTCTAACATCTCACATACAGTCTGTCTAGCAGAACCTCTTTCACGGGACCATGTTTTAGAATTTGGATTTCTGAGGTCCTGTTTTCCAGTTCAAGAAAAGACATATTTTATCATCAAACTGAAATTCTATGTTGAAAGAGACTGATAATGAAGATTCATGCATAATGTTTTATTGGCTCGCATGGTCAGAAATTCATCAGAATTACTTCAGTACTCAAGTGATCTCAGGGACTGCCAGAGAAAATGATTGTCATTAAAGTCATCTCACTAACGTAAATGAAGCCAGTAACTTGGATCATTATGGCCATTAGGCTGTATGCTGCACAACATGAACTGTAAAGTAAACTTGTCCCATCAGAGAATATATCTCATGGCAACTCTGTCTCCTAAAACTTACCATCCCATACATCTAAATTGCAACTGGCATTTCTGAGGGGAATTAATGCAATGTTTGTGTTTTCTTTGAGTAAATTAAACAAAGTTACCTTTAATAACAGAACACCTGGATGTGTTTGGGGTGGAGAGCAGAAATACAAAACACAACTGTCACACCACAGACCTCAGTTCATCTCCAGTATGTAGGTTTAGTCGAGAAAAACACCTTGGTTAAAAGTGGAGAAATACAGTTAATCACATTGGATCGTATTTCCCTAAAATACCAGGCGGAGGCCAATTGCAAGTTCTCAGCGCAAAGGGGTTATGGGAGTGTCCAATTTCCAATTTCCGTGATTACTGACACTGTTGTTAAAGGTTTAGCCCACCAGCCAGACAGGAAAAAAAAATCTAATTTTGCAGACCAGTTTGCAATTCCCTGCAAACTTTTCCAGCAAATGTCAAGTTGGGACAGCAAAACGGTGTAGTCTTTTCAGTCATGCGCCCCACATTACATTGTCTGTCTTGTAAACCACATTTACCAGACAGGACTCTTTGTACTTTATCTAAATGCCCCTGCTTGCTCAGCTGTCAGTCAAACATGTAAACCAGACTGAATCATTCAAACACATGTAGGCTAAAGGGACATTTCTGAATATATTTTAAAATAAATGTTTGTTTTTCTTCCATTAGGTTGACTTAGGTAAGTTTATTTACAAAATAAGGCTGAGTTTTATAACTGAGGATCAACATTTAGAGGGTTCTTGTAATGCTTTGGACTGTGCTTAGTATCCAGCGTACGCCACTGTGTGATAAATGTCTTTTCTAAGGACAGCAAATGACTCTCCTACAGTCTCTTTGTCGTTCTGTTCCTGTCTCTGGCATCGTGCCAGTAGCTCCCTCAGCACTCCATCATTTCTGTGTGTGTATGTGTGCATTGACTGTGTTTTTGGCCTATACAGGTCCCTTTGGACTTTCTAGTTTGTTCTAAAGTAGTTGTAGGTGCTGTCAACAAAAAAATACATACAACACATTCTAAATAAAATACACATAGTGCACAAAAGCACACACTGAGTCATGAATGAACCACAATGGAGGCATTTTTTTCAATAAACATGCCATAAAATAGCATGAACATGTCAGATCATTGTAATAAACACAATAACAACAGAACGTCTGTACATTCTGGACACTTTATACTGATTTTGCTATGTTTGTTTGAACTAAATATATATATATATATATATATATATATATATATATATATATATATATTTTTTTTTTTTTTTTT
>JAUYWH010000001.1:16269236-16282857 GCA_034779795.1 Ctenopoma multispine
CACACACACACACACACACACACACACACACACACACACACACACACACACACACACACACACACACACACAAACTAGTAACCTATGTACGGTAATATGCGCATACAGCAACTGAATTTTCAGCAATGCCATTCATCAGTATGTGTGTTTGATGTCTGTGTCCTTCTAACCTTACGTACCTTTCCTACATACTGTCAGTTTGTAGGAAGCAGTGGAACGCAAAAAGCTTTAAGTCAGGCTGGCTGAAAGCCAATACAGCAGTAATGAGCAGGGTGTCCTTGAAGAAGACAATATATACAAAGTGCATGAAAGAAAGAAAGAAAGAAAGAAAGAAAGAAAGAAAGAAAGAAAGACATCAAGCAAGATGGGTAGCGGTCATAACAAGAGGTAATAACATTTTAACACCTACAAGCTGTGGCATTTTCACAGTTTCAGAGCACCAACTGAACAGATGGAAAAGAAGAAGGAAATGTGCAGAAAGAGTGCGTCCAATATTAAGAGACTCAGGTTATATTTAGATTAAATTTTAATTTAATTATTTCTAACATCAACCTAAGTGTTTTTGGAAGTAGACTGTTGATGCACTTGTGTGATTGAGAGTTAATGTGTGTAAATGTGGCATTTTAGCACTAAGTATTTAGATTTGTCTTGGTCCATTACTTTTTTAGAGGGAAATATTTCTCTTTCCAAACCATATATTACTACTGTTTGTTTTCAGGATCATTTCGAAGTTGAGCTGGTCATTAATTTTTATTTGAGTTGGTGATAGCATCTGATGAAAAACCTCAAAATTAAAATCCATAGTCCAGAAAGATAACAAGACAGAGAGTAAGCACGAGGGTTCTGTGCAGTATCTTAGCTTTACCCAGGACTACACTCTCCTGGACTGAGAGTGTAGACACCATAATGCTGTTTCTGGGACCTGGTGGAGTCACTCTTCCAACTTAGGAGTCACAGTCCAAAGTGCTCCTATCACCATCCAGACCACTTTGACCTGTAAGAACTGTACCTGGCACTTCTCCAGTTTCTCATAGTCCTTGATGTTGCTGTCACTTGGAACCGCTATGGCCACCATAGCTATCACGATGTTCGGTTGGTTAGCCAGCACTTTCCTTTCTGTCTTTGGCCTCTTTGCACAGTCTGCATCTGGGGTCCATCCTGGTGAACCTGGTAAACCCCTGCCTCTGGTGGCTTTATTGACTGTGAAGTGCAAATGTACAGTTTAAAATATTTTAAAAAACTTTGAATGTTTCCTCTGAAAAAGAGAACTTACTTTGTTAATTTGTCAGTATTAAAGAAAGAAGGGAAGACACATTATAACTAGAATGACATTAGGCCAATAAAAGAGCAACTATGTAATTTGCTTTTTAGAAATTAAGTGAATGCCTCAAGTCACATGTCGTCAATTGGCTGTTTCCCCATCATTAATTTTCTTATCTTGCAGCAGATTTCTCGCTTTCTCTTTCATTCCCTTCTCTTCTCATTCCATTATATTGTGCAAAGCTGGAGGGTTGATGTATGAGTGCACCATAAGGGTACTTGGACATGGGTGGCTGCTGGACATACACACACATCACTCACACATACACTCTTTGGTCAAAGCCATGAAACAAGGTTGACATCACACAAGTCAATTAGGTTAGAAGTCAGAAAGAAATGCAAGTAGAGTGAATGATGGCAACAGAAGGATTGAGGGTGGAGTACTAGAAGGGACTAAGACAGTGAGAGAACAGAGAGACTTTGAAACAAAACTGTGCCGATGAAAAACATTATAGTATTAATGGATAAGCAAAATGCGGCATGGCGTATGAGAAATATAGAAATATTATATCTATATATGTTATGCATTTATGTCAGTGTAATCGTTTGCAGCATGCAGCCTCAAGTGTGGTTTGGCTTTAACACAGATACATTTTCATGCTGTATTGTCCTTTTATGTAACATTACCTTGGGCACTTTTGACTTTGCATGTAACGTTGGAGATATAGGTATAAATGGGAGAAGAGAGAGAGAGACTAGGCTTAACCACTGTGTCACCAGGAAACTTTTTTTTAAGTACTTGTGTTAAAGAAGCAAGTTGTTTATCTTTTCAGAACACTTTCGTGTGTGTGCATACATTTGTTCAATGTTTGTTTCAATTGAGAAAAAGAAAAGAGACATACACATGCCACAGACTAATAGAAAGGGAAAAAAGAGAAACATATGTGTGTGTGTGTGTGTATGTGTGTGTATTAATGTGGGCTTTGGGGGGTTGGTGATGATGGAGGTGGCCAGCTCATTGAGAAGGGTCATAAAGCCTGCGTACTGATTCTGTCACCAGGAAAGATTTACTCTCTCTCACACACACACACACGCATGTGACATACTTACAGCAGACGTCCATCACATCTCTCACAGCGTGCTCGCCCTAGGTAATTGTCTTTCTCTCCTTCTACATGTGATTCCTCCTGGTGTTTCCCTCTCTTCAGTGTCACTATCTCATACGCACACATAAACATACACACCCAGCTCTGCCTTTGCCATACCCACTCCAAAGAAAAACACACTTCTTTTTCACAATGTCACAGCGCTTATCTCATGCACTGTAACACAGCACACACAAACTCCTCCATACAACTTCTGTTCTCGAGCCCACTTTCATCTTTCTGCCAATCATCATATTCTTGATCTGAAACTAAAGTATGACGTCCTTTGTGGAAACACTGTCACCACATCACTAGCTTTATTTACACAGCGATTTAGCGAGACTTCTTCTGTGCACCAAACATTTTGTAACAGGCTTTCAATACAAGGGTAGAGCGCATGTGACACTGTAGATGTGAGTTGACATGTTTTAAGGTGGAGGATTGGTTGTATACCTAAGATGAAAGGGGCTATACGTGAATGATTTCCCAAGGAAACTTCCAAGTGGGTTACATGTCTGTAGTGAATAACATCAGAGATCAGAAAAGATGAAAATATTAATATTAGCATTTTCCCAGAAATTTTGTTTTCTGTATGTGAATAAATGATCTACACTGTCTGTGACATTTTGGAAGAGGTATCATTATGTTAATCAGTGATAACAGTGGTCCAACAGTGATAATGAAGTTAGCATACTTCCTAATTTCCTGTTTTCCTATTTATAATATAAAATATTTTTGGTATTTAATGAGACCAGCTTTCAGTGAAACAAATATTTCATCACCCCATCTATGTAGCATGAAGGAGTCTTCACTTTTGCGTTGTGTGATTCCTTGTGGTAGCTCTTTTCACACCACAACAGGAGACATTACACTCACTCATCAGCTTTTGTTGTGAGTTTCTAAGGGCCATAAAAAGCAGACTGCATCGCCAGCAAACTCTCTTTCCATGACGCTTTCCATCTTTCTCTTCAGTAGGAGGAAAAAGCCGAGCTTAAGCCTGTTGTTGTTGTTGGTGTTTAACAGTGGCAGCTTCTTGATTGACAGATACTGACTCAGCGGGAGGCAGCATGCCAGAGAGAAAGAAAGGGAATGAGGCTGCGAAAAAGAAATCAGCTATATTGGAAGAACAAGAATGTGGCTGAAACAGAACTGCTAACCCCAGGAAGGATCTAAATCTATTTGAGGCATCACTAAAAAGCAGTGTTACTTTGCAGATCTTACGGACAAAGATCCCCATGCAATCGCAAGAAAACGTGCACTGCATTATTATTATAGAGTTGCGTACATGAACATATGTGACTCTGTCTCAGTCCCTGTATTGTAGTATATGTATATGTATATGTATATGTAATGTGTATATGAATCAAATTATGCTGCAGCAACAAGACTCAGGGCATACAGTGACTATAAGTAGTGCAGATCTGTCACTTTGTGAACATGACTATACCAGAGTCTCACAATATTAGAACAGTAGATGCTGTTTCAGCACAATGGAGAACTCCCTGTTGTCCACCGCTGTCTGTGCTAGAGAACTGTCCATGGTACCTATGTGCTGCTGTAAACCAGCACTTGTAATGCTGAATTTATCATTGCACTGTTTTGACTAGTGATACAAATTAATATTCACAAATGCAATGAAAATAAAGGCAGTGACTGTTTTTCAGTTTCCAGATTAATTCATATACCCAGGTGTTAAAAAGTACTACTTGCTTATTTTACTCTTATTTAACCGAATATCAACAAGCCACTAAACCAGCAGTACACTCTCAAGATTCAAGATTTTAAAAAAAGGTGGTTACTAGAAGGGGAAACTCATATTCATCATGCTTGTCATTGAGACAAGCATGATGAATGTCAAGCCTTCTTTACTAGAATTCATTGCCACAGCCCATCCAGAAACTGTAGCTGCAGTATTCAACTATCAGTCTCACTTTGTACTTGCAAGCATTACAAAACTGTCACTCCTTAATAATTTATTGGCAGGCGACAACAGATACTGCAGAACATGATAAGCTTTGTAGTAGTAGATATCATTATTTTGACAGCGAGGAAGATAACAAAAGTACTGTACTTTATTTTTACTTTATATTTAAGTCAAAAGCGCACTTTTAACTATAATGACCAGGGTATGAGAGTATTTTGATTTTGATACTGTAACTCGAAGCCTATTGTTTTTAAGGGATCTTCTTGTGTGATTTCATGTCATTCACCTAGTGTGTTGTTTATTAAAGGTATCCTTGTCCTAGTAGTATGTATCTGCCAGATGACACTTATTCTGCTGTAGGAAAGTGGCAAAGGATAACAGTTTTCAACCATCAGTTTTCAACCAATTTTGAGCAATCGTGCAGTTTGAAAAGGCATTCATCCTTCAGATCCCTACTAAGAAAAATATATTTTATAGCAGCAGGTGATTGGATAATGCCATGAGATGGCAGCTGGTCCATAGTGGGGAAAATTCAATCCTTAACAGGTTGGGAACCAATAGGGAGAATGAAGCTGCTAATCAAAACACATCAGGATCTCTATTTTTCCTTTGCTTTTGCCTGTTTTTCCCCTCTCTTCTCACTGTATCTCTGTTGAATGGCCTCTCTCATTTTCCTTCTCCATTTCTATCATCCACTAATTAGTCTCATGGGTCCAAGAAAAAAAAAATGAAAGACATCATTGGACAGAGATAAATCTCGACAGAGACAAATGAGAACAACGTCTGTGCTCCAGAGCCTCTATAAATAGAGATGGTAGTAGAAAGCAGCCCTTTTACAACCAAAGTAGAGCTTCAGCAAACACTAGCATCAGGTGAACCGAAAAAAAACATACTGGTGAAGGACAGATTCAAGATTTCAAGATTCAACATTCTTTATTTGTCACATGCATAGTATTACAAGTACAACACACAGTGAAATGCACCCTGAACTGCTTCTTGTTGACTGTGCAAAGGTTATGAACTAGCTTCACCTTGGGAGGGGGGGCATGTTCTGGTTTAGGACTTGAATGGCCTGAGGATATGTTCTGCCGCATGGATCACTCTCTAAAGGGCTTTTTGGTCCTGAACACAGCTATTCCCATACCAGGATGTAATGTTCTGTGTGAGGATGCTCTCCACAGCACCTGAATAGAAAGTCTTAAGAATCACTGGAGAGACCCCAAACTTCCCCAGTTCTCTCAGGTGATACAGGCACTGCGTAGCCCTTTTGGATTAGACCTGGATGTGAGCAGTTTATGTCAGGTCTGAGCAGATGTGGACCCCAAGGTCCACTTGGGGTCCACATAGCGAGGGGGTTTGTAGTCTTGCTGCTGTCTCCTACTAAAATCCACCACCAGTTCCTTGGTATTGCAGACGTTCACATAAAGGTGCTTATCCTGACACCATGATGCCAGGTTCTTCACCTTATCCATGTAGGCGTGTCATCATTGTTGGAGATGAGGCCCAGCCTCACCGTGTCATCAGCCAACTTCACAATGGTGTTGAAGCCATGAGTGCCCACACAGTCAGAAGTGTAGAGGGATGTACAGCAGTGGCGAGAGTACGCACCCGTGTGGCACTCCCGTGTTGGTGGTGATGCTGTCAGAGACACACCTTCCCACCCTCACCAGCTGAGATCTAACAATAAGAAACTCCTGGAAATGCACCACTTGCTGTTGACCATAAAACACACTCATGCACCTTTGGCTTTGTTCGACTCTCCAGTGATTGTACATTCACCACCACGATACTAGGCAGTGTTGCGCCTGCGCTCTCAGCCTATTCCGGATGCCAGCTCATGTCCCCCGACGTTTCTTTGTTAAAACATTCTGTGTGCAGCGGTCAGGAAGGCGTCTGGTCGTAGAAGCGCCATTTTATTACATAGAAAACTCCACAGTGTAGCTTGTTTATAACAGCTTAAAACAACCAATGTTTTACTTTGGTGCTTAAGCATGAATCCAAAGCATTGTGGAGGTTGAGGTGGATGGATTGGAATACAAAATTATTTGACATCTGAACTGAACTCAAGCAATCCACCTCCAACAGCCAGTCTATTTATTTTGCTCTTTCACTGCCTAAACAAGAGTCTAACTTAAGTCATACGTCCGTGACTCAATGAAGACTTGTTTCTAACGATACTGTTTCATTTAAAAACAGGTAAAAATACATCTGTCTTAAAATCATACAGATGATAGTACCTTTAGATGATAAAGTCAGACTGATAAAGCCTCATTTGAATGTAATCTTCAGACACACAAAGAAAAAGATAAGCTTTTTTTGACAGCTATCACATACATTTGCAAAAAAGCAAAATACATTTTGTTTTATGGAGGGAGCTTAATGACTAATATGACAGAAGGAACGATTACAGCAAACAGAAACATATGTCAGAAAACTAAATGTTACAGTTGAAATAAAATATATTAAATATCTCTGTAGTGTATTATTTTTTGTCACATTCGGCAGCTGTTGGTTGACAAATGTTTTTTTGTGTGTGTGATTTTGTCATTTTCAGTTAATAAAATGTTTTAGTATATCAGTATTATTGTAGTAAACCTACAGCTTTGACTTGTAAAAACTGTAGCTTCGCTGTAGCATGGAGTATCTGGTTGAAGGTCACAAAGGGACAAAGGTCAGCATGCTGACTTTACCTTTATGTCTGTGCTCTGACTCATTTTCTTACAGTTTATTTCCTCCTCTTTAATGCTGCTTTACTTTCTGTCACTGGTTGTTTACATGTCGACAGTTATTGTGCTTTTTGCTTATTTTTGTGTGTGTTTGTGTGTTTGAGAGAGAGAGAGCCACAGAGAGAGGGAGGGAGGGCAGAAATGGTCCTTTAAGTCTTCTCTTTTTACACAAGACCTGCAGCACAATGTTGTAAATCTGTTTGAACAGTGAATGCCTCACTGCACAGCAGCCCTGTTTGTGCGTGTGCATCTATACGTGTTTGGCCATTGTTTATGTTTGCTGATGTTCCTGTGTGTTTGCTGGTGCATGTAGCTGCAGTGCGATTTTGTGATTGTCTGTCCATACGTGTGTTTGCTTGTTTGTGTGTATTTTTTTCATGGTGTGTGTGTCTCTGTGTGTGTCTGTGTCTGTGTGTGATCCATCCACTGGCTGAACACCTGAGTGCTCACACTGACAGGGAGGAATGGCAGACTGTCCAAACCAACAACCTACAGCCAACACAAAGCGTTCCCATTTCATTTGACTTAGTGTTTTATCACAGCAGCACAAACATGCTCACACACATATGCGTGGAAAACAAATTTGCATGCATGAAAACACCAACTGTTTGTAGTATTTAGCATGAAATCCCTTCAAAATTACACTGATGAAAAAAAACTGATAAAGTTTTTTTACTGCCTTGAGATGACTGTTGTTATGATTTGGTGCTATACAAATAAAGATTAATTGAATTCAAATGCAAATATATTACAATATATTGCGCACTATTTATATAAAATTCTCCAAAATATGATTACAAAAACATTAGCTGCTATATCAAACATAGCTAGCAAAAAAGATAAACCTTAACAGAAACTGATGTTACAAGAACAATAATATTGCCAATGCCAATTCTAGTTGTGATAAGACATTAACAAAATATATATTCATGCATGGCAAGCATCTGTACTGTAGAGAAATTTTAAAAAGTCATTTTTTTTTGTGAAAATGTAATACTGAAAAGTATAATACAATGTATTACTACACTTAGTTTTAATTATTAACCAGTACCAGTTAATACCTACAGTCAGTGTCTGTTTTCTGATAACATAACAAAACACTATTATTTGATCACTCGATGATAGGACAGATACTTTCAAAGCATCAATCTCCGTTGTGTATTTCAGTGTGTTGTCAATCTGCCAAAAATAAAATGTAGGATTCAGCGAACACTTCTTGTTTAAACACTTTTCAGATTAACTGTCAAAAATCCATAATGGCTGATCTTTACCACTCAACTATGAAATAAATAGTAAAGTATAGTAAACACTCTCACTGGAAGTCTGCATGAAAGAGGCTCATAGAAGAAGAAATAGAGAGGGAAAGACAAGGCCATCAGAAGGGGAGTGATGTGGGAACAGCCTTATTGACTTAGAGAGCCAGGCTGTGTATGTGATGCTGGCTGACAGATGCACTGTACTGCCCATAGCACTTCACATATAGCAGCAGCACCTGTCGGTCGTGAGTGCATACTAACTACATAATTTCAGTTATGAAACAAAAGTTTAAGCTGTCTCATTTTCTGTTTACACCTCATTTTGTCCATTACTTCTTTTCATTATGCACTCATGTATTCCACATTACATCCATCCATATCCACTCATCTGTCAGTTTATCTACGGTAAATTATAAGGAAGCACATGCATATGTTTCCATTCTTCACCTGTATTTGCAAACTGAATCTTTCTTGACACATAAATAATACCCCACATACATTACAATTAATTGGGTTACATATTGTGAGTGGATGATGCTGTTGATCAGCTCATGATTCCTCTGAAATGTCTCATATATTTCAGCCTCATTCCGGTGTCACATTGTGTGTGTATTACAGTGTGTTTCTTATATACTTGTGTGTCCACTGTTTCAGTTTGGATGAATGTTTAACATCAATACCATTATTGACATTTGATTTCCGGTAATACTTTACTTTTAGTAGCTGTAACCAATTACGCAGTGAGTAGGGGTGGCTGGATACCACTTTTCTGATGTATCAGATTATACTTTCCCTCCCCCTACGATATCCAATCCACAGATTTTGGCCAGTGTTGGACTAATACCAATACTGAATATCAGATCTGCACATCCCTAGTGGTACCCTAGGTGTAAAAACTATTTTGCAAGACACTTTAAAGATGATGATATAAATTGATCTAGCAGTAAATGTGATTTTAGGGGCCTTCTGTCCTTTATTGTGCTGTGATAATCAGGAGATTGTGGTGTGCTGTGGTAAAACAGTTAATTAATTACTGTCAGTGATGTTATTTCTTTGGCGTAATCATGATGCCACCAGATCACCAAAAATAAAAAAAATCCTGCTATTTATATTGTGTTTGAAGTCTTATTTAAGCAGGCTCCTTGAACAATAGACTATTGAATCTGCAGGGATCATTGTTAGATCTCATTGCATGGTATGCTTTAATGGTAACCATGATGACGTGGCTCTATTAGCTGTTGTTTTTATGGCTGTCAAGACATTATGATGTTAATAAAGTTAGGTCATGCTGTGCAGGTTCTCCAGGCTATGGTGCTGCACTGGATTGATTGATGACTCTGTTGTCAGTTCAATCTAAGAAATGCATTGGAAGAGGGAGGGAGGAGGATGTAAAGTGTAGGGCGGAAGAGAACAAAATGGACTGACAGGGAGAAGAACAGAAGAAAGCTTTGATGTGACTTAAGAAATCAGGAAGAGAAGGAGTAAGGGCAAGGAGATGCTTTAGATATGAAGATGACAGAAAAGGCAAAAAAGGGAGAAATCTGATGCAAGAAAAATGTGAAAAAAAGGTTGAGGGACCAACTGAGAATACTGCAGGAGAAGAGTTTCACTGTGAAAAAGCTAAATGTAGTTAATTCATCAGCTCACTTGACAAACATTAAGCTCACTTTCTACTTGGATTTAATATATGTCTCATATCCAGAGTGTGCCTAGATATAAATTAGCTGGATTAAAGTTAGACCAAATATTAAATACATAGTTTGCAGGCACATTAAAAGTAATTTTACCTTTTCTATGACAACAACAAAAAAATTAAATATATACCATGTCTTTCCATCGCCCCCTACAATTGGATTTTATTTGCCCCTGTCTTGTTCTCAGTTTTTGCAAGTTTTAATCATTTCTATGCATGGACTCATTGAATTCACTCATTTATAGTAAATGCACATGCAAACATCTGTGCAGTTATGGAATTGTTTTGGATGATTTGATTTTCATTGCATCTTGGATGCATTTCTGCCCGGATTTTGCTCTGTGTTATCACAGTTTCATTCAATCAGTATCTTTGTTAATTCAGGTGGAAAATGGCTCATGGTCTGTGAAGGGTCAGTAACACACCATCACATTGAACGTTGGAGTGTTGGAGAGATATTAGCTTTCACTTGATTATGCCAGGATATTGCTTGTTTGGTTGGATTTTGTTAAGAGAAATGTTGTAGAAACTGATTAAATCCTTTTTTTTAGGTGAATTTGGATGAGACAGTGGAATAAATGCTTGGAGAAGTCCCTCAGTGGCTGTAGTGAGACTGTGAAAGCCACAATTGCAACTGTCACAATATTCATCCACAAAAAGCTCTACGCTCTTAACAAAAGTTCAGTTTTGCTAAGTTTCAGAGGTGTTCCTCAATAGCTAAGTAAGACCTTGGGCTTTGCTTTTTGTGTAGGAGAACTAGGACTCCTGTGGAGACTCAGATAATCTTGATATTTTCTTTTGAGAGTCTTCTACTTAAATTCCAACAAAACTTGAACAGGCCAAGTCTGCATTTTGCTTTTTTTTCTGCAGGCTAGGCAAGAGTCAGCATTTTTGTTTCCTATCAAGGATTGTTGATATCATCATGTGAGACTATATGGAGAAAAAGCATTGCAGGAGGGGAAAAAAAATCAACATTCGCTGAGGTGTTCAGGTCATGCTGCCTCAGCAAATAAAGACATAATGTGTGTGAGAGAGAAACTGATAAAGAGAGGGAAAGGGGCAGAGAGAAGTGTCGAAGTGAGATAGGAAGTGAATTAGGGTGTGTGAGGGAGGAAAGAGAGAATATAAGATAGAGAGAGCAAGGTGAAGAAAGAAAGAGAGTTAGGTAAGAGATAGTAGTGTCTTGCAGCCAGTGTCCATATCTCTTGCCACCATTGACTTCTCCTGATGCACTACAACTAATGTTCTCCTCTGCTGTCTTATCTGCCCCCTCTCTCTCTTTCCCTCTCGGCCTCCCTCCTTCCTTTCCATCTCTTACTCCTTGATTTCATGCTATCTCTCCAATTCACAACTCCACCTCTATGTTATTTTTTATCCTTCTTTGGTCTTTCACTTGTACACTCACCCCTACTTTCTCATTTTTATTCTCCTTCAATCTCTCCAGCTTTGTCTCTCATTTTCAGTCCTGTTCAGCTTCTTTCTCTTATCTTCACCTGTTTAAAACTCTTTCCATTCTTCCCACCACCATGACCAAAACCCCAAAGGCTCACCCTCTCTCCAGCTTATCTTTGTCTGCAAAGATTGGATCAAAACAGGGAGGGAATACCCTGCCATCTCTGTCTTCTTCCTCTCCCTTTCTCGTTAAAATTTTCCACTTGTTTTGCTTGGCTAGCATCTGTCTGGAGCTGGACAACTGTGGATTTTCAAAATAAAATGAAAAAAATTCTAGTAAGATATGAAAGAAGAAAGTGGCAAATGTAAAAAGTAAGATGTATTTATTAATGCTAGGAGTAACTTAACTTAAAAAAAAAACAAATTCAGTATTGACTTTTCTAATTCTGACCTCATAAAGTATACATTCCAAATAGAGTTCTGCAAATTCCACAGTGAATTTAAAACAAAAAGGAATTTTCTCTTAATAAAGGATTGATTCTAATTTATGTTTTCTATATATATGTGTCCAGATGACCCAGGAGCAGTATATTCTTGCAGCACAGCCCAACCCACTCCATCAACGGGGGGCATCAGTGTGCGGAGCCCAGGTTTATCCGGCAGTGGGAATCTATGGCTGGAGGAAGAGATGCTTATACTTTTTCATCCTTCTACTCCTTGTCACTATGATCGTCAACCTGGCGCTGACCATCTGGATCCTCAAAGTCATGAACTTTACACCGGTAAGAGAGCAGTCCTAGCACTTTTTTTATTTTAAAATGTATTGGTATTTCTACCACTGCTGATATTTACTTGTACTTCATGGAGGCAAAAAATGATAAAAGTATAACCAAGGTGTAGGGCTGATAAAAAATCCCAATTATCAGGTATAGCTCAAAGAAAACCACAGAGGCCGCAGTGCACCAGTAAATTCCTGAAGGCACTGTGGTCCAGCCCTGTTAACGCCTCACCCTGCACCCTGCAGCAGAAAGTGTGACAAAAGTCTGAAACAAATCAAATACTTAACACAATAACATCTGTACTTGCAGAAAAAAGCTGAAATTGTGCAAAAGATGTGAAACTGTAAAAAATTTGATCTAAATCTGAAAACATTTTAAAGGGTTGTAAAAAGAAAAAAAATCAAGCTCCAGTAATCCAATTTACAGCTGAATTGAAAAACCTTTGGGTTTTGTTATTCTTTTGTTCAGGTTTCCAGAACAGTAACGTTCAGTTTAAAATTTTTGGTTTACAATATTTCAAATTAACAAAACACATTGCCCCATCTGGCCCCATAGTTTATCCCTATGTGAAAGTCAGAGCAATGAAATCAGCTGAAATCAAAAACTCACATGTTCAAAACCCATCTCAAGATTGTTTAGTGCCTTTTCTATACTGCTGACGTTCTTATTTTTCTAGATTTTGTGATTGTAACTATTTGATGATTTTAATTATGTTTGCTTATTGCTTTTGGATTTGCTACTTTGCTTTGTAAGCACATTTCTGGAAAGCACTTCCAGATATGTTGATATGTTAAAATTTGTCTCAACTGAAGAAAAGGAACAACTTTTGACACAGTACCAAGTGGAAAAGGTGGTTGTCCTGATCTTATAAAAGAAAAGTTTAAAAAGATATCCATACATGATTGGATATCTTATCTTTCCGTATGGCTCAAGGAACTGCACTTTAAACATATATTTAGGCAAATGAAGCAGAATCTGTCTCCTGTAAATGTTGGGTAAAGCTTTTATAGACCATGCTTTATGGTTCGATAAATACCCTCTGAATATCGAAAAAAGTGGTGTTGGAACAGACGGCTGAGGAATATCCCTGAGGATAGGCACTCAGCTTTAAGAAAATCATAGGCTTTTTATATTATAAGCTAGATGCTGTGTGAAAAACAGAGACAGTATGACACAACAACAGAGAGGAGAGGTTACAGAAGCAGGTTTGGAAGTAAAAAAAACCCAAAAAACCTAAGTGCAGAAATAGAATTAGAACTTAAGTAGAGAGTGTATGAGTGAGAAAGATGAAATAGTAAATAATAATAAAAAAAAAACGTATGTAATTTCCATAAATGTACTAATCTGGCAACTGTATCTGGATGTTCTCTGGACATTTTGCAGATATAATTATTACATTATACATTATAGTATTAATATATATATATATATATATATATATATATA
>JAUYWH010000001.1:16282957-16300585 GCA_034779795.1 Ctenopoma multispine
TCGGCCCTGCGATGGACTGGCGATCTGTCCGGGCTGTACCCCGCCTCTCGCCCAAAGACAGCTGGGATAGGCTCCAGTACCCCCCGCGACCCGAATTTGGATTAAATCATCGGATCGGTAGATAATGGATGGATGGATGGCTATATGTATATATATACATATATCTGTATCAGTTTATAAAGAATGAACAATATAACAATAAGTTATATTGCATTGGTTTTTAATAATTTCTTCTTATCATTTATAACTTGTAGTGCAATGAAAAAAAAGTAAAGGAGTACAGGATTCCATCTAACACTAGTAAACATCTCTGACATGTAATTTTTTTAACTTAACAATAATGTTTCTTTAATCTGGTGATTTACATGAAAAGAAATGTTATTGATTGCTCAAGTGAACCTTTTAACTACAATAACAAGATAATTGTAACTTTCTGTGCTGATTCTTAGCAAAATCTGATTTACATCACAAATTTACACATATACAGTGGATTATATTTACATTGCAGCTTATAAGCAAGCATTATGTGTCCATTTGAGTCAAAATTAAATTAATATGGGAGTGTGAGAAATAGGTAAAGAAATAGGTCAAATATTAATAACTGGATGAGTGAAAACGATGTTTTAGAAGTGCTTGTGCCGTTTTTGGCAGCTGTCTTAACTTTAAAAACTATTCCTTAAAAGTATATTTCAAAACATTACTTTACAAGAAAATAGCTTTTATGTGACAGAAAAGAGATCAGTATGACAGATGGAAAAGAAAGAAAAAACAAAATCATTTAATGGATAATTGAATGAATGATTGGATTTTTATACAGACTTTTACGGAGTGGGGTTAATAAGTTGAATTCAGGACAAAGAAGAGAACAGTTGAGAGAGTAGAATAAGTGTAGTTTAAATGTAGTGCCTTAACATCCACACAGCTTCTCCCTCAACTTCTCTGCCTCTTGTAGATTTGTAGAGGTGTCTATTTTACTTCCTGTGAAAGTGGATGATGAGTTGACAGACTGGACTTTGAAGTGTGGTGTTGTGGCTGTTGACAAGTTTATCAAGACACATTTGCATCCAGTTGAGAAAATGAAAGAGAAAAAACACTATAAACACTGTGTTTATAGTGTTTCAAGGCATGGACCTGAATAAGGTGGAGAACAGTTACAATATTTGTGTTTTGTTGGTGCTATATTAAAGTTAAAATCAATTTGGAAGTAGCATAATTAGGATTCCATCCATTCATCCAGTATCTTGACCGCTTATTCTCGTAAGGGTCATTGGAGTGCTGTAACTTATCCCAGCTGTTACTGGGCGAGAGGCGGGGTACACCCTGAACAGGTTTCCAGTCTATCACATGTCTCACATGTAGAACAATTAGGATTCCTAATGGATAATTACAAAATGCACTAAAAACGATCTACACTTTAATGTTCACTTAAATTTTAGAATACTATTATAGCATTAGTGAGGTGAACTGATAAAGCAGGAGTTCCTGAACTGCAGGCAAGAGACATGCATGACCACAGGGCAAAATCAAAGCTGGCCAAGGAGTCAGAACTGTGATTAAAAGTATTAATTGGAAAGCAAAGCGTCAGGTTAAGTACAAAATGGAGACATTGGAGTTCAGCAGTTAGTTCAGCCGTTAATCGTAGGGCATGTGAGTTCAGTCCTAAGCTCTATATGTCAGAGTGTACTTGGTCAAGACTCTGATTCCCACATCTCTGCCATTGGTACGTATGCCTCATTGTATGTTGCTTTAGATAAAAACATCTGCCAAATGACTGCATGGAACAAACCATTCCAACACCCTTAGAAGAAGCGTCATTACACATTTTGTCAAGTTCAGCAACATTTCCCTCGTGTTTCTTTAGCTGTCTGTCTATTGTTTGCTCTCAGAAAACCCCAAGTGGTTCTTTACAGTCCTAGCTCAGTAAATGGGGAAAAGGAAATCTTGTTCCAGATGGGTAATTGCAGGTAATTACAGGTAATTGTCAGACGGCAGAAAGTAATTACACATTTAGGTGATTCAGCCTACCTAGCCACATAATCAAAAATATCAGAAGAACAGAAAATAAAAAGAAAATCTTTGAGGGAAAAAGCCTTTAAGAAACATTAGTTTATTTTGTGCATTGTGACACATTTGCGTAAAGCTTAACCTCTCACCTCTGATGAAGCAGTTTCCACCAGAAACATCTAGCTGCTTGCTTTCTGTGCAGTTGCGTTTTTGAACACTTCATGAACGTTATCATTATCGTCACTCGAATATAAAGACACTGAAGTAGAAAACCTCACTGAAAATAGAATCTCTTTCACACACAAACTATTTTTTTTTTCATTTCTCATTTTGAATTTGGCCATGGGGAATTGCTTCTCCTGTGTCTCCACAACTGTCATTTCTGTCTTCACCATTTAAATCATGTCTAACTGGTTGCAGTATAATAAATGCTTTTCTCAAACTTTTGTTTCCTCTGGAGTTGCCAGATGTGATTCTCATTGTGTTGGTGTGGGGAGAAAAAGGAGATTTTGCTTTTGAAGAGAAAGCTTTGGCAGGAAATTGGAGAGGAGGGACTTGTGGGGATAGGGGTTTACGTGTGTGTATTTGTGTGTGCTTTAGTGTGTGTGTGTGTGTGTGTGTGTTTATGTGTGTCTTCCACTCAGTCCTTTGGGCTTTCACTGCAGAGAAATTCAATTACAGTTGTCAGTCACCAATCAGCCTGCCTAATTCCTGGTTTGAGCTAGACTACGTTATGGTGTGTGTGTGTGTGTGTGTGTGTGTGTGTGTGTGTGTGTTTTTTCCATTTCGATACCTGCCCAATTCACAATGTTTTGTCTCCTCACAACACAGTTTGTAAACTGGAATAATGACCTCTTATGATATGTGCATACACTTTTTAAAAAACAATGTTTTTCTTGACTCTGAACTCAAACAAATGTGATTTATCCACATTCTGAATTTCATTTGCACTCCAATGAATTCTGCCTCCACCAACACAATATTGGTGTCAAACTTTTCCTCAGTGCTTATGGTAAGATAGGGGCATGTGTTTTTTTTATGTGATCTAAACTCCAAGGAAAAGTGATAAACAGTAGAAGATTAACTATTAAACCGAATTTAATTTCAAGATTCTCACATACACGTGATGATGGTAAACATTTACTTCTAGTTTATTTTTATTTTCAAATCCTGATTGGTTGACAGTCAGTGGGGACATACAATAAAAAGTAATTCTTGGTCTTGTAATTCTAGATCAGGACTACAAGGTGCTGTAAAAGGTGACAAAAGAACAATTGGAAAATCAATACAAATTACCAATGTTAATTAGAAATTAAATTTAAGCTATTGAGTCATTTTTAGTCAAAACAAATCTAGCTCATAAAACAGCTGCATGAGAGACACAATCAGTCAGCACTATAGGTCAGTGTCTCCTGTGACTGTGACTCCCAGGTATCCTTAATGATGTTAAATAAACAGTACTTCTTTTCTTCAATCTACCAGCCCAGTTTTAAAATGTATAAAACTGAGTAAAACTTTTTTATGACTATCATATGTAATGTAAATAATAATGTCTTAAGCCTCGCATGCCATCCTTATATTATGTAGGTACATTGAGATACAGGGCTGATAGTGGAAAAAATTCCTGAGCCTGAACTTTTACAGTTAACCCTAATCCTAACCTACGAGAGCGGGTTTATCCTCCACTAATTTCTTACATAAAGTGACGAGTGGTAAGCGATAGTACAGGCCAAGCTCAGCAATGAAGGAGCACAAGCAAATTTTTAAATTAGCCACGCGATCTGTCATTGATGGTGGAATATCTGCCGTGGCTGTTGCCCCCAGCAAACGGGAGGTGTGTTGCATTGCTCGGACTGCTACTTTATGACTAGGGTCTAACTCGTGCCATGACAGCACTTTTTCCCCTCTACTTACATACTGCGCTTCCTTGCGTGCAAAGTGCAGAAGCATGTTCCTGGTTTGCCGGAGCTTTGGCACCAGCTTCCAAAGGGATTTTGGTCGCCACCCTTCTCTATCCAAGCCCAGCACCATGTTTTCCTTATGTCTTTATCAACATCTTTGGTGTCTTTCCCTGGCTTCATAAATGAGTATATACATGAATCCTGAAGTTGAATTTATTACCTTTTTCAAAACCTCCTGGATATTTTTTAAAACCAACACAACATTAAACTGTTTTGATCGACAACCTTTCAAAAGACAACAGGTCAAAGTTTCCACTATGAAGATTATTTTACAGAATAGTTGCTGTGACTTATCAGAAAAGCTGTAGCAGTATTTAACTAAAGAGTTAAGTGACACATTCATTTCACATCACTAAAATAACATCTGCACTGATGTTTTAGCCCCAACAGTCCAAGTTTTTTAATGGCCTTAATTTTTACTAAGTAATTTACTACCTTGTAATACTTTTTAAAACCCTGCGGACATCCTGGTGGTGGATTTGCGTTGCCAGTATGGGAAACACATTCGCATAGTGTGGGCAACACATAACACATTTGCACGTGGAGCAACTGCTGGATCATGATTCATAATCATGTTCATGATTTATAAGTTCTTCAGGGATTATAATTATATCAGATAATTATTTCTGATTCTGATCTGTATCAATTTGTTTGCCAAGATTCAAGGCCCACCCTTACCCTGTTTCTGATTGGTGGGCGCCTGAATGCCAGCCCTGGAGATACCATATGGATAGCAGCAAACTTTTTCATGATTTCTGTAACTGTCATTATTTGAAGTTTGCCTCTATGTGGACCTTTTTCGTTGGCTTTGACTGTAGTTGTTTGTGATCTTTAAGGAGTGTCAGTAATACCGGTACGTAGGGCAGTCAGCAATTGTCAATTGTCTATGAATCTCTCACAATCTCCCTCCCTAATTCTTCCCTGTGTCCCTGGTCAAGACACTGAACCCCAAACCCTCGGCCCCTATTGGGGTGTAGAGAGAAATTTCCCAAGGGAATCAATAAAGTATCAGTTATATTATTATTATTTGAATTTCACTTTACAGTATATGTGCTATATGCACCACAAAACAGAAGCAATATGCTGTGTTGTTTAATTGTAACAGTGTAAAAATAAACAAAATTAAAATGACAAGGTAATTTAAGTCAGAGTACTTCTTACAACTTTACCATTTCCCCAAATAAAGAAATTGTACTAATACTGAGCTGTAAATAAATATATTATGTTTAATGCCAAAGGAGATAAAAGGGATAATGATGAGAAGAAAGATGCAACTTTCTCCATGTACAGCATTTACTCACTGCTGTTTAGAAGGCAATTTGAATTTGTCATTTCCTTCAGGCAAATAAGGTGATAGGTACATGATCTCAATTAGTGAGTGGGGTGATCTTTGCTGTCACAGCTGCAGTTGTGATTTATATTAATGAGATATGTGTATTTGATAATAAAAGCCTTACCAACTCTAGCTTTGAGCTTCTTTACAAATAAACTAATCTTGGAGTAGTAGAGAGGGAACTCGAGGTTGGTGTGGGGAAGGCAAGCAGAGAGGAGGGTGAGTGATGCATGGAGGAAGACAGATAGGAAAAAAGGAGGGAGAGGAAGTGGTAGGAGTAAGTGTATGCGTGTGTGGTTTAAATAGAATGTCCCATCATCCACGCTCAACTTCTCCCTCCTGTCCTCAGCCTCTGGGGTCCTTAGGGACTTGGGGAGGTGTCTGTTTCACTGCTTCATGGAGTGGAAGTGAGTGGATGATGAGGTGGAAGAGACAGGCAGAGTATAGAGTTTGATGTGTGGCTGTCTGAGAGAGGGACAGTCACCTTCACTCTTGCTCTGCATTCACACAGACTTAAGTGGCAAATTTAATTGTCACAATGATCAAACCACGTGCAATTGTTTTGTTTTTAAGGATGCATTGGGAAATAGGAAATCTCTGATTTAGTCCATTTGGTTAATTTATCCTCTGACCTGCACAAATTACTATATCACTACACTATATCAGTATGTGAAATTGCATGATTGGACATTTTTTAAACTGATTAACCTATGCTGTTAAAATCCTGCACTCTGTTTAATTTTCCATGTAAAACAAGTGGTAACATCTAGGTTATTCATTGGGAGTTATGTATTCCACATTTTCAAGTACTTAATGTGAGGTCAGTGATAAATCTGAGGCTAATGGGCAATAGTGCCAGAAATATAAGTCGTTGTAATTTAAATGCTCATAAGTGTAATATAAGTTTTGTAAAATTTTAACCAGCATCATAAGTTCATTTTTAACTCAGTGCCTGTGCTACAGTGAACAGAAGTACATAAACACAGGACGCCCCAGATTAAAAGTCATGTGTCTTCTAGTGTGCTTGTGTTTGTGTATGATGATGCACATCAGTGTGTATTACTGTTCAAGGCGTTACAATCTGCTCCTAAAGATAGTGGGATATCCTAAAAGCCAACACACACTGGAAGCGTCAAACCATTCGTGCACAGTGTTTTCAATGAGAGAACACACACCGGACGCGAATTGACAATCAAGAATTGTCAATGTTCTATCTATATCCAGCGTTTGCTTTCTGGACCGGATCTCCCCCCGGCCACCGTCATCTCTCATTAATGTAGTCTGTTTGTGTAGTTTGCAGCATTTTTGTGAAAATGTAAATATGCAGACATCCAACATGCAGCACATGAGGCCAGGGTACAATATCATTCTGGCGTTTCAACACGACGCCCCCCCTCGTGGCGGACGTGTTTGCTCGTTCGGTGTTAATCCTTAGTTGTACAGAATTTATTGGCTTTAGTGCCCAGACAAGTGGAATTTGTTCCTTCTGAAAATGTATGAACCCTTGCCTTTTAGTTAAATTATGAACTGCATGGCCTGAGAATTCCACTAATTGTGCAGCACTCTCTTTTCAGGTGCATGCTCCGAGATTATTTAGGTCATGATTACAGTTAGGATTTAATTCATTAATCTTTTCCTGCATTAATTACTGCTACTACTACTAAGCTACTGTAAGTGGTTCATCTTTTCTGATAATAAATACATTAATTATTCCAGTATAAACTGATCGTTTTGGCTGTTTTTGCCACATGTGCGAAAGTGAACTGATTTTTTTTTTGCAGAATCAGGTGGTACTCCAGAACCTTCTTTAAGGTTGGCAGGTGTGCATTTGGCAAAAAAAAAGAAAATCTGATATGAAGTTGTTAGTGTTTAACTAAGCCGTGATCTCTGAGCAATACATGACAAACCAATGGCCAATTACTCTACATTACTAAATTGGAAATACACAAAAAGAAGAAAGGAACTCTAGGTGATTACCACTTCTCTGTAAGCAAAAAAAACATATCTTTTCACAGCAGTTTAAACTCACCAGGAGAATCAAGAACTTAAAAATTAAATCGTCACATTGGCATGTCTTTCTATGTACTGTATAGACACTTTTGTGTATGTGTGGAAGCAATCAAAGTAGTGTTTGGATGTATATGTGATACCTAAATCTGAATCAGTCAGCACTTTAGCCCTATTATTTCCAGTGGCAATGTGTAATACTATGAAAAATAAGGAACACACACACAAACAACTGACCCCCTGCCTGCTTGTACAGCTCTGTAAGCTCAGTGTGTGTGTGCGGAGAACAGTTGTTTCATCTATGGTGTAAGTGTGTCTGTACTGTATATGTGTGCAGGAAAAATATCCATCAGTCAGCAGTTTTAGCCTTGTTATCTCCGCTGGCACTCTATCAAAGATATAAACAATGATAAATAATGAACACACACTCATCTTAATGGAGTCAGTGTGTGTGTGTGTGTGTGTGTACCTGTTGGAAAGAGAATGTGTGATTGTGTGAGTGTCTTTAGGGATGTAAGGGCTTACGCTTTGGATGTGTTTATATCCTATAGTTTAATATTATATAAAGGTTTAATGACACATGAAGCCTTAAAGCATCATAAATATCTTCCAATATAATCATTGGTGTGAGGGCATCTGCTTTGCATTGTTGCTCACATTTACAGTATTCAACATTTTTGCATTAACTCTCTGATCACTGAACATATCACATATTGTCCATTTATTTGCTTCTTTTGAAACAAGAAATAAAGAGTTTGAGTAAATTAAGCAAGTGGAGGATGGTCACACAAAAGTGGATGAGATGATCTTCTGCTGAACCTCTCTCTTGTACAAACAGTCTACATTCACTCCAATGTCAATAATAATTGCAGCGAAGGCTGGGGATGTGTGAATACACAGATATTCCCATGTGTTTATCGGCCTCCTGACTGAATTTGCTGAGAGAGATGTAGCTCACTTTCAAATAACCACTTAGTGATGACCTTTGTTCAAAGCAGTCAGTGTTGCTCTGATTCTGCTCTCTGACTTAAAATGCCCAAGTGAGCAGTTCAGATAGAAGAACAGAGAAACCATTGCTTTAAACTTCTTTTATATAAACCTATTCAAACTGTGAAACTATGGCTACCACTACATCTTCACCATAATACAAAGATAATTACTGAACGTCATAAAGATTAAAGTAAATACAGTAAGAAAAAGAAGCATTAACAGCAACAGTAGTGAGTGATTCCTGAAGTGGCCATTGTTGTTATAGTACATACTATTAGTATTTAGCCACATACACAAGCAGGGGCCCTGATTCTTTGTATCAGGATTCTTAACATTCAGTTTAAAATGTGACCATGAAACAGATTTGGCAGTGTTAAATGTATGTGTCAGTTTCCCTGTTTTAGAACGACACAGGGATTTGTAGCTACATTGCTGTGTTTAAATTTGTTAAATGAATATATAATCATAAATAGTGACTGTGGCACTTTCTTTCCTCCAAAGACTTGCAAAAATGTTTTGACTTTAAATTGATCCAGAATTAAAACATTTATCTAAGAAAAATATTTTATTCTTAAACACACTTTGATACACTACTTGATTTCTGCACTGGTTTTCGACTGTGGTGTTGGTCCATAATTGACCACCAAAATTAATGACTTCTTTAAGGGAAATGAGAGGCTGGTTCCTTTTTTACCTTGGGTAATATCATGATGCTGTAATACATGAAGGCCATCAAAAGAAAATGCATGGTACCAGATTAGCACGTATACCCAGTAGTGAGTAACACTGCACCTCTGAGACAACTCTGATGTATTAAGGACACTTTTATTTGAAAGCACTATGTACACGTTTTAGGAACAACAGTAGCTTGCAATGCAGTTTCATGAGTTTGGAGTTTAGAAAAGCATGCAATTATGCATGGATTATTTTATGCTACTGCAGCAAATCCTGTAACTGAAATGCATATAAACATAATTTTTCCCTTTCCTCTTACATGACGCCTAAGAGCATCTTTTGAAAGAGCACTGCTATGGCAGCAGACATCTGCTGATATAGTAACCCAATGTCAATTGCCAGGTTTCTTGTGAAATATAGGGAAATGCCAATAGGCATTTTTTGATATCCACCATAATAACAGCTGGAGTTCTGCATCTTCTTTGTCATGGCAAATATTAAAACAGTGGGTTCTGATTGTGGAACAATTACAGTTTAGGTTAGGTTTTAATCATAAAAACTAGATGCTGAGATTTAGTAGAAAATGTTGTTTCAGTTTAAAAAAATTAAAATTAAAATTTTGAACAGTCATGGTAAAACACAGATTTCACACTGAATTCAAACATTGGTCTTCTGTGAGAAAGTCTTAGAACTTTCTGGGTCAAGATATAACATCACAGAACTTTCTCCTTTCTTGTGTATTTCTGTAATTTGTACAGTAAATTACTGTGGGTTGTAAAACCCTATTCACCCAAACTACTTATGCACTCCTAATTTACAGTTGGACAGTCTCACTCTTAAGGTTTGTGTCATAAAATTTAATTTTAATTTAAAAAATGTTTACCTTCTAATTTTGTGGTGAGTGAAGACTTTTGATCACATTTGCTTGAATCATTCTTGATTATCACTTTGACCTTGTGAGAGACATGTTTTTTTCTCACACATGAATATGAAATATTCTTGAAATTTCTTTGAATACATTTTATTTACATTTTTTGAACACTTAAATAAATACTAGTTTTATAAATGTTTATATTTTTAAACACTTATATATAAAATAAATAATAAATTATTTACTCAGAGAAATTCCAAAGAGTGATCTAACCTAAAGTTGAAAATCTTTCCGTGCACAACTTTAACAGTTAAAAGTTTTTGACAGTTCATTTTTGGTTTTGGTCGAAGCAAAGCAAGAACTGTTAAATTGTTGTCTTGAGCTATGGAAAAATGTGTCAGGCAGCCAATTTATTTAATTGTTTATTTATTTATTTATTTATAAATTTAATATGATGTTTATTGTGTAGTGTGTAGTAGTCAAGCCTTAACAACTAAAACTAAAGCAGACTGGTTCATTATTTTTAATAGATCTTTGATAAGCAGACACGAGTTAATATACATTTATGGCGAAGAAATGATGGCTGTTTTCCCTGGCAACATATGACAGCAGCACATTTACTGTATCTTAATGTTGTTTTAGGAGGTAAATGTGCTATTGCCAAGTGTTGCCAGATAAAACAGCCGTCATTTCTTTTACATTACACAAACGTATGCACAAGAACAGGGACAAAGATATTTCTTTCATTTCAAAAGCCAAAGTATTTGCTTTTATCTTACATTTGTCTTACTTTTAATGTATCATATTATGATCATTTTATATTGAATTTGATTACATGCTTTTACTGTCTGTTGTTTCTTTTATCTTCCTATTGCGTTGTTTATCTTTCCTCTATTGACCAGCAGCTACACTCATCTGTTTTTTTTTTGCCTTATCTCACCTAATTTCTTCCTCTCTTCTCTCCTTTCCTCCTTTTCGTCTTCTCTTCTCTCCTTCCCATCTTCTTCTATTTCCTCTTCCCTTTCAGGGCCCCCATGGCAGATCCTTCTCCTCTTCCTTTCATGCTTAATATTTGCTTGTCTTTTATCTCTCTTGCTTCTGCTCTTTCTCCTCTAAACATTCTTGTCTTTAGGGCTTAATGACTTCTCCCAGCCTCTGTGGAAAATTAATATGTGTGCGTATGTGTGTGTGTGTTGGGGGGTAGCTTGCTGGACTTCCTGCCTAAAAACAGAAGGAATCAAAATAGATCAGTTTGATTTCCTTGTCCTCCTGCTGTTTCTCCCTCTCTGTTCTCTGCGTGGAAGAAAATGTAGACAGGGCAGTGTTTTATTTTTTATAAGGCTCCCTCTTCTGGTGGAGGGGAAGACTGATAAGTGATGAGATGTAGTGGTGGATCAGAAGAAAAGAGAAAGGAACAGGTTTATAAATAAAGGGAGGAAGAGGATTGGGGACAGAAAATGATGAATAAAACAGATGACATGATTGGAGTTGTGATGAACAAGGCAGGAAAGAGCGAACTAAAAAAAGCAGAAGATTATGCTGAAAAATGGAGGATGGGGAAAGTCAAGAGAACAAGTGATAACAGGGAGATGAGATGAGGGCAAAAGAGAGAAAATGGAAAGTATACGATCAAGTGATACAGGCGAGAGGAAAAAATTTTATAAAAGTGATGATCTGATTGCATCTATTGTATCAATGACATGATCCGGTGAGAACATTACAAAGAATTTGCTCTGCAGTCAATTTCCTCTGTTTCCTTTGTCTTGCTCACAAAATACACATATAATACACACACACAAACACACACGCACGCAAAGCTCCCCGGGTACATTATTACTGATCAACAGCATATTATTGCCATTATTATTTTTTCCACATTGTGTGACATTATTTTTTAAAAGGGAATTTGTCTCGTATTGGCCATTGTGTAAATTCAATAAGGAATTGATCACAGCACAGAACCCTTTGAACATGGCAATTTTGTTCAAAGTAGAGCGAAGCCAAATCTATTAAAGGAGGCAAAACAATGGCCTCCATTTGATTTTAGGTTATTCTTATTAAACAGCTCTCTTGTGTGTTTGTCTTGCATTATACACACCTTTTTTTAATACAAGACTGTATTTTGCCACCAATTACAATTTAAACATCAAAGCCACACTGGGGAACAAACCTCCACTTTAAATACTAGCACTTTATCTAATCTATATTTTTTAATTTCTTCCAACATTTACCTTTTTTAAGTTTGATAATTATTGCCTACCAAAAGTAAAACAATGAACAGCAAGTAGAGCAAAATCTCTTCAGTAATCTGTTCATAGTGTGATTCATGATCATATCCCTCAAACTGTTAGTGCATATTGCCAACTCAGAAAGCATGTCCTTTTTTTATATTTTGATGTTCAGTGATGGTGTAGACTGAACATTTGTGTTAAAATAGTTGTAGTTGTAGGGAGTCGTAGTGAGAAACAAAACCACAGAGGAGGAATATACGTGTTTGGGTTCCAGAATAAAGGAGATACTTGGATGAGTAGTGACCTGTATTAAAATGACACAAAAGAGGTCCAATTATCACGATTCAACTTTCATATACATGTGAAAAAGTATATGATTTTCGTTTGCATATTTGTCAGATCATCCAACAAACTGTAATATTACACAAAGGAAACCAAAGTAAATAAAAATTAATCTTAAATGATGATTTCATTTAAAATGTCCAAACCTGCTGGCCCTGCTGACCCTATGTGAAAAAGTATGGTTCTATCAAAGTACAGACTTAAATTCAATTGAGATTTTGTGGCATGATCTTAAACAGGCTTTTCATGCTCAAAAACCCTCTAGTGTGACTGAATTAAAACAATTCTGCAAAGACCAGTGGGTGAAAATTCCTTTACAGCAATGTGAAAGACTCCAGTTATCGTAAACACCTGATTGCAGTTGTTGCCACCAAGGGTGGTCCAATCAGTTATTAGGTTTAGGGAGCATATACTTGTTCACATAGCTATCACACTATGGTGCCAGACAGATCAAAAGATGTCAGTGAAGTGTTCTCCTGACCACCTCACCATCTGGTAAATTTTATGGTTTGGTTAAGTCTTTAAGTCTCCTTTAGTCGTAAGGCCTTTCAATGTGGAGACAGGAGCCAAAAATATTTACGTGGCAAATAGGAGTAATGAAAAAAAGAGTTTAACTGCAGAAGACAGCATATCTCTAGATACTATATCACCATCTATCTTTCGAGATGGTGATATGATAATAAGTGGTTAGAAGAAATATGAAATTGTGTTACAGGGAATTCCTCTTCCTATTTCGTCTTTGTGTAAAAGGGTAGGTTGACATTTATTAGTTATTGCTGTCTGATGGGTTTGCTTTCGTTTGTTGAAAATCTTTATTCAGTCACAGTAACTGTGACAGAGAGAAAGGAGGTTATGGCCCATGGGCCATACTGTATCTGGACACATTAATCTTCCAGTCTTTGTGTGATTTATTAAATTTCAGGTAATGACTGATCTGCAGTCATACATATTTAAATTTTGAGGTGTAGAAGGACATATTGAGAATTGCTGCCTGTTAATGAGTCATAATGACATTACCTTTAAACAACTTGGTTTCTCAGTCGTAGCAGAATGGCATTGAGAGACTATTGTATAACCTAAGTTTGTTGGTATAATAGTGGCACAACACATACGGTAATGTCAGTCATGACAAATCATAAAAAAAAGAAAACAGGATTGATCACAGCTAACTGTGAGTTATTAGTTATTGAAACATATCTGTCAACAACTGAGTGAAGTACCTGTTCCATTACAGAAATTAAATGTCTGTTCCTGTTAAGTGATACTTGATACAGAAGCTTAAGTTGAAAAATGACTGTTTACAGTGAAGCTGCTTGATTTATTAATAGGACATCTCCATCTATCTCATTGTCTACAAGAGTTTCATGGATGTTATTGCATGTTACTGTCTCTTGGGACTTCTCTTTCTTTCTCATTTTTTGTACTTTTATTCAGTCTCATCATTACTGCACTACCCACCATAAGGGCTACAACAAATTCATCTCCCATTTATTTTCTGTTGCAGTTTAACTTAGTTTCACATTGCTAAAAACACTAGATAGTAAACTTGAAAAAGAAAATTGTTCTAACCTTTATAAGGCAATATGAGTTTAACATACTTTGACAACAATCTACAGTACAGGAAAACTCAGGATAATGAAGCCCAATGGTCTTCTTTGAAATGGAAATATAAACCAGCTTAATAAGTAGTCTTTATTTCTGATCTGTTACTGGGGGCCAGTATAAAACAGATGAGTTCTGTTTGGTTCTGTTTTGAAAAAGGTCAGGAAAACCGAAAAGTAGCGCTGTTAATTCTTGCAGTTCAGCACTGCCGCCGGAGTGGCCTGAGTGGCAGGGTTTTAGCTTCACTCAAACAGATTTCTCAAACATAATAGCTGTAAAGTTTGTTCGCTGTGCAGTTGGAGAATATGCTGTTAGGGGCAAACAGCATATTCTCCATTTGAAAAGGACCCTGGAGACCAGACATTTTCATTTGACTTATACGGATGATAAAAAAGACTCCCCTCTGACACACAACAGGAAGCAATTTGCCATCCATTTTTTAGTTTCAGACAGAAAGCGAGAGGAAGGAGGAGCTCTCTTGACACCTGTGAGCACCATATTTATGTTCTTTTATGTAAGACAGAGATGGTTACTGTGGGTGAAGGAGTGATAGAAGTAATGGATAAAATAAAAGACAAGAGTCAACAAAAACTTTTAGCCAAAAAAGGAGAGACTTTAAGTGAAGGCTGGGTGTACATATACTCAGATCAGCCACAACAATAAAACCACAGACTGTTGAAATGAATAATACTTATTCTCTTATTACAATGGCACCTGTGAAAAGAGTGTGATCTATTAGTGAGTTCTTAAAAATTACGTGTTGGAATCTGAACGACTTTGCCAAGGACCACATTTTGACAGCTGAACAGGGCATCTCCAAAACAACAGGATTTGTGTACTGTACACAATATGCTGGAAATATTAATATTGTGGCTGAACAATGTGTACTGGAGTTCACAAGAAAGGGTGCATATTTGACAAACCTAGTGGTTAGCACTCTTATGTTGAACCCATCGGATGGCTGGGCCGTTTGTGTGTTACAGGGGGAGAACCCACAAAGTAGCAGCAGTTCTGCATGAGGTGGAATAGTTTCCTGTCTTTCCAGGTGTGCCAGTATGGCATACTGCCATGTTCTGTATCCCTTGGCAGTGGCTGATGTTCTGAGCACCTGTATTTCTGATACCTTCTGTTTGGTTTTTATATATTAGACACCTGTTGTTTCACTATGGAACAGAGTCACAGTTGAATACTATCAGTACCTCAGAGAGAATCCCTAGTGAAAACCGTCACCAGAAATAGATGATTATTTATATATAAAAGGCACAGATTTCTTTGAAAAAACAAATAAAAGACCCTTTTTCGACCCAGAAGAGGAAAGACAGATGTCTCCATTTGTGACAGTTTTTTTTCTGTAGGGTTTAAATTTTAATCTCCTCTGTATCATTTCATTTTCACAGCCATTCGTCAGCAGCAAGTGAAGAGTGACAGGGAAAGTGGGAAAAGAGGGATGTTATGCTGCAGAAGTCGTGGACCGGTTTATAAACTTTAGTGTCATCAATCTGTATTATGTGCTTTCCAGGGAAGTCACAGTGGCAGATGAGGAAAAAATACATCCTGTTCAGTCTGGCTGCACATTCTGGTAGGCCTGAAGGACGGCACATTTAGCCTCGGTTTACATAGAACTGTCTTTTAATAGAAATTGTCTCAATTTGACAAATTAGGTTGTAGGTAGCTAACTTTACTTACTCAAGTATTACATACTTGCATGCATACACTTTAGCTCAGTCCTTATTCACTATTGATTTGAGTTTATGCAACTCAAGAGTTCCATGACAGCAAAAACTCAAACATTTAATTGATGTCCTGATTTTATTTTATGTTCCGCTTCTCATCCTGTAACACAGTATTTTGGTATTAAATAAGCATCTGCAACTCTACTTTGGACATTGGTCAGGCTGTGGCTGAAAGGATTTTCATTAAAAAATATGCTTAACAATAACAAACAAATTAGCTTGGCAAGCACTGGTTAATTTACCTCATAATCTAATGACCAATATAACTCTGCCCTAATAATCTGATGGATGTAATAAAATATGAACTATTTCTCCCAGACATTTTGAGATAACAAATTGGATCTGCAGTTATAAAGTTGTTTAATAAAATGACATACCTGAGTGACACATTATCAGTGGCGGCTGGTGAAGTAATTTTTTGCACTCTAACCACATATCACCACTTGTATAAACCAAAGCACCAAATCATGCATCACACTACTTTATGAGATTAAATTAATGTGAAAATACAGAGTCTGTGTTTTCAGTCATTTACTATTTATAAGTCAATTTCACACAGCTCTCCTCCAACGGAGGACATGCAGTCAAGCAGCTCATTCTGCACTGCCTCAGTTCTGTCCCCTTACACGCAGTAAAGGTCTGCAGGTACTGCTGCATCCAGAGATCTAACAAACTCCACTAGCCCTCTAAAAATGCCAGGATTTTCTGATCACGCAACACATGCTCAAAGGTATCACAGAATTTAATGCAGTCTAACATCTTAGACAGTCGGGTTTTTGTCTCCCTCCTCATTATGTCATCTCATTATTCTCTATCCTGTAGCTTTCATTAAGCTGTGTAGCGATATTCACATTGCCAATCATTGTAAGATACATAGCAGTTAGCATTCTTCATGTGGCTGCTAGTCTGTTCATACTTTCTCACTTTATCAGGAAATTTTATTAAATCTGTATTACTTATTACTGTATTACTCTGAATCCAGACTTCTTCTATTCCTGACAGCTGACAGAGGAGGCAAATGAAAAAAACCAAAGCTCTGGTCTCAGGACAGCCAGCTAGCCAGGACTCCTTTTCCCTCTGTCTTGTGTTAGTTATTTGATTTTGGTGTCTGGCTGGTGAGGTCCAAAATCTTTAATCTTTAATTTTCTGTTGAATGGTTTACTTTTTAGCATCTGATTTTGTATTATCTATGACAAAAAAAAAGCTCCTCCGACTGACAATTCCCACGGTGAACTTCCGCTTGCATTTGTGCTTGAATTTCCAGGTCTGGAACTGTAACGTCGGTCTTGTGGGCGGGTTTTGGGTGCAAAATGTTGCGCCCCAAACTTCTTCTATACTTTGTATTTGAGGGGGTTCCAGTGTGCATGTACCAGTTATAGCATAGGTCTGTAGTAAAGATTTTTGTGCCCCAAAGGAACAGGAAATACGTCACACCAGTGAGGGAACATTTTTAAACTACACTTGCCACAGTACTACTATATAGTACTCACAGTTTGTATAATATATACAGTAGTTTGTTTATTTAAATGTTCATGTTTTTCTAAAATTATTTTATGTGATTCCTATCTTCTTCTTCCCTCCCTCTATTGACAGGTCACCACTTCACAATATTTAACAGAAGCACTGCAAATGTGAACTCAGTATCCACTGATATTAGTTTCAGTGAAGATACTTGAAACATGCTTGTCAGTGACTGCGCTGTCCCCCCAGTTAGCACCAGGATGGGATCAATGATAAATGATTCTTTTGGTTGGCTGTCACACTGTCAACATCTTTTTAATATATTCAATTCAATTCAATTAAACTTTATTTATATAGCGCCAATTCACAACAGATGTCATCTCAAGGCACTTTACAGTGTAAGGTTTAAGACCTTACA
>JAUYWH010000001.1:16309048-16370520 GCA_034779795.1 Ctenopoma multispine
TCTGGGCTTCCCTACTTAGGCTGCTGCCCCCGCGACCCGACCTCGGATAAGCGGTTGATAATGGATGGATGGATGGAGTGACAGCAGTGCTACAAATAGACACCAGCATAAAAAGACATTAAACCATTGCTGTCACTTTGTCACTCGGGTTGTCTCTCTGGCTGCAGAGGTTAAGTGGAACACAGCTGTTGGTGAAAGCAAGGTGACATTGTCACATGTTAACTGTCAACTAGTTCCTTTGTGATTCTGTGTGCAGTACGAGTGTTTTTGTGGAGTGAGCAAAGCAGCAGGGAACTCTCTGCTGTCATTTGTCAGTCTGAGGTGATCTGGGACGCAGGTGCTGGCTCATACATTGGAGACAAGTAAGTGCTCTGTTTGTGGGCGCTAAGAGCTGTCTGTTCACCTATAGCTGCGGTCAAACCTAAAGCACAGTCTGGTACTTTAGAAAGGTTAATACAGTATCTGTCCTCCTGGGAAAGCTGACGCATCATGTAATCTGTCCTTTGTAGCTACATTTCCACAGAAACTTTGCATACAAATGGAGACATCAGTGAGGAAATCTTGTATAGCCTTTTCAGTTATCAAATATTTAGCAACACAGTTATTCACATACAGTATGATTTTTTTTATTTTCATTTTTTTTATCCTTTAGTCAGTTCACATTGCAACTTCAATCTATAACTTTTGCCACCTACACTGAAGCAGAAACATGGCACCTCAGTACGTTAGCATTGTAATTGTCACAAAGATATAGATTTATCAAGTACTGAGGCTGAAAATGTGCATCGTAAGCCCTTTTCAGATATGCACTGCTTTGCATTAATGTGACAGAATCTGAATGTGTGGATGACTTCATGTCTGAATGACCACCGTGGTAACTTTTCCACAAAAGTTGACGGATTAACGGATAGCCACCTGGGTTATTATTGAAAATGAAGGCTAATGTAGTCCTTATCAGCTGAACAGGTGAGGTAAGAATGTGAGGGAGAAAATATTGGAGCTGTGCGACAACGTTTGACAACAGTCTTTTTAGGTATCAATGTGGCCCTCAGTGTTTCCCTCTGTCATTCGTGAGTGGGGCTGTATGGGCAACATTAAATGTTATCAGTGTTTAATTTAATCTTTGTCTAATAAAGTACGTAATGTCTTTACAGAATGTGCAAGCTGTAGTTAAATGTATAATTTGCATCTTAATTCATTCACAAAGAGAAAGTTTGTTAGTTCTCTCCTTTTACTAGTCGTATACCTTTTGGATTTGATCTGTGCACTGCCATTAGTTTGGCAGTTTTCTTTTCTGGAACAGTTATAAAAAGATGTTTTAGACATCTTAATTACATTTGTCTTATTAACATTAACGTTGCCTTTACTGGCTGTTTTGTCTCCTTATTGTCGTTTTTGATATAACTGAAAGTGTCCTGTCGATGTTTCACAAACAAAGCCATACAAGGAGATGATGGAATTCTACCCTGTAAATTTCTGTAAAGTGTTTTAATGTGAAACATATGGAGGAAGTGCTGAGTTTGCATTAACAGCAAATGGCAGCACCAGCAAATTAACACAGCTTACGGGAGCAGATCCACAATGAATACTTTTAAAATGGGGAATTAGAAGTAAATGCATGTCTTCAATAAAAAAAAAGCTTGTTTCTCTACATGGATATCATTTAAGGTTATTTCTGAGCTTTAGTCTCAGCTCAGGAATTGTTTTTTTTTTGTTTTTTTTAACCCAGTTCGTCATAGAGGAAATTAATTTGGGTTAATATCATAAAGCATACCAGTCTTGCCATTATTTTAAACATGGTTTGACCAAGTTAGTAGTACACTTTTAGTAAAGAATAAAGATAAAAAGTATAGTGGGAGAGGGAAAGAGGCAGAGACGAAGAAAGAAACCAGAAGAAGAGTATGCTATACATTTTGTAGCTGTTGGCATAGAGACAGTAATTGTTAGGGAAGCTTGACTTTCTGAGCAAAACACGTCTTTTGAAAAAATCAATAATTTCAATAAGGTGACCCCCATTAAAACGGATTTGGACTTACGCTATGAGGTTCAAATGATAAGAGCTAATATGAATTAACTCATTCTGGTCACTCTGCATGTTGAATTAAGAATAAGGAAATTCCACTGTTATTTTCTACTGACAATCTCATGCAATCTAGAACAAATTAACAGCTATTTCTTCATCAAATTGTTAAGTTTGTTTAGTTGTATTGACTAAAAATTAAACTTGAAACCAGTTTCAAGGATCAAATTACATGTACTTACTTGTAAGAAAGGTTACAAAAAGACCTACACAAAGTCATCTGTAGGATCCTACTATGATGTTTCCAAATGGTCAAAGAACAAAGGACAACCAAAGTACTTTCTGAGTTTCCTAATTTGTGTATCCCTTTGGCCGTTTTCAAGGCTGTTTTCCCTAGGCAAAGGTGACACTACTCCCTCTCTACTCTCTCTCTCTCTCCCTCTATCTCTCTGGGTCTGTTGGGTGACATGAAAGGTTAGGTGAAAAAATTTGAATATTAGTAGGGCTTGCAAAATACTTTCTCATCCATCACCACAAGGAGTGTGTGTGTGCGTGTGTGTGTGTGTGTGTGCTTGTGAAAACCTAAAAGTCATGGTGACAAACATATTGGTATTTTGTATATACGGTAATTGGTATGGGTGTTCTGTGTGCATAATGTTGCAAATGGGATGCTTTCATCTAATGGGACAGTTTGACACTTTCCCATGAACTACTTCATCAAAGAGGACACTTTGTTGACCTTGCTCATACAAAATTTTCTCACAAAATCCCCTTTTTATAGCTACCATTAAGATGTACCTTGTCTGGTTGCTGTCTAGATGTGATTTAGTCACACAAAATTACAGTGTGCATGGTATGGGGGGTGGCAGTTTACAGCATGGGTCCTAGTCTTCATTTTGAAATCTTTTTAAAATTGATAGCTTTGTAATCTTGGTTGTTTCTCAACCATAACATTTCCAGACATCATTCCAAAAAAGTTCATTGTTAATGTAGTGTCACAAATCAAATGTGTGTATAAATATAGTGCTGTGAAAACATATTTGCCTCCTTGTGCCGTTGCACAATTGATTCAGATCATCAACCAAATTTTAATATAACACAAAGATAACCAGCACACAAAGAGTGCAAAAATGCAGTTTTTTAAATGATGACATAATTCATTAGATGTCCAAACATGCCTGGCCGTATGTGAAAAAGTAATAACTAGGGATGTTCAATATTGGCTTTTTTACCGATACCCGATATACCGATATTGTCCAACTCATAATTTCCGATACCGATATAAACCAATACCAATATATGCGAGGTCCCATCTCATAAAAAAAAGAAAAACAAAATCTTTTTAGATAACTAACATCACATATCTCCTATCATGCATACTTAAACTTTAAACATTACTGCAAGGGAAATATCTCAAAAGTTGTATCATTAAAAGAGTAAAAACCAATACCGATATTTTTCAGTGTTACATTTTAATAGCAATATTGGCCGATAATATCGGTAGGCCGATAATATCGGACATCCCTAGTAATAACCCCTCTTTATTTTATTTGGATTGAGCCATTCAGAGGTGTTCTTTCTGGTATGTTTCAGTCCATCACACTACCACTAACATGTCTGATAGTCGGTATGTTCTTTATGAAATTATGTGTTAGTTTATCACCAGATGTAATGTGATGCACATCTTTCAAAAAGTTCAACTTTTGTCTCATTAGTCTCATCAACAGAATATTTCCCAAAAGTCTTGGAGATAATCTAGATGCTTTTTGCTAATGTGAGATAAGACTTCCTGTTGTTCCTTTTGATAAAAGTGGTGAAAAATTATCAACAGTACTATTTCTGTTGCAGTATTGATTCTACCGTCTGTCTATTTATCTTTCACCACTTTCTCTCTGTTGCTCTAAACATCACCCTGAGATCTTTTCTGTTTGAGGGGTTTTTGATTCTGAAAACCTCCCTCACGTGTTTTCCAGTCTAGACCAGGAGATGTGGGTGGAAGAGGTAGAATGAAAATGAGATAGAAAATGGCCACTACCTATAGAGAAAAAGCATCATGTTAATCAAACTGGGCCACACTCTGTCTGCAGTTTCCAAACAGGCTCCTGTAGGCTTCTATATATACTGCATGTGCCTTAGGACTCATACACTAACTGTATTTTTAGTGCACATTAGAGTTCATATTTTTGTGTGTTCACAGATTTTTATTGTATCAGACAGAAACAACAATAATGTATTTCCAGGAATCAATTGTGCAGCAATATTTTTGCAATTATTTTTAATTCTATTCAGATTTAACAAGTGTATTTTTTTACATATACTTAAGATAATTTATTTCAGAATTTATCAGTATTGGTAAATGTAGGCCAGAAGTATGTAGGAGACAAATGTGACACCAGCTGTGTCATATAAAATATTTAAATTTTTATGAGTGAGTCAGTCACACACACACACACAAATAAGTATCATCCTTAGGTGATATAGTTATATGCATCTACTGTCTGGCCACAGTAGATCATCACTGAGTTAGCATGTAATCCTTGGGAAATATGATGCTGTTGGTTTAATGTTATCATTTTCAAGTAGCACTCCCAGGCTCAGAGTGTGAGTGATTGTACCTATTCAAATAAAAGTGTGCTGTATTCAGCCAATTTTAAAATACAAGCCAACAGATATTGATAAGAAACAACATAGTGTTTACTTCTAATATGCCTGCATGTTGGCAGGAACACCATAAGTGAAATATAAATGGATCTAGTATATGCAGATGACAATGCCAGTGCAAACAGCAGCCCACCTGAATAACACTAAATACACAGTTTAATGTTATATTCAGGTAACCAAGGAGAAAAACATGTTTCAGGTTATAATACTATTAATATCATCATCATGTTATTTATTTCCTTCAAAAAGAGAATAAAGCTTAACATCTTTTCTACCAGCACTTAGGACTGTGACAACTAATTAGAGGTGGTTAGTAACGAAGTACATTTACTCAAGTATTGTACTTGAGTACAGTTTAGAGCTACTTGTAATTTTGTGGAGTAGTTCCATTTTACTACTTACTCCACTACAAACCAAAGGACAATATTGTACTTTTACTCTGCTTCATTTATTTTAACATCATTAGTTACTAGTTATAGTTTGCAGGATTATTATCTTATAAAAATCATATATTAGTGAAAAGCTGATCATATACGGATTAACTTCCTATCACTATATAAGGCGTTAAAATCAGCTCCGCCTTCACCAACTTCTGTTTCTGTTCCATAGGTAACCACACATTTTTACCATCATTCTCACCTTTGAAAATTTGTTGAAGAAATCTGGACTAAACTTCTACATTTATGTTTTCACCTGCATCAAATTCTATATTGTTAAAATACTTTTTTTTTAAAAGAACTTTTACTTATGTACTTTAAGTAAGATTTTGTGCATGTACTTTAGTACTTTTACTTGAGTAAAAAAATTAAAAGGTACTTCTACTTGTAGTGAGAGTGTTTAGTAGTAGTAGAGTATTTTTCTAGGCAAATACTTGCACTTTTTCTTCAGTATTGAGTGTGTGTACTTTATACACCTCTGCAATAATGCTGCTGGTGATTTTTTGGAGTGAACCAGACAAGATTAGAACTTATACTACATAAGAAGAGGCGGGGGCACAAACCTGCAGATTTCCATTTCTGAATTTCTGAAACTAGGACCAAAATAGCTGGTGCATGTACAGTATTTCCTATCTCAGTTGCAGAAGAGGAATCACAGTTGTCTTGGTGACTTTCCTTACTCCCTTCAGGCATGCAAAGTGTTTGAGGAAATCCTGCTGTAGGCATATGTATGTATCTGCAAAACTACTTCCATTTCCTACAGATTGGACGAACTGTGCTCCAAGGGATATTCGATGACTTGGGAATTTTCTTTTATCATTCCCTCAAACGTGTGTTTTCAATAACCATTTTGCAGAATAGTGTTCTTGTGTCATCATTTTGTAACCGTTGGCAGGGATACTTGTTCACCAGTAACTGGGCCTTCCAGATACAGGTGTGTTTACTCTGTATCCCTTTAAGACATTCACAATTCATGATTCAGTGTTGTAAGAAAGTGGAGTAAATGTGATGACTTTCAAGGGGGTTTAATACTTTTTATAGGCTTTGTAGATATTTATCATTTGCTATATGTGAGCAGAATCACACAAACCTGGCTACGTATAGCAATTGCTGTTAGTTTTTAAATATGAAAAACCAATGCTTGCTTAATTATAAAAGTATTGAATCTCTGTTTCCACATGGTTACCAGAGTGTTCCTTTAATTCAAACATTCAGAAAGAGAGAGGCAGATGGAAAGAGGGATGAAGCAAAGTAACATATTGAAAAGCCTCTACAGACAAGAAAGAGAGAAAACTAAACAATGAGAAATGGATGGATGAATGAGGAGATGTACTTATTTTCTTCTGTTTGGAGATGAATTACCATTGTATTCAAGGCTTTGGCAATATTGTTCATGTACCATTCGTGCCAATGATGCATACAAGAATAAAAATGAAACAAAAAGACGAGCAGTGTGTGAGATGTAGAGAAAGACGGAGAGTTGCCATGTTAAGTCAAGATGAGGCATCACTGTTGGACAGAGGAGCGCAGAGGTGGAATAAAACCACCTGATAAATTTTAATATCATTGTCATGTTATTTGTGGTTATATGTAATTTGTTCAGATTGAGCTAACTACAGTACTGTAAAAATATTTGGGTTTTTTTGCATTTTTGTCACACAAAAATTCAGATCATCAAACTAGTTTTAATATAAAGGTAACCAAAGATAACCTGAGTAAATCCAAAATGCAGCTTTATATAATGATTTAATTTATTAACCTCAGTTAAGGTCAGTGCTGAGTGACAGTTTCAATGCAAAAGCCACTGCTGACCAAAAAGAACACAACATTCGCCAAAAAAACATCTTCATTATTCCCAAGACTTTTAGGCAAATATTCTGTGGACTAATAGAACAAAAGTGGAACTTTCTGAAAGATGGTGCACACCTGGGACATCTGGTGTAAAACTTACACATCAAAACTGCTTTGCAACTTCAGGACCTGGACAACTTGCCATAACTGATGGAAACCATTAATTCTGGTCTGTACCAGAAAATCCTGAAGGAGAATCAGTTTGTGACCTCAAGTTCACATGGGACAATGACCTTAAACACACCAAGAAGTTCACCTCTGAATGGCTCAAGAAAACATAATAAATGTTTTGGAGTAGCCTAGTCAAACTCTAGCTTGAAGACCCTCCATTGTGACAAAATTCCACCACGGCAACGCGAAAGACTCTTGGCCAGTTATAACAGATGCTCAGTTTAATCCATTGTGTTATAGTTTACTGAATAAGCTGCGTGTTCCATTGTTTTTATCAGTATAATGACTCAAGTGCTAACAGCAACATTATTGATCAGACAACTCACTTCACTTTACAGTGCTCCTGTTTTCAATGTTGGATTACATATGGAGTTACTGTGGTTAGAAAAACACATACAGACTGTCAGGGTCTGTTTGTAAATGGATAATTATGTTTATAGCCAAACTGCAGTTTTTACTTCAGTCACAGGCAACTCTAATAACAGTTAATAGTTTAAGGCGTACAGAACATACATCTTACATAGTTAGTGCAATGCCATACCAACAGCAGCAGAAAAAAAAATGTATTTAGTGTTCATGTTCTTGTTTTCTGATGTTGTAGAAACGTTACTTAAGCATCATGGTGTGTTTTGGTAGCACTGTTGTTGGTGGTGTGGTTTGTAGATTTAAGTAATTAATGTGGATTTCTGAATATCTCCTCCATCCATATGGCATATTAATAGAATATTATTCACTGCTTTGACTTTCATGCTAATTACATGCAACCATCACATTTTAATTAAATACAGAGCCTGTCTTTTTGTCAGGGTTTTCAAAATGTTGGGCCCAAATGCACTCAAGTATACAGTGATTGTGGTTTTAAAAATAAATTTAAGAAAACAGAAGACAGCCTACCTACATGAAACGTGAGAAATTCAAGATAAACAGAAAACTACTCTGGACAGGCAGACATGAACTGAGACAGACATTTAATAGATAGCACAGTGCCCTAGGAGATGAGAGGAGAACATCATAAGTGAGAATAGCAGACAAAGACACTGGAGAGCATTTGGCCCGGTGGACCTCCCTCTCGGGGCTGCAGGACACTGGCTGTTGGGGCCTTTATGTCAGCCGGGACAAATAGATCTGGGTGTGGGAGTGAAAAGCCAGAGCTGAGACTTGATCAGAGGCTGGATCTGGAGCTGCAGCATAGGTTGAGGCTCCAGCAGAGGCTGTAACCGGAGCAGAGGCTGTATCAGGAGCCCAGAGCCACAGCTGATTCAGGTGACAACCTCAGGAAAACCAGCACTTGGGAGGTTCTTGCCCCGCGAAACGACTGAAACTGGAGCTGGTACTACAGCAGAGTCTGGAGCCAGAGCTGTAGTTGTAGCTGTAGCAGAGAATAAAGCATCACAGGAAGTGATGGCAGAGGTCACTGCTTATGGGCGACAGACTTCGCCCTCTGAAATGACTGGTTCAGAGGAGCTCTCAGAGTCCAGGAGAGTAAAAAAACAGCAGTCTTTCACCTGGGTCTTTAACTGGGCCCAAATCTCCCGATCTACGGGTGGGCTCGTGGAGATGGTGATCTTGTGGTCACTTGAGGCGTGGCAGACCTGTGAAGCCAAGGGTTCGGAAGCATGGTGTGGAAAGGCAGTCTCATCCTCAGCATGAACTTCAGATGGAGTAGGTGGTATGTTCTCAGTTTTTAGATAGGCACAAGTACTAGGTTCTGGGGATTGAGACTGAGAAAGAGACAAACTGGATCTAGTTGCCGTAAACCTGGTCAAAGCTGAGTCTTTCAGTGCTGTAAACTTCTACTTGTAACTTCACTGCAATGATATATGCTGTGCTCAATAGACTTGACTACATCATGGCCACAGAAAAGCTATTCTAGTAGAACACATAACACAATATTCTCTCTGCATGAGACTGGTCAAGTCAGGTCAGGGTTTTAAAAATGGTGGACCCAAATGTAATAAAAAAACACTCCAGACTGAAACAAACAGCACAGAGAAATTAACAACAAAATTACAGACGGATTACGACAGATGTAACAGGAGAAAATAAAGAAACCGGCAAACGGCAGAGAGAATGGCAGGGCATGAATAACACAAAGACATGTATAAAAAGGCAAAGTGGGAGACTGGATTCAGCCCCACACACCACCCATTCCTCCAGCTCACCAGCCGCCAAGGTCTGTCCAGTTTTACTAGGGATTTCCATGATAGTTTGTTTTTAGTGATATTTTACTCCATTTCTATTTGATTTATTCCTCTCTGAGTTTTGCATTTCCCCAGCTTAACTCCCTTTTCTTCTCTTCTCTCCTGTCATCTTACTAATTTCTCTCTCATTGTCTCCTATCTCTCGTGTGCCTTACATACATTTCCAATTTGAAAAGCACCGTTGGTTTGTTGCACCTAACAATTAATGATAATTCACTGCAGAACTCACAACAGAATTCCTATCTTCATGGACAGTTTCATCAATGTTTGTGAACATGAATAGAAAGCTGGGAACCAAGGAAACAAGAATAATGTGTTGCCAGCTTCACAAAAGACAGTTTTGATAATTAATTTTAAAATTACAATATAAATAAAATAATCGTATCAGTGGACACATTGCCATTGTGAATAATCTGTTTTTAAGTAATCTCCGAAAGTATGGGAACAACAAGGTCAATTCATTTGTGCCTGCTGTACAAAAGTTCCTTTTCTGTGCTGCCACAGCGGATCACTTAGCATATTTGATTTGACGTATTGAAGTATTTTATGTCGGATGCCCCTCCTAACACAACTCTCCTCATTTATCTGGTCTGGGATGTGAACCACCAGACCTTGGCTTCTTAGACAGTTAGCAGTTGCATACTGCCCGACCTACAGCGCCACCGTCCCAGCTTCCAAATGGTATAACATTGTCATACAATTAAGTCATTTGGGTTTAAAAGATGAGGATGACAATTTCGGAATTTCTGATTTTATTTCCTGAAATTTACCTCTAGATATATTAAACAAAAGAGTCACCTTTAGTTTTAGATCACCCCTGTTGAAAGTGAGTAAAAGTATTGGAACAGAGAATTTGTAATACCAATTGCAATGTTTGCAATAACTGCATCAAACTGCATCGATGTTACTTATTGACCTGCACGTTGTTTTTCAGCATACTTTTCCAGACTTCTACTGCAGCATGCTTCAATCGTTTTTTGCACATATTTACCTTCAATCTCTTCTTCAGCAGTTGAAATGCATTTTCAATTAGGTTAGAGTCAGGTGATTGACTTGCAGTCTTAAACCTTCCTATTTTTCACGCTGATTAAATTCTTTGTTGAGTTTGCAGGGCAGTTTTGGATCACTGTCTTGCTACATGACAAATTGTTTTTGTGCACCTAAATTCTTTATATTGCCAGTAAAGATAAGTCAGCCTATGCAGAAGCAACCATGTAAGTACATTTTCAATTTGAAAAGCACTGTTGGTTTGTTGCACCTAACTATTAATGACAATTCACTAGAGGTCTTCACGGGTCCACAATTTCACCCAACCCTACAAGGACTAAAGCACAGCTACACCAGAATATAATTAGACTTCATCCAAGGTTGATGGTATAGACACAAATACACAACACAAACACTAGCAGCAACTGATACACTGATGCGTCACTTAGTTTACCTTCCTTGTACTCATTTTCATTCTACTTGTTCTGTATGTATCCATAAAACACCTCAATATCTGTTATCCATTCTCCTCAATTCACTTTCGCCTCGTTTCATCCTGTGGTGATAAAAGAAACAAACAGTCATCATCTTTTGACAACATGCAGATTCGGATTAATTTGGATCCATTGGACTGCTGGAAATATTGAGACACAGACAAGAGACCAGAGAGAGTAAACAGAGACCTGACCCGATGAGGCTGAGTAGAATTTGGACCTTTGGTTCCAGCAAATCGAATCACAATATCTGTCAGAAAAAACACAATTAAATATTTCCCTCTAAATTAAAAGTAATATTGTGGTCCGGTGGGATTTCGCTTTCAGCGCTCAGAGTATTACTACATAAAAAGTGTGCGTTTTCTAACCTGCTGCTGTTCACTCCACAGTTGGATCAATCCCTCACGCAATGACGGCATTTAAAATTCACACTTTGTCTTTGTCTATTACACGCCTGATATTGAATTTCTTTTTTTTTTTACATACATATGTTTTCATGAGCTCTGTCACCTTACAGCAAGAAGGACGTATATTTAAATCTAGCAGATGGCCAGATGCCTTTCTGTGTGGAGTTTACACGTTCTCCCCATGTGTGCATGGGTTTCTCCAGTACTCTGGCTTCCTCCCAGTCCAAAGACATGCAGATAGGTTAGCATTAAGTTAACTGGTGACTATAAAATCCATAGGTGTAAATGTGAGTGTGAATGTTTGTCTGCCTCTATGTGTTATCTATCTGTGATAGACTGGAGACCTGTAAAGGGTGTACACTGCCTCTTACCCAACGAGAGCTGGGATTGACTCCAGCATCCTTGCGACCCTTAACTGGAAAAGTGGTTTTCCATAATGGGTAATGGATAATTGATGGACAGATCGACTAGCTAATCAGAAAGAATGATGTGAAGCAAACACACATAAATGCTTTACATTACTCTGAAGAACTCAAAGTCTTTTAGTCTGATTTTCTCTTTTTTCTTTCACTTTTTTCCTAGATGGTGAAAAGCATAAACAAAGAGATAAATGTGTATGAGCAGCACTGTACCAACCAAATATATTTTTATTTATTATTATTTAACAGCACAAGCACCGTAGGTCTTTACCATCAAACCCTTTCTTTTTGGTTGATTGTAATATTCAATTCAATTCAATTCAACTTTATTTGTATAGCGCCAATTCACAACATAAGTCATCTCAGGGCACTTTACAGTGTAAGGTTTAAGACCTAACACATTATATAAATATATATATAATACTGTAGAAAACCAAACAGTCCCACTTGAGCAAGCACGTATATAATATTATAATCATATACTATATATATATTATACTAATATATAATATATATAAGTATAATATTTGATCAATAAAGAAAAATAGATTAGTTGCTAATAGTTAGTCATCAGAAAATAAAAATGATCAAATGCAATGTATTTAAATGTAAACCCATTGTAATATAAGTGGGATGTTTAGTTTAGAATGTGTTATTTGTGATTTTATTGCACTGACCTTTTGAAGAGGCTTCCCACAGAAAGCCAAAAGCACCACTACTTCCTTAGCTGAACTCTCTTCCACTCACTGCTGTAGCTCAGTGGGTTCCCTCAGCAGGGGTCTCTTTCATCTGTCTTTTTGACGAGCTGAAATGTGTTCCTGGAATTTTCTGTCTTTATTGTTATATGGCTATCTAAAATTTCTGCACCTTTGTTTTGACAAAGATAAAACAACAATTTTGTGCAGTGTGCCAACAACTGACACTAACATAACTTCACATCACTAAAAAGTGCAAATAAAATGAAAATGCCAAATGTCACTTTGTCTTTTTCACCCAAAGACAAACCCCGGCTGGCCAGCCATCTGCTAACTCACCACAGCTGTATCATAGATATCAACATAAAGTACTCTGAAACGGTCTATGAGCTGTATTTTGTATCTAAATAATGCCGCAAGTGGGGATTGAGAAAGTGTTGTCGTCTGAGCAGTGCTACTTGATGTGAGACACAGGAAACCGAAATATTCCAAAATAATAATAATGGAAGAGGAAATATAACGTCTCATCTTGTTCTTGTGCACTTTTGCAACTTTTTAAGTTGCGCTCAAACCACGTCACCACTTCATAAGCCAAAGCACCATTTTCATGCATCACAATACTTCTGCACTGTCTCAGATGTCCCCAGATACAGTCTACAGATACTTCTGCATCTAGGGATCCAACAAAGTCTACCAGCACCAGTGTTCACTTTCATCATGACCATGCAATGCGAGGTCAAACGCGCCAGAGAATTTAATGCAGTCTATTGTCTTAGATAAACTGTCAGTTTTTGTCGCCCTCCTCTTTATATCATCTCATTGTACTCACATTAAGCTGCGTAGTGATATTCAAATTGCCAAACATAACACGACAAATAGAATTTTCAATGTAGCTCCTAGTCTGTTCATGCTTTTTTGCTTTACCACGAAAATGTATTAAATCTGTATTACCTGTCTGAATCCAGACTCATTCTGTTCCTGACAGCTGACAGAGGAGGCAGGTAAAACAAACCAAAGCTCTGGTCTCAGGACAGACAGGACATCTTCTCAGACCAGTTTCTGGAGAAAGACAAAGTGTCATTTCTCCCTCTGTCTTGTGTTTGTTGCTTTGATGTCCATCTGCTTGGGTCCAGAATCTTTAAACCAAATCCTATGGGGTTCTTCTGTTCAGTTCATTTTTTAGCATCAGAATTTATATTCTCCATGACTAAAAACTGCTCTGACTGACTGTAAACAAAACACAAGCACTGCAGTGAGTTTCTGTTCGAATTTCCGGGTCTGGAACTGTGACGTCAGTCTTGTGGGTGGTCTTTGAGTGCAAGTTTTGGTTCTCCTAAACTTTGTATTAGGAAATACACTTTAATGCAGATTATAAACTGTACTCATGTATTTTTTTTTATTATTCCATATGATTTCTTTCTTTGTCTTCTTCTTCTTCTTCTTCATGTTAGACAGGTCGGGCAGCGCCCCAGCCGCCACTGGTCATAATTACATGCTTACATTAAAATTGTGTTTTTAATATATATAAATTATAAATAAATAAATATTTATAATGAACTGGTAAGAGTATTAGCCCATAAAACAGAATCTGACAGGGGGATAAAGCAGACCCCAGTCAGATTCATGTGAATACATGATATTCCCATCTCACATTAACGACTAATGTTTATAGGTACTACTGTGTATGTAGGGATCTCTAAATTGTCTAAACTGAAAACCTTAAAAAATATAAATGTTTAAATACATAGAACAACCAGAAATAAATACAACCAGACACATACCATACATTTTATATTTTCATAAATGTAAGATTTTAACTGGAACTGTCAACAGTAATTGTGTTCCCTAAGTTTCAGTTAAACCTGCAATATGATACTGAATATACATTCCTCTTTGCTCTATGCTCTGTTATGCTCTAACCAGTCCTTTAGGTAGGCTTTGTTATGAAATTATAATATACAGTATGGCAATGCTCCAAATGTTACTAATTAGGCAGAAATAATTGCAGTTCTCCAATTATTGTAGATGTCTATCATTTATAAATATGACAAGTAGTCATCAAATCTTCAATTAAATATTAGGCTGATGTGGAGATGAGCAAGTGAGAAAAATATGTTGGTAACTACTCAGTCTCCATGAATAACCACTGAATGTTTGTGTCTCTATGTCTGTATTCCTAGGATGGCATGGGGAATCTGCGGGTGACCAAGGAAGGTGTCAGACTGGAAGGAGTGTCTGAATTCTTATTGCCTTTATATGTCAAAGAGATCCAGTCTCGTAGGGTAAGACCTCAAGTTTGTATGAGTTTATTTGCTGAGTTATCTGCATTATAAAATCAGATTATATTCTTTGTGAGTTTGTATGTTTTAATGTTTATGTGCTTTGACATAAATGTACCCATATTTAGAAGTTCAATTTTAGGGTGAACTGCTTTCATATTTTTTATACTGTATATTATATGTATCTCTGACTGAGTTATATTGTAGGGATCTGTATGTTTGTGTTTGTGAGTGTGTTTGTATTTCATCTCCTATAATGAACAGAAATCAAATCCAATGTATTTGTGACATATTATGGTACATAATTCAGCTTGGTCTATACCACCATTCATTACACAGAGTTATCAAAGATTTTTCACATAGGGCCAAACAGGTTTGTGCAAGTGACAGTTCTGCCAATCACATGAGTCAATTTGCCTGTGATGCTAACTAATTAAGGGTAACCCCGTAATGAGTGTATGATAATGGCTCTCGCTGTGGTTTGATGGAGTCCCAAAGCCTTTGAAATGGCTTTGTAACCTGAGATTCCAGATTAAAACCAAAAAGAAGTGCATTACTTTGTTTCTCATATGTTCTTGAATTGTGCAATTTGCATTCAATTGTACAGTATATAATGAAATAAACCTAACCTAAAATTACAGTAAAACCAGTTTCCTGGTTTCCTGTAAAAATGGTTGTTAAATATAATCTGAGCTTCACCAAAGTTACAAAATTTCACTAACACAATATATCTAAGCTGATAAAATTAAAACAGTCCTGATCTTTTCATGTCTTTATTAACACCAAACACATACAGAACGATGGTGAGAAAAGTAAGTGATAAAGTTTTTTAATAACTGGTTGAACCATCTGTGGCAGCAAAAACCTTAAGCATGCATTTACAATGACTGTGGAGTAACCGTCCAGGGGAGATTTTAAACCATTCTTCTCTACAAAACTGGTTCAGCTTAGCTGTATTCTTAGGACATCTGGTGTGAACGGCTCTCTTACAGTCATTCCGCAGCGTCAATATTAGGTTAAGGTTTCTATTAGATTATTGGGCTACTCCAAAAGCTGGGTTTTGTGTCTCCTAAGCTAGTCTGTAGTAAATTTACTTTTATATTCAGGGTCTTTGTCCTGCTGCATCACTTAATGTATTTTAAACTCCAATGTTCATGTAGCTATTCATTTCAACTTGCAGACAGCTACCCTGGCATTATCATTTAGGATATCTTTATCAACTTGGGTATTTATTATAATAACATATAATGTGGCTGTTCTATTATTCTATGTAATGTTACTGTCATGGATGAATATTACAATACAATAACTCGATGCACCTCTTCTTGGTATTTTACACTAATCAAGTTTTCGGTTGAAGCAAAATGTCCTGTGGTTGATATAAGCTTTCAGTTAAACCAGAACTAGCTACATGGATACACACAAGACCCCATTGAAATTATGCCATGTTATTAGCTAAGATAACACTGAATAAAGAAAGACACAATTCAATGGACAAAAGAGGATGACCTGGGCCTGGTTAACTGTAGAAAATGAGAGTACTTTGCCAAGGAGAGTGATGGAGAAGAGGGAAAGTGAGACAATGACAGGACAGAGAAAGTGGAAATTTACGAAGGAATGAAAAAATTAGACAATAGCAGAATCAATGGAGAGAAAAGAAAAGGCGCTAGTAGAGTCACTGGCATAGTCTTGTGCTTCACATGTGTTCGTCCAGTTGGGGCAGACCACAAGAGGGGTGGATCTAAGTAAACAGTAAAAAGAGAGCAAGTTTGCCTGGACCTCCTTTAACCATAGAAGAAACAAAGAACGAGTGCAATCTCAAAGTAACACTATAACTGACATGGGCCTAATTTCTTGGACATGAGTTATTTACCTTTAAATGTTGGGTAGATACATTTTAGGAAAAACAGATGGAGAGGATAAAGATGACTTCCCACCCACACAGCTGTATTGTGCCTTAATCAAAAACATCTCACACACACACACACGCACACACACACACACACACACACACACACACATTTTGCATAATCAGGGCCATCCCTCAGCAGAGCATTATATGAGAGCTAAGTGGAACATTGTGACTCCCAGAGAGAGCTAAATACAGAATGCCGCAAATAAACCACACACTAACAACAACAGCAACACACAGAGAAATTAGATTGGTTGGGTAAGAGGGGAAACGACACAGTGCAGGAGAGGGAAAGATAAAAAGTGCAGGTGAGTGAATGATAACTACAGAGAAGAAGGTCAGGGAAAAAGGAGGAAAGAAGTATGGAAGGAATAAAAGGAGTCAGAGAGAAGTAAACACATGTAAAGAGGGAAAACAGAATTTGTGAATTCAAGATATAAAGACACTAAAGAAATTAACTACTGTATATAGTAAACGCTAACTTTTACCACTTCAATATGTACCATAAATGTAGCTTTTTTACAGTGTGTGTGTGTGTGTGTTATTTTGTTTTTTTTCTTCTGAATGGGTCAAATTATTTAATTATGTTTTTTTATACCTGTAAAAAAAACTCATAGTTACAGAACCCGAATTGTAATTTGCTTGTGTCTCCTTGTAAGTCGCTTTGGATAAAAGCGTCTGCCAAATGAACTAAAGTAAAGTAAAGTATACCTGTCTGACAAGTGAATAAATTTGTTGTTTGAGTTAAATTACAACAGAAAAAAATCTTGCTCCACGTGTTTTTCCACGTGGATTTTTTTTAAAAGTAATTTATGACTTTTGTGCTCATACATGCATATTTTATTTCTGTTTTGATCCTTTCTTGTGTTTTTACATATCTGTCACACTTAAGTGTTCAGATCATCAAACAACAAATTTTTAATATTACACAAAGGTAACCTGAGTAAATACAAAATGCAGTTTTTTTTGTCCCCCTGTCCCCTCGGCAAATCATGAATGAACTATAATTGGAAAGCTGAGTTCAGTGTCACTTGCCACACCCAGGCCCGATTACTGCCAGACCCATTGATTTAAGAAATAAAATGGCTTAAATATCTCAAAAAGCGGCACGGCAAGGAAGCACTGTAAGGCACCAGGCAAAAATGTGAAGACACAGAGGCAATCCAGCATGGTACTGGGTAAAAATCTGAAGGAAAAAAGAATAGTTTTATACCTAAACTCTGCCATATTGGTGAGAAGACGTTGTACATTTCTTTAAGATCTTTGCCTATTTTCATTTAACTTAAAAAAGTCCCCCTAAAGAACCTCCAGTGTTCATTTTAGACACTTACCAACACCCAGAACCGACTTGACCCATTTTGGCGCTCTATGCAAGATTACGACTTTGCACCTGTAATCAACCGCCTATGACCTCCCCGGGGTGGGGGGAACAAAAACAAAAACACACACACATACGGAAAGTGTTGTCTAGCACTTAACAAGTCCTAGCATGTTTGTTCTTCTTGACAAGTTGGGTCTTATCAGGGCTCTTAGTTTACAGAATTTACAGAACCCGAATGGTAATTGCTTGTACCTTCTCTTTGTAAGTCGCTTTGGATCAAAGCGTCTGCCAAGTAAAGTAAAAGTAAAGTAATTGCATAATGTGCAAACATGCCGGCTCAGGCTGGCGCAATAACCGAGGAAATTGAGCTGTGGACGGATCCCAGCTGTAAAAGGACAAACTATTGTGTTTAACTTTATTATGAGGGTTCATACTGGGCGCAAAACCCAAATAAATAACTACACTTCAGAAAATTATCTCAAAAACTCCCAGCCTATGATATTTGCAGGCAACTTTTTTTTAGGGCTTGAAACTGCACCCCCTCCAGCAAGTGGAACTCTACGGCAGTTTGCTTATACCAAGAGCTGACCCTGCCAACACCCCAGGATTGGCGACATGACTTGCAGCATGACATGTATAACACATTTGTCAGATATACATTGTTTTCAACATCTAGCCAAAATGAAAGTCAATGTTACGTTACGTTATGTCTAGTCAACTTTAATTGTTTTTAAATTTGCTAAGTTAATAAAGTTGATTTGATTTGATAGTAAACACAGCACAGTTAGTTCATACAATAATGTAGAGTGATGTGGCATAGGGCAGATCAATCACATTCTTCATGGAAAATTCCCTGTCCAATTGTGGTATGACAAAAAATTTTATGAAGTTTAACAAAAATTGGTTGGGTGGACACTTGATAAGGTGGGCTCAAGGCACTTTCCTGATTGGCTGTACTCAATCTGTATCAAGTTAACAAAAGGATTTGTCTGGCAGAATAAGCAATCAGCAGACAGAACAGGTTAAAGATACAGTAGTAGAGAGCAGGACTAGATTAGATTTTAACAGTGTATACAAATATTCGGTTCACAATCTTATAAAAGTAGTTACATTTATAAAAGCAAAAATACATCAAAAAACAGTGAGGGACCTGACATATATGTGTAAAATAAAATAACAATCAGTACAGCAACTTCACTTGACCAGGTTTCCATCAGAAACAATAGCAAGCCACATGAGAAACACACACATGCTCCAGTAGTCTAGTGTGGGAAGAGCAAACTTTTATGTTCAATTAAATTTACTGTACAATCCAACAAATACCAATTTAAACCAAGACAAATGCTAAAACAAATATAACACAGTTTGACACCAGATGTAAGTTTTGAAACATTGTTTAGCATTTTTAACCATGTTTTAATGTAACATTGATGGGAACATCGACAAAGACTCACTCACCTCAACAAGGCCACTAGCCAACTTAGGAAAGCAGTGCACATTTGCAGGAAGTGACATCACTGACAGGTCAGAGGTCAAAATAATTAACAAAATAAAAGCTTCTTGAAAAAAATATACATACACAAAACATAAATACATATGTGTGAAAAACGTTAATTTGGACAGAACAGATGGATCTATGGGGAAATAAAAAAATAAAATCAATAACATACCTGCTACAAATGTGCCTTCCAAAACCATTACATATCACTGTTGATTCTTTTTATGGTATGGAAACACATGGTTTAGTAAGGTTTAGACAACAAATTTACTTGATAAACAGCCAGTACTCTGGACAGTTTCCTGTGGCAGCGAGGCAACATAGACTATTAAACAAATACTGTATTACAGTACAATTGACAAGATGTGAAGAAGATGTGCAGAGATAGTGCTGATGAAGAGTAGGGTAATTTATTGACCAATCTGGTGTATAGGTATGATTTAATTGCTGTGCTTGATTTTCACTTCTAACTTGTTTTTTTTTTCTTTCCTCTTTCTCTTTTTTGTGTATTTCTCTTGTCAGTCAACACAAAGTATTTGCATAGTGTATGCACTTGGAAGATAATTCCACTCGAAACCAGACTCTGTGGGATAATATTTAGAGAGTAGTTTTTGTAGGCTATTTTACTGTGGTGAATAGCCACACTTATTTGTGTATTTTAAAAGGCACACTGTGGATACAATGTTCTTTCTGTAACTCGCCCTCTCCTTTGTTCCCACAAAGACCCATAGTGACACACACATGCACAAGTGCACACGTTCTCACACACACACAAACACAGGCTCTTGCCACTAGGCCCTGTAATTGTCCCCATAGGGACCCTGTGACGACCTATCATCATCATGGGAGGCACTGACTTTTTTTATTTTGCTCTTTTCCCTTTCTTTATTTTCTGTCTTTGACATTTCTTTCTCTCTGTCTATTGCCTCTTTCTTTTTTTTTTTTTTTGTCCTTACTCTCTTTCTCTCTCACCTCTGTAGTCATTCTCGCTCTCTAGAGACAGGCCTAGTTATAGGCAGTAGACTGCATGGATAAGGGCTTTCACTTCATGGTGTCTACCGTAGACATACGGTAGACACATGCATGTCAAGGCAGAGTAGTATATAAAAAAAGTATTTATAAAACAGCATGTATTTGGAGGTGGAGCACAATAAAATGAAAAACAATATATGAAAATAATGAAAAACTTACATTAAAATCAACATCAATTAAAGCACTCCTTTCATCCATCTCCTGTAGTGCAGCTTCAAGAAAGACTGAAAGAAAAAATATGGGAAGTGGATGAAGGTGGGAGGATGCCATAAGTTTATTTTTGCTGTTTGTCAGTTTTAGATTTATTACTCCCTCTCTCTGTCTCATACTTCTCTGTGCTTCTTCTCTGGGGACCTGAGCTAGCTGAAACTTCTCCTACTCTGGAGCTGTAATTGAATAGCAGAGAGTTCTAATGGAGCATTAGGCTGTTCCCGTCTTGGCAGACCCTATTGATTTTGACTTTGCAGCATTGTAAACAATCCTGGCTAAATGTAAGTGAACGGATGCAGACCTTGGTATAGACTATAATTTCAGGGCTATTGCTGTGAAACTGTTGCGCTGTAGCAAGTGAAACAGTTACAGTGTAGTTTTGTTTGACTTTAATAGTATGTTACCTGGGATGGCTCACACTTACAACTTTCTGTAAAGAACAATAGGTAATTTTTGTTTGTTTGAGTTTCTGTTTATCCCTTTTGTTTGTGATGAAGAAAAGAATGCCACGGAGTCCTCCTGTCAAGCACACTTGATTTTAATTGCATGTCACCTGGGGCGCATGGCGCTGGTGGGTTTCTTTGCAGGATAATAGCTTTTTTTATGCTATTTTCTTTGATTGTAGTTTTGTCTAGGACAGAGAGTGGCATGTTTTTATGCTCGGAGTGCTTTGTATAATACCACCCTGTGAATGTGATACCTTTCACGCAAAAAACAGGTATAATTTGGAAACGTTGTCAACGGGAGGTCCAGGAAAATCTGATTCAAATTGGATGTCATCCTTAGTGGGTGTGTCACATATTGACTATGGCGCTGTCAATTCTGTCACTGTATCAGTATGTGTTGATAGCATATAAAAAAAGAGTACTGTACTATTGCACTACTGAGATGACAGTTGCTGTGGATAAGGGGATATGTAGTTTAGTGTGTTTTATTGCACTAGCCTGGATTGATCATGGCAATAAAATTGTCTCAAAGCAAAGTTAGTGGACACACTGCAGCACAAATGCTTACTCAGTTCTGACTGACTGGTGGGAAGTCCTTAGTATTTAACCTTCTTGAAGCTGTTAACATCTTGAGGATCATTGAGATAACATGTGGGTTGTTGGTTCACCTCACTCTCATTTGTGCTGTTACAGTCACATAAGTCAAGTGTGAATTGGTATTAGACCCAGTACTAAATGCACAGAAATACACTGTGCATTTCAAAGCCAGCAACACACTGAAGCAGAAGCCCGCCCACCCTAGAATGTCTGCTTATGTCTAGAACATCTAGAGTGGGTGGGTTTGAAATATTTGACTTGCTGTACATTGATTAATTATAGTGTCATTAAAGTATTCCCAAATTAAACAATAGTATTGCTCAGGTTTAGTCCTTGATATTTGTTGAGCTAGAATCTGCACCTGTCCAGGATATCACATGATGTTCAGGATTCACACAATTCATTTGAAGCTTTTGTGACTTGTGATTCTTTGTACATGAATTTACTCTTCGCTTGTCTTCGCCTGTATAAAGTTTTCTATATTTCATTATTTCCATTTCATGTTGCTCAAAAAGTATAACTCACTAGTCTACCATAAAAGAACGTGCTGCTTCTCTACATCAATAAATATAAAGTGAATTTGATTTAAACAACATGTCACCTTTAGCGGGTGGTGCTACATGAGAATTTGTCCAACCTTCAGCCCGAAGAAAGAAATGGCTTAGACACACTGTCGGTGATAATAAGTGTTGACGCCAGAACATGAGAGCTCCACCAAGTAGACACATACAGAGGGCTTGTCAGATTTCTCAGCTTTTTCCATGTCCCCTGCAACATTAAAAAAGATATCAAATAAGAAGTCAGTGGCGCCACTGAAGTTACATTTAAGATAATACAAAAAGGTTTGACTGAGAGCGGTTTGCAGAGGTTAGAGAAGTGCAAGTGGAGATTATTTGATTACTTTTACAAAATCAAAAACACAGTTATGAACTGTAATTTTGAGCAGTTTAAAGAAGTGTGTAGTTGAGAATGTACATGTGAATGTGTGTGCAATGGTCTGCATTTTTGTTCATCTATGTGGGCAACTGTCCAAATTCCTGTGTATACGAGTGTCCGGCATATGCGTGTGCCAGTTGTGGTCGCGACCCTTGTAAAAATAGTCCCCATTAACATTTAGCAGCATTTTTCAGAATGTCAGGAGAATGAAAGTCACATTGGCCCTTGAGGGGAGAGAGGAAATGAGACAAAATGAATAAGAATATTAATCCCTTCCTCCAAAAGATCATTCTGTCCCTTCCTCCAGCTGCTGTCTCAGAGGTCACATCATCCAAAAGCCACAACAAATCCCCTCATCAAAAAACTTGACTGGATAAAAAGGGCACATCATGAGGTGCCATGTTAAACTTAAGAATTTTGACAATGCTGTCATTAAAACGGATATTGCTTCACACAAAGTTCATCAAAATGTACATCTACCTTTGGGAGTGTCAGGCACCAAACAGAATGTTATCTTCCACCGAAACAAAATAACATGGAATTATCAAGCTTTTGGGCCAAACAAATCCTTTATGAAATGTTTGACTAACATCCTCTGTTTGCATTGTCAGGGAACTTTGTGCAAACCAATACTTGTCATTTTCAAAACATTTGGCCACAGGTGTAGTGAATGATAAAGTAGAATTGATATTTTTTCACATTGTCTTTACATGAAATCACATAGCAGTGATATCCTTCAACACAGCAGAACCTCTTTTTAGGTTTTGTTAGTTAATTATAATGGTTTTATCAATAAGTGCTGTGCCGGTTTGGCAAAATAAAACATAATTTTTTTAAACAAACTATTTTAGTTTAATTTCAGTCTTTAGTCTAGTGTTTGAAAAAAAATCAGATATAATAATTGGGTTAGGGTTATATGTACTTATGCCTATGTTAATCAACTAATTGTTGCTATTGAGCTACTTCTTTGTTAGTAATCTGGCTCTCAGCGGAAAATCATTCCACATCCTTAAATGCTACATTGCTGTCATATGCAGTAGTTATCACTGAATACAAGCACTTCAACTGTGTGCCAGCTCTCCATGTATGTTTAATTTAGTAAACTTAAAACACTCATTAATACCCAGGTGACCGTTTCTTATGAGACATTGTATTGTGGACTTTATTACTAAAAACCATTAATCAAAATTTGTAGCTCTGTGTAGAATAGAGTTTGTCCTGTTTTTTTTAGTAACAACAACTGTTCATAATAATATGGCAGGAAGAATTTAAAGCAAAAGAAAATTTAAGTTTTCATTGTAAATTTAAATTCAGTTATCCTCCAGTCCTGTGTTTAGCAATTGGCATAAAGACTGGGTGAGTTGACATCTTTTTACAGATGAATTTATCTTTTTTCCCGCAGCTAGTTTCAGTGATGGCATCAGTGGGAAAATTAGAGCCTACAGTATACAGTCCTGTGAAAAAAAGCCTGCTTCCTGGGCTTTTTTTTGCATAGCTGTCACACTTAAATCAAGTAAATATAAAATGCAGTTTCTAAACATACCTGTCTGGCCCTATGTGAAAAAGTAACTCCCAACCCCCTTGATAAATTATGAATGAAGTGCTATTAACTGATTTTGTCACAGTTAGAGCAAGGTGGACCCAGAAATGCACTTAGAGTGACAGGAAACTAGGTTCAAAGGAATTTAATAAGGCAAAGAAACACACAAGTACAGATGAACAGAAAATAGCAACGAAAAATCACTTCTAATGGAGGAAAGAACGATACAGAAGAATACAAACAAAAGCTCACGAGGAGACAAAAAGAGGGCTCAGAAAATTAAAACCAACAAAACCAGGGCTACGGACAGGGCTAAGGCAACAGAAGCATCACAGAGGCAGCTAGTGGAAACATCAGGTTAAACACAACAAGAACCAGACAGGGGGCAGAGAAAGAAATGGAACCAGGGGCCGAAGCTGACATGACAGAGGGGGATGTCAGGGGTAGACTACAGACTAAGAAACTAAACTAAGTGCAGGGAATCAATGAACCAAAACTTAAAACTATACAGGACAAGCAACAAGCAAAGAAGGAGATCAAAAAAGAGGCAGTAAAGACAAAGACAGAGAGAGCGAGAACGAGTCTAAAGGTGTGGGTTACGGGAAAAGAGAAAACAATAAGGCAGAAACAGATAACCATACCGTGGAGGGATCGCAGCAGGAAAAAAACAGACACAGGACTAGAGACGCAGGAGGTAATAGCAAGAAAATAGGACCAGACAAGAGAATAAGCAGACCAGGAAGCTGGGCAACAACAGGAAAACACTACAGAAACACACATACAGATAGTGACTGTACCACAACAGAGTCACACAGGTAAAAATGGCAGATAACCCAACACCGAAAGAGGGGACTAACAATGTGAGGGAGAACAGCTGGGGATAATCAGAGCAGGAGAGCAGGAGAAGGGACGTAACCAGGTGAGCAGGAGGAAACACAGAAACCCGAAGAGAATCAGAATCAAGGTAGCGAAAACAGAAAACTCAAAACATTCCAAAATCCAACAGAAAACAGCTTCAGAAAAAACTAAAGATCAGAGTGAACATAATCAGAAACAATCAGAAACTAAATACAATATAACAAGACAGAAATCATGACAAGTTCAATTTCACTTGTGACACTCAGCCTTGATTACTGCCAGACCTGTTGAATCAAGAAGTCACTAAAACAGAAGCTGTCTGACAAAGGGAAGCTAAAAGATCTCAAAAAACAACATATCATACTGCAATCGAAGAAAATTCAAGGACAGATAAGAAACAAAGTAACTGACATGTATTAGTAGGAAAGAGGTACTAAGCCATTTCCAATGCTTTGGGACTCCAGTGAATCACGGTGATCACGGAGAAAACTTGGAACAATGGTTAAAATTCCCAAAAAGTGTCCGACCTACCAAAATGACTCTGAGAGCATAACAACGACTCATTTAGGAGCTCATAAAAGAACAACATCTAAACAGCTGCAGGTCTCACTTGCCAGTTTGTGACCTCAAGCTGAAGCACGGTTTTGCAGCAGGATTATTAGAAATTGTAGTTGTTGCTGCCAAGGGTGACACAACCACTCTTAGTTTTAGGGTTCAATTACTTTTTCACATAGGGCCAGGCAGGTCAAAACTGCTTTTTTCCCAAAAATTTTATAATTATTTAAATATAGTATTATATTTGCGTAATATTAAAATTGGTTTGCTGATCTGAATCATTTAGGTGTAAAAAATACATAAATATAAAAAAAAAAAAAAGAAAGGAGGCAAATACTTGTTAGGGGCGGCTGTGCCTCAGCCTCAGTGGTTCAATTCCCGTCTCCTCCAGTGATGCGTCGTAGTGTCCTTGGGCAAGACACTGACCCCAAGTTGCCCGTGGTGTGTCAGGTCAGCCGCATATAGCAGCAGTGTGTGTGTGCTTGTGTGTGTGAATGGGTGAATGAGAAGCAGTGTAAAGCTCTTTGAGTACCAATAGGTAGAAAGTGTGTTATATAAGGGCAGATCATTTACCATAACACTGTATTTAGGTAAAGGGACCATGATGACCATGATGTTTTATTCTGCAGCCAGAGCTAGGAATTTGACAAAGTGTGTTAAAACAGTTGTCAACATAATCACCATGTCAAATGAAGTTTATTGAATGTATAATCTAACATAAACAGGATGTTGGTCTTACTTTCCCATGTCACGTTTCCTTCCAGGCCATACTGTTACTGTTTTTGCTTGGAGTATAGCACCACTTTCCTCTGCTCAATATACGGTGTCTTTGTGTCTTTTCTGGTTCATCCATTCACTTGGCTCTTCCACAGCTGCCCACTACAGTCATTACACTTTGTCAGTTTGTTTTGGTTCCTTTAAACAATATGCTAACACTCAATGTTTTCATAAACTCATCTCATCAAGGTACAAGTTTTCTTTCCAACTGGCAGATTCTGGCTGCCTTCTATATTATTTTCATGAAGTTGAGTTTAATCACTTTATAATTCCTTGACAACACTCTTTGTCTCAGCTGTCTGGAGAAAACCCGAACCCCACTGCTTTCCAATGACTGTTTCAAATATGTCTGATTATTGACTCATACATCATGTAGACTTAACTGTTCATTTTCATTTCAATTACCTTTAAACATTTCTGAAAACAATTTAGCTATTGGTGAAACCTGTACTGTAAATCAATCATTTGACATATGAAAGCTGACAGACCATTTCCTGACAATTATGGAATATTACTGATGTAGGCTTGTAATATTAATATTTCTCTGTTTTTTTTTGTTTTGTTTGGTTTTGTTTTTTGGCCATGATTTTCCGGCATATTGTATATGTCCCCCTTTACAAAGCATTGTTTCTTCAGTATACCACATTTCTAAAGGAAACTGTGGAAAGCTAGTTCACGTTTAGTTGTGTTTTTAGTTTTTTTTGTGTATTTTATTAATAGAATAGACACACATTGTCCCTGGTGTTTTTTTATGCTTCAAGTCTATTTTTTACCCCCTGGCGCTTTTAGCAAAGCATGCGTCAATGTGAGCTTTCTAGTTTCACTTTCCCTGCTCTGTGCAATGGATGAAGGAAAATTAATGAAGTTTTTAATGAAAAACGTCCTTGATTTCTTTTTACTGAGCCAACATGAGACTGTTTGTCCACAAAATTCTTGGGGTCAGTAAACCTAGGGAATAACAGTTTCTCATGTAATTGTCTCTTTACCCTAATGATTGACAGACACACACAGACCTGGTCCAATGACAGAGATGCTGAACACAGGCCTGAGTCAGTGTGGTTTGAATGCTGCTTCAGTAGTTTCTTTGCATTGCTTACATCTAACTTTCAGTGTGAATCCCCAGGGGGGGGATTAAGAAAGTAGCGATTGTTATTATTATTACTATTATTTGTGATTCACACAAGCTACATAATAATATAAACTATATAATCTAATAATATAAGACTTCCTATACCCAAAGTTATAGAAACATGTATAACCAAATGCAGTTCACAAGATTTAGCCACAGAAACACTTTGTAGACAGTAGACACATATACTAGTGTAAAGTATTTTTGACATACCGTAATGTGTGTATGTCAATGCAGAAAACATCTCACTCAAAAATTCACAGAATTTGCATTGTCAGTACATTTCTACACATCCCAGCACACACTATGTCTCTGCAGGTATAATGTATTCACAGGTTGTTTCCAGGGGAGCAGTCATAATCCACTGTCTGAAATTAATTAAGGGTGGACATTTGAATTAATTAATTGGATGGAGCGTGGCATTACACCGCTTTGGCCTTATGACATTAAACACATACCTAGAGTCATACACACATGCACAAGAAGACACACAAGCTTGCACTGAGTAGACACACACTGATCAGATTTAATTACTAGTGTGCAGATCACTGGTACAACGTTGTTCAGCCTTAATTACATATTGTACTATTGCTGTGTGTGTGTGTGTGTGTGTGTGTGTGTGTGTGTGTGTGTGTGTGTGTGTAAAGCAAGCTGGTTTAATTTTCTGGTGCTCCACCAAAACATCCATATACTGGCAATTATTTTGTCTTGTGGCAGCTCATCTAGAAAAGCAAGCGTTCCTAGTTTCTAAACTTCAAAACTGCAGCTAACAAATTCCCTGAAGGAATATTTTGCCAAACACCTGTATTTTCATTGTAAACACTCACTTCCTGCAGACCTGCAGGCTTTTCTGATTTGCTGACTTGGGATTCACAGACGTTTAAATACATGCTTATTGTGAACCAGTTTCATACCAAAACATTATTTAAATACATATATAAAGTTTTCAATTACTTCTAACCTCTGGTTCAACTCACTCTAATATAATGTACTCCAAACACAGGCTTTTAATCTGATTTAATTACTTTAATACTGCACTCCCGCAGGAGTGGACCAATCGTTACTGTCTCAGTATCAACTTTAGAACCATTTCTATGTTTTTCTATTTCTAATTCATAAATGAAGTTAAGTAGATTGCTGGCTATGTATTGGACCTGCTAATTGCATGCAGCTAAGTGGTCACATGTAAACAGCTCAATGTCTGACCTGTGGTTTGCAGTCTTGTTTGTATACAGTCAGAAAACAGACACATGGACACACAAAGCTGTCAGAATGACAGAAACAGTTTTAATTGTTGAAAAGTATGTATAGAAGAGGAAGAGATTTATAATATTTTCTTAGGCCTTCTTTAAATTACAGTCTGCAAGTCCCCAGCCATGGTAAAAACAGCCTCAGGATGAATATCATTATGTATTTATAATCTGCATTTATGATCACATAGCAGGCCTCCTGTGGTAAATTGAAGGGACAGCACCTAATGGTTAAGTGCTGCAGGCCTGGTGCATAATTTGAGAAAAGTACTGTGACATCAGTGCAGATTTGTTGATTAAGTAGCACACACTGTCCCTTTGGTAGGGGCTTACATGGGGCTTTTTTCTACCAAACAGTGCTATATAGCAGCTGCTGCTATGTGGCAGTCTTGATTAAATGTTGTTGCTCTTCCAACTTGTCAACCCCAGTCCTCAAGATGAGGATTACTTAAGGCATTTTGACAGAACTTAAGAAGCTGCTTCCTTTCATTAAATGCCGGGACAGTTAGTAAACAGGTTTAATGCTGTTCCTGGTGTTAGTCTTGACTCATTGTTTACTATTAATACCAGTATTTCCTAAGATGTGTGTGTGAGGAATGTTTCAGTAATTTAATGTGTTGTTAAACTAAGTTTGCCTCAGAGGTAACTAATTTACTTCTTTTATAATCCCATGCACCACAAAAGTTCCCTGTGCCTGCAGCAGAAAAACAGCCCAACAGCATTATACTCTCACCACCAGATTTAGCTGTTGGAAGGACTGTTGAACAAAAGTGTTCGAACAGCTCAAGTTTGGTCTCATCAGACCAAAAACAAACTTCTAAAACTCATCCTTGTGTTTCAAATGTTCATAGGTAAATTTCAGTCTGGCTTTGATGTACCATTGTGTGAATTATGGAGTTTTCCTTGGACATTGAAGCCCACCATGACAAGAGCCCTCACAACTGTTTCTCTTGAAACATGAAGTTCAGAAGAAGCCAGTTAACCATGGTCATGACAGAGGTCTGTGGATTTCAATGATTATTTTCAACGTTTTTGAGATCTTGCACTTTCTACTATATTTGTTGCCTTGTGCTTTGCAATGATGCAACGTACAGCTTTTCTAGACACTGTGAAACGCTTGGAAATGTTAGCCTTCCACCTTAAGATGAACATCCAAAATCTTCTTTGTGAGGCCCGAGACTGATTTTACATTCCAAAATGTACCACTAGGGGCCTTAGCATTGGTGAATGTTTTACTATGTAAAGTTTTATGAATGATGCAAACACTGGGCATAATTTTATGGAAATATTCCATAGTTCCTTTGGGGTTTATGAGTTTGACTTTAACTGCATGCTGTCTGTGGCTATAAGACCTTGATCTAACATAAAAAGGTGCAGGTGCTGCAGTTGGCTATTAACATTGCATGATGCAAAAACAGCTATGAAGAAAGACAGCGCAAACACTGTCTGGGTCTCCTGGAAAATAGAAACCCAGATCAAAGAAAACTTGATGAAACATAGACAAGAACCATGAACCAAAACTGACGGACAGTCTTGACAGAGAAAGAGAGAAAATAAAAGATTTTCAACAACTATCAGTAGAATTCAGTAAATTTGTTTTAAAAGGTGCCCAGTCTGTGAATATAGACCACATTTGCTGTATATATCAGTGCAATGCACTGGGAGATGCAGTTCAGTTGCGTACTATGCAAATGTTAAGGAATAGTCCTGCAGAGATCTCAAAAAGGTGTTACAGAAATCCAGAAGTAAAAAAGACAAGTAAAGGAAGTAATACAACATGGGAAGTAGATTAGTCTAAGCACTGGCATGACTGTCTTCAGTTTCCTCAACAACTGAAAATTAATTCAAGAGAAAAAGAAAGAGGGATTAAGGAAAAGTTAAAAGATGGCACAAAGGGATGAAAGAAGTGTGATTCACTTTATGCTTGTATCCACATGCTTCTCATGTTCATCTTTACTTGTAGAACTAGTATATTATGCCCTCCCTGGGACCCAGTTCCAGTAATATTTACTCCCATAATACTCCAAATTCACTAGTTGTTTAACATTGCTTTACCTTCTTCAGAAAATGCTGACAGTACAATATCTCAGTGAGCCCTTTATGTATGTCCACTTTAGGACAGAACATACGTATTTATGTGCTTTCTATGTTCTACTTAAAATTAAATTTGTGGTAAGTATTGTAAGTAAACACACAACTTCAAGTATTACTACATTGTTGACCCTTGTCTTTTGTATACTGTTCTAAGCACAAATATCATTAGTTAATTCTTTCTTTTCATTGTAAATTATTCCCAACATGTATTATTTTCCATGCTTGAAAACCTAATTCTAGCATATTTTTGTTTCTCTCCTGTCTTGTCCTTTAAATGCATACCCAATCCTCAGGCTCATATCTTCATTCTCGTCCTCTAAGTCTGCTCATTTGCTCTTACCCCATTTTTGTGAGTTAAGTAAGTGAGTTCTAACCTTTGTCATTGAGATTGTAAACAAAAATCACAGATGTTTTTGGCTTGGTTAGTGCTACGGTATAGGTTTGTATTGTTCATGCTACAGCAGCTCTAGCTTGATTACCCAAACTTACATAGTGTGGCTCTAATACAAATAACCATGTGTGTTAAAGTGAGATATAAAAACAACATTCAGTGTCCACTGGAAACAAAGAGCAGCTTTGCGTAAGTGTTATTGCAGTTTTTTTTGTTGGTTTCAACAATTTTATCAACAATATATTATCTCTGTAGTCCTGTCTGCCTGTACATTATGACAGAGAAATTCAGTAATGGCCAATCTTTTCCTGTTTGCAAATACTGACATCACGTTCACTGCATATTACGCCATGTTCACACAGAAAAAATAGCATCAGCAGTGTGCATGTGCGTTTAGGTTCTGAACACATCTTGGAAACGCTCAGAGTTCAATGAACACTTACTGCGGTTATGTGTGTAAATGCAGAAAAATAGACTTGGAGCCTTAAAATATGCTTCTGGTCATATTTCCTTGCATACAGCAGCAGTGACATGCAAGCTGACATCTGGGCTGTGTAGATAGCTGCATTGATTAACATAGGAGCATATTAGTTGTGAGAAATGCAGCTGACACACGTTCCGTGTAGAAACAGCATTAGAAGATTAAGTAATTCCAACAGGTTCATTTAGCTCCAAGGGGTTGGAACCATTCTCTGTCCTTTCTATCTCCATCATGTCTTATTCCTTAGACCAATTCCCAGATGTGCCTCTCACACTCTTCTCTCATCTTTGTAAACCATTCCCATGTCCCATTTTATGCAGCGTTTCACCATCAAGAGAATCCACTTCATATCTCTCATGTCCCGCCCTTGTAAACCATTCCCAGTAATTATGGAGGCAACTACTCGACTGGGGATTTCATCACATGGCTGAGAGCTCTGCAGAGAGGCCAACATCAGGAAATCCCTGTCACAGCAATGAGACACTAACAAACCACAAGACACACTGAACTGCTAGAAAATGAGCCAAAAAGCCCTGAGGAGCTTTGATTAAAGCCTCAGTTCGGAAACCAAATGCAAACACAAAGGTTGTCCCACTAAAGAATGTTAGAGAAGATGGTTGAAAAAATAATTATTTTTTCTCCCTTGAATGTGTTGTGTATGCAAAGAATGATAAAACTGCACAGAATTAGCATGGCTAAACAAGCTTAGTGATTTATCATTTCATGCCAAAATTAAAAAAAACAACCAAAAGAACTAATTGTTAGACTTGATTTCTTCTTGGTGTAGCATAAATTCTCAAGAAGGATGAACACTGAAAAAGTTCTGAAAAGTCTTGCAAATTATGCTTAATTCCTTCTTCAAAGTGTTTCTAAACAGACAAAGAATTACACAGCATTTTCCTGTACTATTTAAAAAAATGGGTCTTTATAGAAACTAAGAACATGAAAACTACCAGTCTCAAACCCCCAGTGACTAGGAGTATTCAGTTTGAAGCAGCCTCATCCTTTCCAACACTGCTCCTCTGGGGGAAAAGAGAGGCCCAGCATACATTATTCAGTGGCTATGACTATGGGATAACAAGCTGGTGAGGCAGAGCTAGATAAAAGACACATAAGGAAGTGTTGAGAGACGGATGAGATATATAATCAACTGACTGGTCACTTAGGAACTCAACACATGCTGATGCATTTATATTGTAGGTGCTCAGCTTGTCATATTCTAGAAAATTGTCAGTGATCGAACCTATATCTTTGCCACTTCTCGTGTTCTTCTCTTTCATTTTGTTTTGTTTCATTTCTTTTAACTACGCTTATTGTGTCTGATACCATAGATTAGATTCAAAACCCACTAACCTTCAGGCAAAGGATAAACCAGTAAATGCTCATACTTTATTCCCTCTAGCAACCATAACTTAGGTCCAGATTAGAGCTGGAACCAACAGCCTTTAGGCTAGAAATAGACCAGTAATGGAAGTGGTATTTATTTCAGCTAGCCATGGTGACTATCTGATCTGTCTTGCTTTGATAGAATGGATTGTCCTCTCTTTGTAAAGGTGACAGGGTTAAAAAGAAAAGTCTGTATAGCCATTAGAGGAAAAAAACACACACTAACACCCATATATCCATGGGTGGTGTCCAGATGACAAAGGATCTGTTATGATCCCCTGAGAAATTGGATGGATGAGACATTGACAAAATTACAGGAATAAAGCATCAGCACAATAAGACATATAAGCACCAGTAGGTGCCATGAATTTTGAAATACATAGTATCATTCTAAAGGTTGCTATGTGGAATATATCACTATGCAGCATCTATCTTTAAGTTAATGAAAGTGACAGGCAAAAAACTATCAAAGACAAATTTTGTAAAATGATTCATAAGGCTACAAGTGTAGTGGCTGTGTGTGTCTGTTTGTGTTTTTTTCCCCAGAAAATGACCCTCATTCAAATACGAACAGGTGAACAAGGTCAAATATTGTCACATTTACAATGCACACATGAATTACATACACATACAGTCTCTGACACAGAGCAGTCTCTGGCAGTTTGTCTACCACACTTATACACACACAAACTTCTCCAGAGTTAACTTATTCCTCTTTCACCTCAAGTATTTGTACCACAGGGGAATATTTCATGGCAAATGGAGCATTGCAACTTTATCTGCTCTGCTCTGCTCTCCTCCTCCGTCCTCTCCACTTATCTTGTCTCGTTCTCTCTCCTCAACTATGCCACAGGACACAGGACCTGAGGGAAAATTTGCTTCTATTGAGAAAAAAATGACCATGTTGTAGCCACAGACATTTGTCCTTGTTGATTTGGTTGCTCTGTATTTGTGTGTAAATGAGATTTCTGTATCCTATTCTTCAAGCCTCTTAATGTTCGAACACATATTGCATATTTAAATACTGGGTATAAGTATAGTGACCTTGAGTGGAATACGTGTTCTGCAGATTGGTATGTGTAGTCTGTAACCTGTTGTGTTTGTGCAGATACACATGTATATTTCTAATATGGCTTAGTTCAGCCCGTTTCATATTATAGTCCCACAGTGCAGGATCACAGTTCACTGATGATTCACTGTCATAACAACACAACTGATTTCATGTTTGTTTACAGCTGGCACAGTAATGTAAACTAAAATGTGGACTTCAGAAAACACAAAACTCAGTATTTAAAATAAGCCAAGTCCCCATGGCCAATCAATGAACTACACTGATTAAAATTTTTTTTACAGTGTTTTAATATAATACATTTGTTTAGATTATGGTTCAGTGCACATTTTCACTCCAGGCAATGGCCATTATTTGTTGCTATTGGTACCATCTTTTTTGGGTTAGCAGGGCCATACTACTACTACTACTCAGTGGGTCATTATTGGGGTGGCTGTGACTGAAGAGTTGCCTGCCACTTGTAGGATCGGTGGTTTGATTCCCAGCCTCTCCAGTCATATGTTGAAGTGTCTTTGGACAGGACAACCCCAAGTTGCCCCGGTGTGGTCAGGTCAGCTGCATAGCAGATCTGCCATTGGTGTATGAGTGTGTGTGTGATTGTGTATGTGAATGGGTGAATGAGAAGCAGTGTAAAAACACTTTGAGTACCAGTGAAGTAGAAAAGCGGTATATAAGTGCAGACCATTATTATGTGTGTGACCTTTGTTGTCACAATTTAGTTAGGTTTAGATTGTGGTTTGGATTAACATAGCTTTATTAATAACACTGACAGTTTGAAATGCACAACCGAGTCCCGTGCCTTGTCCTCAACCCTGACCCCCTCATAAACATAACCACCAATGCTGACCTTTGCTCTTTACATAATTACAACAGCGATTAGTGTTCTCCTAATTTTACATGCATTTATATGCACCTTTCCCAGTAATGGATGCAGTTGGCCCCTTCTAAACTTAATTATGGGTGTGATAACAACTGATAACTTCAATTTACCGAGTTATTCATAATTATAGTCTATTTATCACAGCAAGTACTGTGAAAATGTCTAAATATTTAAGATATTTGATATTTCATTAGTCCAGTTATGTTCAAACAGTTTCTCACTCCTCTATTTGATGATTACAAAATTTTGGTTAATTCCAGAACATGAATAATAATATACTCTGATTGTGGGCGTAAATCCTCTAATCTAATCTAAAATTTTTCTCAGATGAATTTTATCTTTAAGCCCTCAGGTTGGAATGTGTCATTTATAACACTTTAAATTTTCATTGAAAGTGGAGAAAATGAGTAGAAACTCCAAACATTTTAGTTTCTCCACAGACTAGATCTATATTATGTTAATAATCTCATTAACTGCACTAACATACTATATTAATTCAGAAATCAGTCAGATATTGGGGAGAACAAAGAAACGCCACTCCTTGTAGGAGGCAACCATGCATAAATCCAAAACTATGTATACCATAATATCTGCATACATTTCCATATTTTTTTTAAAATCTAGGACATAAGTGTCAAACTCAAGGCCTGTGGGCCAAATCCGGCCCGTCCCCCCATTTTATGTGGCATGCAAGAGCTTACAAATTGTTTTTCTTGTTATTATAAATTTAACTTTCGGTCTGTTGCAGACCATACAAACACACAAACCAAAGGTTTTAACACAAAATCTCTGTGTTTTTATAAACTGGCTGCTTCAATAATCACCTCTTTATATACTTGAAATACATCTAAATATGCCAAAGTTATTTCTGTATCCTCAATCATGATTGATGAGAGCTGGAAGTGGGAGAGGACAAGCGCGTAATCTTTGTCCCCAACAATACATATTAACCCTGTCAATAACTGTCATGACCTGTCACTGTTTTGTCTTCAAATGCTAAAACAAAGAAAGAGTTTTTGCCTGTGTCCACCACGCATCATAAACAATAAATCACGGCTCTCCTCCACTGGTAAAAGTCTTTAAAATCACAGTGTCATATTTATAAATTAACTCAATATACACTACCAGTGCAGTCTAGTTCAGGTTTTTCTTAATTTATTATTAACATTGTATATTACTGAAGACATTGAAATTATGACAGAACAAATGAAGCATGTGAAGCCTAGAGAAGGAGGTGTGATGGTGGTGGCATGTGACTACCTGAGAGAATCAAAGCGAAAGCTGGCTACTTGAAGAGTTAAAAACACACTGCTTAAAAAAAATTAAAGAAACACTTTAAAAGCACATTAGAGCTTAATTAAAACAAAATAATGCTGGATATCCATACTGATATGGAATGGGTAAGTGTTAGGAACGAAAGGATGCCACATCATTTAATGAAAGTTATCAACCTACAGAGGGCTTCATTTCAAGTTGCCTAGACATTTTAACTGAAAAACTGATGCGGCAGGCTAATCCAATTTGCTAAAATATCATTGCTGCAACTCAAAATGGTACCCAGTACAGTTTGTATGGCCCCATGTGCTAGTATGCATGCCTGGCAATGTCGGGGCATGCTCCTTATGAGATGATGGATGGTGTCCTGGGGTATCTCCTCCCAGATCCTGACCAGATCAATGGTATCAATTCCTTCAACCTCCAGGAACCGCCTGCCGTCTCTTGCCACATGAGGCTGGGCATTATCATGCACCAGGAGGAACCCAGGACCCACTGCACCAGCGAAGAGTCTAACAATGGGATTTCAAGGATTTCATCCCGATACTAATAGGATGACTAATGCCGGGAAGGGTGTTTTGTCCCGCCACTAGCAACTAACCTAGATGACCGTAAACACTTAATAACCACAGTGATCAACAAATTGGATTGTTATATGCTGCGAAGGAATTACCACATCGCTTTAATGTTGTTGCTGTTGTGATTATCAATAGAATTATTGTTACTTTATTGGAATATTAATTAAATATAGCTTCATTTTTGAACAACCCTGTATTTCCTGAAGGTGTTTGTTGGCTCTCGTTGGCTCTTAAACACCATATATTATTGTGGAAAAGCAGAAAGTAGACGACTGATGTAGTGACTTCTGTTTATAGCTCTCTTTGGTGTGTCTATCTCTAAAACAAATGCTCTGCAGTTTACCTTCCTCTGCTTTCCATCTCTATCTATCTCCCACTGCCCTTTCTTTCTATCCTCAATCCAAGATTTATCGCTCTGCAAGCCTGAAGCCGGGAGGTCCCTGCTTACGCCTGCTTCTTGTGCCCACCCTCCAACTCTGCAATTCTGTGCCCCTATTTCTAAACCCCCTCCCTTACCCAACCACTTCTTTCCCCAGGCACACTACTCCTCTGTCTTTCTCACTTCTTTCTTCCATCTTTCTATATCAATATCCACCTTTTCTCCCTTTGGTAAAAAAAAACAATCCTGCTAGAGTATCACTCTAGCAGAAAGAGCAATGGGACTTGGTGGCACAGTAGATCTCATAACCCTGAAAATAGTGGTTAGTTGATTGAGTAAACGTTTACAGATTCATAGCAAAAGCAGCAATTTATATTAATGATCCCATTTGTACAATATTCTCAACTGATTTGTCTGCAGACTCAAATATTGTTTCCTTTTGTTGTAAATAGTTTCTACAAACAGTAAAATAAAATGTTTCAGAAAGTAGATCTCTGCAGGATTTCACCATACCACACTGCAAGACTATGAATGTTCACATGAATTATAAAGATATTGCTTGAAAGGTGTGAAAAAAAGCAAATTATTTTTCATCTAGCAAGAGAGCTGGATTAATGGTTTCAGGTTTTTCAGGTTGGTGTCTGGAGACTTGCAAATAGCACACATCTGTTCTTCTTGTGGAGAAATAGAAGCTTACAGAGCTTTGTATGTAAATATAAAATGCATGTGTGGGCAGAAAAGTGCACCGCACCCACAGTACACATGGAATCACATGTGTACTGTGGGTTCACATGAATCATTGAATCAATCTTATGCTTGTGCCATAAAATGTTGCACGATGCAGACACACACACAAACACATAATGATCTTTCAAGGCTTGACTTGCTCAGTCTCATGGCAGCCGCCACTCTGAGGTTTAAATTGATTAAAGTCATCTGAAAACTGTTGACATAAGACTTGTAGAGGACACTGATGAAATGTTAAATAGATGATAAGGCCCCTGAATGCACATGAAGACCCTTGAACATATTAAATCCAAGTACCCAAAGAGTAAACTCATAAACAACACTGGTTTATTTCCTGTTTTACGACCATGGGGACTGAAAACAACAAATTAGCACTGCACAGTAACAAACACATCACTTATTTAATAGTCATTGCTAATTAGCTGAATTAAAGTAGAAAGAGGAATAGTGGGACACTGCAGACCCTTTATCACATATCATCATATCATATCATTTAGTTTAGTTTAGTTTAGTTTAGTTTAGTTTAGTTTAGTTTAGTTTATATATAATGCCAGAGGTCAGAGGAGAATAGCCAGAGTGGTTCGAGCTGATAAAAAGGCAATAGTAACTCAAATTACCACTCGTTATAACCAAGGTATGCAGAAGAGCATCTCTGAACGCACAACACGTCGAACCTTGAGGCAGGTGGGCTACAGTAGCAGTAGACCTCACAGGGTGCAACTCCTGTCAGCTAAGAACAGGAAGCTGAGGCTACAATTCGCACAGGCTCACCGAAATTGGACAGTTGAAGATTGGGAAAATGTTGCCTAGTCTAATGAGTCTCGATTTCTGCTGCGACATTCGGATGGTAGGGTCAGAATTTGGCGTCAACAACATGAAAGCATGGATCCATCCTGCCTTGTATCAACGGTTCAGGCTGGTGGTGGTGGTGTAATGGTGTGGGGGACATTTTCTTGGCACACTTTGGGCCCCTTAGTACTAATTGATCATCGTTGCAACGCCACAGCCTACCTGAGTATTGTTGCTGACCATGTCCATCCCTTTATGACCACAGTGTACCCATCTTCTGATGGCTACTTCCAGCAGGATAATGCACCATGTCATAAAGCTCGAATCATCTCAGACTGATTTCTTGAACATGACAATGAGTTCACTGTACTCAAATGGCCTCCAAAGTCACCAGATCTCACTTTTGGCCTGTACTGTATATGTATATATATGTATATATATATATATAGATATATACATACATACATACATACTGCTTGCTTGTCTTTACCAATGTTTGTCGAAACTCGCCCACGTTCACCACTTTACTATCATTTGTGCCTTGCTGTTGTCATTCACACCACTTTTTCTTTCTTAGTACAAACTAATTCTATATTATTATGTGCACCAGTAGGACTCAAAAAGACAGACATGAAGTTCAGATAAATCATCATATTCAAATGGATATGTGTACACAAGCTGTTGTATTATTCATTGACCGTCTGTCAAAGAAGTCCATTGTTTCTTTCTGTATGTGTTATTAGTGGTAAGCTCCAAGTCTAGATTTAATTCTTTTCAGGAATCCACTGGTTTTAATTAATATTTTTAAGAAATTAAAATTAGTTTAGGAATTGGCAAAGACAAAAAAGAGAGTACAATGAGAATGAGTGTTGGATTTACATTGGCTCCTCTTACAAATAAAACAATTGCTAATGCTGATCTGTCACACCTTCATCCAAGACATTTTTTCCTTGAAAGACTACTTCCAAGTACCTAAATATTGTATGTTTTAAACTTGTTAGAGGTGAATAATCAATCACAAAGAATCTAACACCGTTAGTCTGTTATTTACAGTAAATACTAGAGAGTGAATGCAGATCAGATGTTGGCTTTTTGGAAGGAGACATAAGGAGAATAATGTTGATCAGAGATAGGAGAGCTGAAAGCTTTTTATTAGATTGACAGCTAAAAGTGTCTCTTATTAATCACATGTTTATTTCCTTTTAGACAGAGAAATAGACAGACAACCAATTAGATAAGCAATCACAGAGACATAGTCATGAAAGCTAAATGCTGTCATTAGACTGAGAGTAAACATGTGTCTTGTATGAGGCTTGAGTACACTGCTGTGGAGATGGATATTGAATGATGTTAGACATTTAGTGAAACACATTTTAAGAGAATTACAGCAAAGCTAAAGTGATGACTTAACAGTGAGGATGGGAAGATTAACCAGTTTGTATTGGTACACGAACGTGTGTGAGCACAGGGCAAGCACAGCTGTGAATGAAATTTTGGAAAGCTGTTTCGTCTCCGTATAAGACAGCATTAATATTCATTCATTTATTCAGTCACTGCATCGTGATTGGGGTGTGAATTGTACTGTATTGTATGATGTGTTGTTTAATGTATCGGATCACTGACAGTATATCGATGCCCACACCAGAGAAACCCACCCTACTAATGCAAATAAGAAAATAACCACGTCACTTTTGAACCTTGAGGCCAGACGTATTTAGGCTGACAGTCAGTCAGTTAAGCAGGCCAGCTGAAAGCTGTTATTAGGACCCGTCTGTACTGGTGGCTAGAGGCTGTGATGATGATCCACCAGTTCACAGCTTATTATTACCTGACTAATTACACTGGCTACCCCTGCTGGCAGCCCTGCACCTGTATTTATAATCAAAGTGAAAATTGAACTATTAACTGAATTAATTGTGTTTTGGTGTAGGTTGTGTCAGCTCACATAAAGAAAGCACAATGTGTCGGCTTTTACTATATTTGAATGTTATTAATCCAGCGCATATAACATAACATATATCATATGACATGTTTTCATCTATTTTTTTGTGTGTGCTTATGTTGAACAATCGTGTGTGAATATGTGGTTGGGTGGTGTTTTCTGAGGTGGAATCATCTGTAAATATTGTAGGTTGTAGGATTGTCATGCGTGGCATGCTTGTGATATGTGTGTATCATTGATACATAAGGCAGCTGCAACTGGCATGAAAAGTTGGCAGCGCCATGTTACCATTTATCATTACTATATGTCAGTTTCAGTTCAGATAGAATAGATACATCCATCCATTATCTTTGTCCTCAGAAGGGTCACAGCGGTGCTGGAGCCTATCAAGATAAATAAATTCCCAGAAAAAAGTGTGTGTTGCCCATGTAAACACGTGCACTCTTCCCAGATTGTGTTGTTACTTATTAGATTTCAAACATTAAACAGTGTTAAAGATGACATAAGGTATACATTGTCTGATGGAGTCAAAATAAATGATCATTATGCGGAACTCTTTGCAGAATAACTTTAAAAGCTTAAACAATATACATGTATAACTTTAAAATGACATCAACATAAAAGAACCACTAATTATCATGCAAGCTTTACCCAAGATGTTCACTATTTCTGTACTGCAGGTGTACATATAGTTTTTAATTATATGAAGCCAGTCTCTAGCCCATTCTTGAGACTTGTGAACAAGCTCTGAACTAGTCACAGCACCCACCACCTTTGTGCAAAGTGACTGATGTAACATGCATCATAAAAAAATCATTATGTCACTTTATTTTTCATAGAGACTGCACACTTGAGAATTATAGATTTCACTAAGTTACAAACACCACGTGCAGTGTCTGAATGGATTTCATTAGGGTATCATGAGCTCAAACAAGCACACTCCTCAATTTTTGCCACAGTTTGTGTTTTTTGACATGGAGTATTCTGTAGTTAGTTTTGAATAAAATATGTTATTCTATAGAAAAACGGTAACCAGGGTGATAAGTGGGAGGAGTTTTTGATTTTGCATCTGTGTAGTGCAAGGCATAATCAGCAATTTTCTCATCAAGAAAGACAGTCCATTAGTGTTTACTGCTCCTAAATGTCACATAAGCCCCACAAGTCATGATTATTATGCTTAAATCAGCTTTTATATGAATATATAAAATTATATAAAATTAGCAGCTGTTTAAAATGCAGAAATTATTTACCACCATTATTTCCATGTATTTGCACATGGGTGCTTAATCAAATAACACTTTCCATCTACCTGTATGGTTACACTTGACAGAAATGACAGAGTCTTACACTAAGTGAATGGGATCAGGCCTGTTCATGCACACTGCCCATTGAGCTGGAATGATTCAAAGCACATTACATCTGTCATGCTTTACAAAGCACTCATCGCTTTAAACAGAGTGGAAAGATAATATAGTGAAGCCTATCACACGCCTTGCTGAAAATAATTAATCCTGCACACATGCATTATGAAACAGACGAGGGAGGCAATGCACAATAAACCACGTGGAGTGTTCATTTGTTGTTTGGCAAATTTGTTACCTTGCTCTCTATGAGTGGCTGATGTGTGTCTGAGTGAAAGTGCACAGAGACTGAGGTGTGTATGATACGTGGTACAATTTTAAATATATGTTTATTCAGGTGTGTAACGGCTTTACTTTACTTAACGTATGTTTAAATTGTGTTAGGTATTTCTGTGATTTTATCCACTGCATTTTTATCAGTGAGGCTAGGCTGAACACTTCTATGTGGATTGCAGTACAACTCAACTGTGGTGCAAACTACAGCCAAAATGATAGATACAGCTGAATCACAGTGGAACATTATTGGCATAGTGGTCAGTGCTGGTATTGCAACTTTTGCTGTGATCACGTGACATCCAATAGCGTAAAAATCATTGCAATAGGAGTAGCTATAAGGTGAAGTGAACATGGAGGGAGTCACTAGTATGCATACTCCATGAAGTGTGAGGATGATCTGGGTAATTTTAAAGGCTGGAAAAGTGGGGATTAGTTTTTTGCATTTTCTCCTCTCTGTATTTTGCACAATTGGGCAAAAACTTATTTGCCTTCATATTTATGCTTTCATGTTAATGAAGGCAAAGGTGCAAAATCAACAGTGTGCACTTTTTTGCTCATTTCAAAGGTGCAGTTTTCATTACGCAGCCTTAGTAGATTTTTGCAGGTATTTTGAAGTTTGCACATGACTTACTACACAAAAACCTTAAGAAAACCAGGGCCATACTGTAGTATGTATCCTGGAGTTCTAACAAACATGTTAAATCTGGTTCTTTACTCCATTCCATTAGTTTACCAGCTTTTCCACAGTTACTGTTTAGGCACTTACTCAAATAGCATTAGCTGTGGAGGGTTTAATTTTTCCTTGGACAATTAGACCCTTTAGTTTTATAACCTTTCCAGTGTAACAACAATGCAAAGGATGTAAACACAGTAACGAAATGATCCCGCAACACTAATGAGCACATAATCATACGAGTAGACACAGGGGAAACATTTATTCAGCATTAGGCAAACAAAAATTAAGACAGTTAAAAAAGAACAACTCAAGTTTCAGTTTCAGTAGAGAATACCTCTATACTATATGTACTGAATAATGAACCCGTATCAATTTAACATTTTATATAGATGTGTATGTTACATGTATGACAACACTAGGCATATTTGTCTTTCTTCTTCTGTGTTTGTGTATAACTGTATAAGACTATTTAGTCGTTTACACTCTGATCATGTTTGTGTTTGTTGAAGTCCCTGGACATTCTGAACTAGTGCAAAGGCAGGTGTGACATATTACAAATTTGGTCTTGATTCAAGTAAGCAGACCACAGAACAATGAATATTCATTTATGACAAACAGCAAAGCGGGCGGGCGGGTAAGTTAGGGGGAAACTGACAGTGAGCAGGAAAGAAGTGGGGTAGAGGGGATTTTTTTCCATTTTAACGGATCAACGACTTTCCAATTTTACAATTCTCATTTATAATTCACACCAGAATGCAGCAAGATATTAATTTGAGGAAATCAACAGAAAAATTGGGTCACCTGTAAAGTAGTCATTTCACACTGCCAAAACAAATAAGCAATTTTAAGAGAGAAGGGTCGAAGTGGAGATAAAGAGAATAAAACAGAAAATTGTTTGAGACCAGATATAAAGTGATGTACACACTGGAGTCAGAGAGAAAGACAAAGTGCCAGATGGGGCAGGCAATGAGGGAGAGACACTGAGATGATAGATTGAGTTTTCAACTTAATGAAAAGGAGGTTTACAGTCATTGCAACACACATCAGCTGAATGTAAACTAATGTGGGCAGCGTGTGACTCAATCGAACTTAAGAGGGGTGCAGAGGTCAGGGTCACAGTTGCATTACGGTCATTTAGGTTGAGAATAATTTTCACACGTAGTCACAGACACACGATTGAAAACAAGCGAACACACTTGCCGACAGCACACTGTTTTAAATACTTTTTTTAAATTAGATGCAGGGTATGCTGGCCTGACAGAAGAGATGGAGTCATATGTTACAGTAACTGTGAAGGCTGATACAGGCTAAGGCAGTATTTGTTATACAGGTCAATTCAGTACTGAGTAGTAGCTGTAGGGGTGAAGGCAGGTGTTACGTGAAGAGGCAGAGAGCACAGGGCATGTGTGGGAGTATGGAAACTGTGTAGGTGTATCAGTAAACATGGACTTGTTTGTGAGAGCGCGAGGAATATATATATATACATATATATTTGCAGTTGTCTTGATGATGTTTCTTCTTCTCCCTACGTCTTTAGGACAGTCCACTGATTCTTCAGTCAGACAGAAATGTGACTGTCAATGCAAGGAATGATCAGGGACAACTGACTGGTCAGCTAACCGTGGGTAAGACATGCACTCACAACATACAAATGCATTTACCTTCTTCTGCTTACCAAACTAAATACTACTTGTTTCTACTAGTGTATCTCACTAAGGCTGACAGACTTGCAGTTTTTCTCACCTTAAGCAATCAAGCTCTTTTTGGATTAGTAAGGGTCCAGTGTTTTTTACACATTTTCACACATGTAATAATACATTTATATTTATATTATATTAATTATAAAATTATATTTAATTTAATAATAATTAATAATGTATTCATCTCCTTGGGGAAATTCTTGTGAACAAGCTGTCCCCCACTTGTCCCCCACACACGAACCACCAACCCTGGGATGCTTAGATCGAGCTATACCAACTGAGTTAAAGTCACCTATTTGACATGACAAATTGGTGGAGGGTTCATAAAAAGGGGAAAAGAAATAAAAAAGCAACATTTTCAACAAATAAGATACTGTAAAATGTACATGTATCAGTAATAAGTGAAAAATGTATTAAATATAAGTGTGTACTATGGCTTTATGATTTGTCCCTATCAGATATGAAATCAGGGTTTCTTAGTATTAAAGCAGCAGTGTTCTCACCAAGTTTCATGTTTTTGGTGAATGAGTATGGTGGAATGGAGGACAGGAAATTACAAGAACCAAATGTGGAGGGAAATAATGTGAAGTGTCAGAATCTTAGTAACTTAGAAAATAAGGAATTGTGAATTGAATGAAGGTGGTAAAAAGCTGTTGTGATGCTAGAGCTGATTAGGACACTCTAACAACAAGGACAAGAGCTCTGATGAATATACTATCAGTGAGGTATATTAAAAACAACCTTGAACATGTGCAGTGTTTTGGTCCAATAAAAAGCATCTTACTTTTATCAGTATTGAGGACAAAGATCAGTTAGGAAATTTTGAATATTTTAAAGGTTTACAGCTGGTTGTTTGACACATATAACTGCTTTTTGATAACATAACTATGAATGTGCTGTTTCCTGGTATGTTCCCCGTGTTTTAATTTTGTATTTTTATGTGTAAAAACATAGACAAAAACACAACATAATAAATAATAAAAAATCACCCAATCATAGTGGTTCTACCACTTTGGACAAACAACAACACATAACTTTTTTGAATGTGTCATTATTTATTTGACATAAAATAAGCTAAAAAGAAAAAGAAAACAGGTGGGTATTACTAAGCACCCCCTGAATGTTTTCATGAGATTTAAAGGGGTAAATTACAGCAAGGTGCTACTAAACATCAGCTCTTGATTAATTTAAATTCAAGAAGAAGTGCAGACCTCTATAAAAGCAGAGGTTTTGGAAGATTGCCAGTCTTGTGCATTTACACAATGCCAATAACATAGAGAGGGAATGACATAAGGCTTAGAGAATTGTTGCATAGAGTAATGATGTCCTTAATGTTCAGCATTCCAGCAGAAACACCTCATACCCAAAATCAAGCACAGAGGTGGAGGGGTGATGGTTTGGTCTTGTTTTGCACCTACAATCGACCACTCTCTATACCAGAGTACTCTAGAAGCAAATGTGAGACCATCTGTATGACAGCTAAGGCTTGGTCAGAATTAGCTCATGCAACAAGACAATGCTCCAAATCACACCAGTAAATCTACATCTGATCAGCTGAAAAATAAAGGAACCGCAGTTCTAGTCAAAGTCCAGACCTCAACCCAATAAAAATGCTATGCTGGGACCTTAGAGCTGTGCATGTGTGTGTACAAAATCTCAATGAATTAGAGCCATGTTGTAAAGAAGAATGGGTTAAATTCCTTCACAGTAAAACGAGAGACTTACAGTAAAAAAAAGTTATGTTGTTGGTCTGAGGTTGTATTTGCCTAAACTTAAGACCCACTATGATAAGATGATTTCAGAATTAAAATAAGGGGTACTAACTTGATGACTTGACTAAACATGATTGTAAGTAGCCAAACTACATGCTACCATACTGATGATGAAAGCATTGCTAATCCAATTATTATCAGATTGGTGGACTTTTTGCCGGTCTTGTAAAGTTTCACACTTTTATTTTGTCTATTACATCCTACACCCCATTGCTTCATGCAGATAGATGCATTTTTATAGATATATGCCCCTTTTATAAATAAGTGAGCTTTCTGCATGTCTTGGTGTACTTATTATCCAAAATGATAGAAAGATCTACTTTCACTCCATGCTGGACTAATAGCTGGATAACAGAGTGGTCATTTAGAGATGGTCATCTTGATGAGATAGTTAAGCCAAGGATGAACAGCCGTTCAGTTAGGGTCATTAACAAATTCTAAAGTTTCAATTAATGGGGCTTTGTTAAGTGGGTCTGATGTATTATTTATTTAAAGTATAATATTACAGAATTGTTTGTCATCAGTTATGAATGAAACAAGGAGGATTTTTAATCTAACTGAAATATTTGTATTTAAAATAAGCTTAAGAGGGTTGGTACTGTTAGAATATGAATAACTGACTTATGGAGAAGCAGATATCCTGTAAGGCTGTGCATACATACAGTTGTGGTGGCTCAGAGGTGCACTGTAAGAAAAGCTAGTGACAGAGGTATGAAGATTATAAGTGGAGTTCAGACCAGGTTAATAAAAAAAAAAATAGGTGTGAACTTTTGGTCCTGTTGGAATTTAATATTGTGTCTTTAGTCTCTTCATTATAAAAGTTCAATAGCCACAGGTCAGCAGTAAAACTTAGGAACATTTCCTCAGGGTTGAAACACAATGAGAAAACACAAAGCCTTTCTTTGATCTCAATTTTCAAGACCAAGACATAGTTTAACAGTTCAGTTATGTGAAATTTAATTAAGTAATCTCAGAAAAAAATGTATGCTTGCTGAATGTATTGTTTTTACAGTTTTAACATATATGGGCTTTGTGAAATCAATAACAAGTCTTGAGTACAGTCAATACAATACATCTTTCACAATGTCCCTGTATTAATTGAAATTATATTTTGTGATTTATTATTATAGATTTTGATCATCACTTCTGTTATCATTAGCTACATCCACAGTACATGCCTTAATATCAATCCTAAACTGCCACACATACAGACTTAGCTGAAGATCGCTCCTATAACTCTCAGGAAACCAGCAACTGCATAAAAGTCACGTTAGGCCTCAATTAGTGCGTCCTAGGAGTCGGACACATATACATGTATGTATATATTGTCACTTGCGTTGAGTGAATAAATATATGTATGTAAACTTAGGTCTTTCTAAACTGGTAGCTGAACCAAATAGAACCGAATAAAGCAAAAAAATATGAATGGATTCTTGGATTCGCAGTGGAGGCGCCAAATGTTAAAGCATGATCATGTGTTGTAAAAAGTTTAGTTTCAAATGCTTGGTCTGTGGATGAGGGGGCACAGTAATTCATTTGGTGGGTGTGGTCCATGAAGACCCCCCTCCCATAACACCGTAGCTCACCCAGCAAGTACAAAATTAGATCATTAGACAGGTGAGGCGTTTGTTTTTTTATTAATAATTCCAAACATATTGTAACCCTCATTTCTGGATGCGTGGGTAGTGTGCTGAAATCACTCTGAGCTGTGGGTAGTAAGCGGGCTACAGGTTCTCTTGCAACAATCTTTAATATAGAACAACGTAGAAACTTTCAACTTTTCAACCACCTTCCTACACCATTACAGATTTTCTTACTTAACCTAAATGTGACACATGTTAATATAAATTAAATAATAAAAGTGTTGTAACTGATTATGGAATTATTATAATCATAAATAATAGCTAAATGTGAACATTCAACATAATGTAAAAGTAAAATAAATATACTGTATATCTGTTAACCGTGAAAGACTGTACTGCAAAGCATAATAATAAATAAGGTTACAAAATTAACTTGTGTGGTAAACATGCATTTTGAACATTTTTTCTTTGCATCCTACTTTTCCAAAATAACACCAGCCTTCTGTGCGCAAGCAGATAACACCAATCTTTCAAAGGTTTTAAATTCAGACGTAAATTCCAGCCTCCACAAATCTTTATCAGGCTTGATAATGTGTGTTTATTTTGTGCATTTGGGCAAAAATGCCTCACTTTGCATACTTATCAAGACAAAGGTACAATATTCACTGCAAGTGCTTTTTCATTCATTTCAAAGACACAGCCCTCATTGTGCACCCTTAATAGACCAGCCGGTGCAATTTCTTGCAGTAGTGATGGGTCATTTGCAAACGAGCCGGCTCTAAGAGCCGATGCTTTGTAGAGAGCTGGAAGAGCTGAGTCCTGTTGGGGAGAGCCGAATCTTTAGCTGCTCTATGGCACACTATGGCCAATCACATGCAAAGACAGACACGGGTCATAGCATTATGTGAAAGAATGAAGAAGGGAACACGCTCTAAGGACAGTTTAGTATTACAGGCCAGGTACACGGAGCGACAGAGAGACTTAATTGCAAGAGCTTTGGGAAAAACTGAATAAATTAGCAAAATTTCTGAATGCCAACCTGCAGTAAAGACATTTACTGTATATAGAGTCATAATGTTTAAACTTTGGCTTTTATTTATTTGATTTGTTCACTGTGGCCCTGTGTTCAGTTAAAGGTTTGATTAAAATGTTAAATAGTCTGTAATTTTTTTTGATGCAAATGCATAAAAATAAGGCATTTATAAAAATACTAAATAACAATTGTTTACCAACACACCAGCCATTCATAATTGCTAAATTAGGCTAAAATATAAGGCTCAGAGCAATACTAAATTAAGAGCCATTTGGGAGCCGTAAGAGCTGGCCCTTCTAAGGTAGCCGAGTCAAAAGAGCCAAAGCTTTGCAAAGAGCCGGAATTCCAATCACTATCTTACAGGTGTTTCATTGTTTTGCACAATTTTGTACACATGACTGAACAGTCGTGTGACGTATTTCCTGTTCCTTTGGGAAATCTTTACCATAGACCTACTATAACTGGTGCATGCGCACTGGAACCACCTCCAATACAAAGTACAGGAGAACCTCGGTTAACCCCTCCCACAAGACCGACGTTACAGAAATTCACGCTTTTGTTTTGTTTACAGTCAGTCAGAGGAGCCATATTTTTGTCATGGAGAAAACTAATTCAGCGAGAAAGCATAAAGTGAGAAAACATATACAGACTGGCAGCTACATGGAAAAGGCTAACTAAGCGTGTATGGTTGTTTGTTTGTATGTCTGTATGTCGGCTGGCGACCTGTCCAGGGTGTACCCCGCCTCTTGCCCAAGGATATTTTTTAGTTAGTTAATAAAAGAACAAGGTACAGATCTAGACTCTGAAACTAGTTTTTCTATAACAAACTAGACCAGGGGTCTCAAGCTCGAGGGGAGTGGACCTCCGATGGGGCCACTTAGCCAGCTCCCGCCCGCCGTCCCTCTGGGACAGTCGGGGCTAGGCTAAGCTACACCAGCTTCAAGCAGTCCAAACCTGCGACAATAGCATGTACAATAAATATTCTGCTGCTAGTGTATAAAGAGGATACTGCTAATAAAAAACATCTTATTTGTTTTAACTGTTGGAAGACTAAATATTATTGCAATTTTGTTCATATAACTTATACTAAGTAAAAAAAAACAAAAAACTTTTGAATTATTATTCAATTTTGCCCATAACACTGCGAGTAATTGTGATTAATCGCAGAAAAATCATACGATTAATTGCAATAAAAATGTTTTATTGCTGCCCAGCACTAACAAAAATAAATAAAATATTTAACAGTTTTGCCATTTAAACTAGCTGGATATTTTAATTTTAAAACAGGAACCTTTTTACAGCTGTTTGTATTTTACCTTGTGGTGTGGAAACATAGATTTTATCGCCTTAATTCCACTGCAAATATACCATATATTTTGCAATATATAATATAATATAAATATGATAATTCAGTCTATACTTAGCTTAATTATGTAATCAGGAATTGTAATTTTCATTATGTCTGTGAAGATTCTCAGTCATCCATAATCCATAATTTTCATTATGGTAGTCAATAAGCACATTTAATCATAAAATCACATGCATGACTACAAATAAATTCCTGTTATATTAAGCTACACTACTTATGTAATATAAATGTATTTCCTTTATTAAATGCTCATATTAAAATATTATCAAAAATAAAATTTAAATTTTTAACATAGATTTTATAAAATTTATTAAAATTTAAGATTTAGGGCAAAGTACATGTTTTAGATTGTATACATCACGCTTTTAGGGAAACTGTTGATCATGTGGATAAATTAGAGGTCTCAGAAACAAATGGCGATATAGTGACCTGCTTCAGCATTTCAATTGGATCAAGGTCTGAATTTTGTGTAGGCTATTCCAAAACCTTGATTCTTTTATTTTTCAGTCTTCTGGTGTAGATTTACTGGTGTGCTTCGGATCATTGTCCGGTTGCATGACCCAATTTTGACCAAACTTTAGCTGTCAGACACCATGTGAAGTTGAAAAGCTGTCATTAAGGCAACTTTTCCAATGAACCAAACTTGTTCTGTCTTCTTCCTCTAGAATACTTCGGTATAAAGAGGAGTTCATGTTCGGTGTTTGTGCTGCAATGCTATGTTTGGTTTTGCCAAACATGGCGCTTGGTATTAATGCCAAAAAAAATCCACTTTGTCCATACAACATTGTTCTTATGGTTTTGTGGTTTGTTAAGTTTTGTAAACATCAATTGTGTGTTTATGCACTTTTTAGTAAGAAGAGGCTTTCTCCTGGCAACTTTTCAATCATGCTGTTGATTTGTTTCTTTTAATGACAGCAGTCAAACTAACAAGTGAACAACAATTTGAACAGTACATTGCCATCCTCACCGTGGGAACATTCAAAAACCCAGATATTTGTATTGCTTTTCGGGTGGTTGACGCAACTTTTTTCTGACACACACTTCCACGCTGGTGGGAGTGTGCTCATCTGTCTCTGCTCATGTGTCTCTGTCTGTACATGTGCATCAGTTTGGAGCACCGCCGTGTGTGATACAGAGAGCAGAGGAGAATTGACGGGGGCTCCCTCCCCCACCACCTAGTATAATGGTATGGGAAACATTTAGTTACTTAGTTATGCCCACATGTTTTAATTTTCTTTTTGAACAAGTTTTTGTTAAATAAATAATGGCATGGTAAAAAAAGTTTGTTCTTGTTCATCTGAGGTCAAGGCAGATGGCCGCCCATCCTGAGCCTGGTTCTGCTGGAGGTTTCAGATTCAGGTTAAAGGGAGTTTTTCCTCTCCACTGTTGCCTAAGTGCTTGCTCAAGTGGGACTGTTTGGTTTTCTACAGTATTATATATATATATTTATATAATGTGTAAGGTCTTAAACCTTGCACTGTAAAGTGCCTTGAGATGACTTGTGTTGTGAATTGGCGCTATATAAATAAAGCTGAATTTAATTGAATTTTCTAAATACAAAGACATGCTACAATCAGATAACTATTATGTTTTCACACAAAACTAAAACTTCTAAACAGGGAGCATTTTGAAGCATGACTGTATGTCATGATTCACAATGACACAACGACAACATCTCCATTTGCTGTCAGTTAGCTGCAGCTTAGTGATTATTACTTATAATAGAGCTAGTAAAAGACAAAAATTTTAGATATATTTTCACTTTTATTTTATTGCTAACTTTCCTCCACCAGCTACCTTTCGACATTTAGTACATTGTTACTCATGCCTGCACCCACAGTTTCATTTGAATATTTTCATATGAAATTTTTTTATGAAATTCCTTTTACAAATGAATTTTATTGAGTAACCCTCCAGGTACCCAACATAGTACTGGACTCTAGAGTTCAAATTAGTGTATTTTAAATCTGAAATACAATACGTCCCTTGTGTACTTGGACACGCCCAAACATTTGTGCACATTTCACCTTGCATACCACTGACTATGAGCTGCAGAAAGCAGTTTCTCTGGCAAGTTTCAGTGATTAATAGTGGTGGGGCGTTTACTGAGGCGTTACATTCCTGCTTCTGATGTGGCAGACAAATGGTGAGGAGAAATAACCATCTTAAGATCTCTGTGTATGCCTACAAGCATATTGAGCGAGAGTGTGTGCTTGTGTGTGTGTGTGTGTGTGTGTGTGTGTGTTGATGCCGAGTCAGAATGTAGGCAACAGGAGACAGCAGCAGGGAGAATTTCAGGGCCCAGTAGAAGATTAGGAAGATTCTTTATGTCCCTTTCCATCCCATCAGCCAGCTGCTGAAATCTTAAGTGTGTGTGTGTGTGCGTGTGTGTGTGTGTGTGTGTGTGTGTGTGTGTGTGTGTGTGTGTGTGTGTTTTGTGTCACAAAGTAGTTACTGATGGAAATCCTACTTGGATGGTGTGTGAGAATGTGAGGATGATATCAATAAGAAGCACTTACTGGGTGTGCAAGTGTTTCAGGCTCCACAAGTTAGGTCATGCAGTTCCCCTAATGTCATCCTGACAAAGTGGGATGCAGTAGGCTGTCTGGTCATCAAGTTTTAAAACAAACTGATTCTGCTCATTCAGACACACATAAGCACTAAAGTACTTGTGGAAAGCAGGTTTGGAGAGTTTTAACAGCAGGAGGTGAGCTGTCAGCGATGTCAAACCTTCAAGGTGTCAGAACAGAAAAGACTGTGTGGGTGTATAAAGACAGTAGAAGTACCAGGCCTGCCCACAGGAGATGAATATCGATAAAACACTGAAAACAAGCCTTCTACTGAAATTACCATTTGACTCACATGTCAGGTTTTGGATCTTCTGCAATATGGGATAGGCTCCAACACTCCTGCGACCCTTAAAAGGACAAGCGGTTAGGGTGATGGATAGAAATCAGACAAACATTGAGGTCACTATGAAATATGAGTTGTACAGGCACATTCAACAGAAAAATGTCTATCTGTATCCATCTGTGAATTGAAGCTCAGTAAGACAGCAACCTAAACATTAGTGATGGCAAAATCGAAACAGTGTTCCGGTACGTCCCGAAACCTTTTTGTAACACCTGATTCGAAGCATTGTTCGGAGCTCTGTCTTGAGCGCAAGAGGTCACGTGACTGTTCCATATCGCGTTCTATTACTTCACCGACTGTTTTGAATCACCGCGGGTGATTTGCCCGGACTGCTTCCTGAATTGAAATACAGTGAAACGCAACTGAATAGGCAGTGGTGTTGTTATCTTTATCTTTACACAAAATAGTGTAGTAATTCCAAAATATAAATAAAAAAAAATACAAATGCATTATTTTATTTATATCTAAATCTTAATCCCTGTGTCTTCACCTGATATAAAAATACTATAAACCAACACAAAAAGTGAAAAGACACAAAAACACACAGGAAAACATTACCGTTTATTGAGTGTGACATTTTAGACTCAAATTTATTTAGCCACCATTTATTTAGCTTCACTGTGTTAAGTTTCGACCGTTCCAAAAGATCGAGTCATTTTCTGGAGCAATTGTTCCAAATGATTCGATCTCCCAAACGTTCCATTTTTGCCATCACTACTAAACGTACAAACTGTTCTAGCAAAGAATGATTAAAGCATATGAAATATAATGTTATTAAGTAGTACGGTCAAAGTCCTGACCTTAATGATATGGGCTGACCCGAAGAGGCAGTTTATTTAAGGAAGGCAATAAACATACCTGAGCTGAAGCTGTTCTTAGAGGAGGAATGGACTAAAATCCACAAAAGCTGACATGGATAGCTAGCAAAAAGTTTCTAGGAACATTTAGTTGTAGTTATTGCTCCAAACTTGTATCTGTTCTTAATTTGGCTGGGTTAATGACTTTTTATTTTTAAGTACATGGTGCTGATAATGAATGGTGTTTCTTTCTAAGCGGAAGATGTATCTGTAGCACTTAGTACCCTTGTGAGTGTTATTTATAAAGGAGCAGAAAGGAAAAGATCCCACATAAATACAAGGACAAGTGTGTGTGTGTGTGTGTGTGTGTGTGTGTCAGACAAGTAGCCTGGGGCATTGGTTCTCTTTACAAGTTACACTTGCTGTTAATATGTCAGTTTGTAGAATATTTATGAAGTTTAGGTTCCCTGAAAACAGTATAAAATTGCTGTGTAGTGTGACCAGGCTCAGGTTAATAAAGATCTGAATATTGACTACAAATGGGACAAAAGGGACAAGGTCTGTAAGGCCACTGGGGCAAACACCTACATAAGACAAGTGAGATTTTGATTTATATTTGCTTTAGCATCAGTCTAACCTAAGTAAGCTGCATGCGCTCAGGGTAAACCTGTGAGTATTTATTGAAGAATTGTGCATCTCTTAACATACATGATAAGGAGAAATGCTGTCTGCATGTTGTTAAACATTCACACATCATCTTCATGGGTACAACTGTTCAACTTTTGGTTCTGCAAATTAATTTCCAGCTATAGTGTATTGAATTGAATTCTAATGTAAGATGTGGGTTGGTAAGACGTGATTTACGTCCCATCTTCTCAGACAAAGAAAGTTTTTATCTTAGGAACATAAAAGGTCAGAAGAGGGAAGAAACTTGCTTTTTCCTATTTATCTTTTTAACTTTTTGTTACCTTTACTTCTTTCACTGCTTTTGCCTCTTTTGCCATTTTTGTCTTTTTCTTCTCTCCTATTACGCCCTTTTTAAATTTTCTAAGCAACTTTTCCAGTCATACTGAATTAGCTGATATTACATTGGAAAGTCACTTCATTGCAATTACAGAGTAGTTACAGAGCAAGTACAGACTCCGCCCCAGCAGGTCGTCACAACATATACAGTTTAGTTCATCTTAATAGTCTCAGTTAACTTGTTGTGTTGATTGTTTGAACTTAGTATTTGTAGGTTTTTCTGGTTATTTGAAAAGTATTGATAGATAGATGGATAGATAATTTATAATTTAAAGATGATCTGGATCAGGAAGAAATTATGAGTCTAAATCCTTGTGATTTGCACTGCAAAGTATTTCCTTGTTATGAGATCTGGACAAATGCCTCCTATTTTTGGATATTGTACTGCAAAATGCTTGTGGTGAATTTAATTAAAATATTTTATTATGTTATGTGATTGTTCTATATGGTTTTTACGATATTTTATTCTATAAATGCAAAAGATAGCTTTGCAATGTGTTATTTTGTATAATGTTAAATAGGACAAAAGGGAGCCAGCGGTGCAGATGGCAGAGCGGTTGCCCTTCAGAGGGGTTGAAAGAGAACGGAGATAATTAAACTGGATAAAAATATGTTTTATAAATGTTTTAATTAATAACAACTTTCAAATATATTTTGAAAGCAAAGGGTTGCTGAGTTGCACCTACACAAATGATTGGGTTCAACTTAAAATATATGACTTTTAACAAGGAATTATATTGGTTCGCTAGAGTAAATCTAGTTATTCGTCAGTGTTTTTTTCAGTCCCCATTTTTTAATCATGTGTAGCCCTCATCTCTTATTAAACCACCAAATTCCCTTCTGACCTTGTTACCTTCTCCTAAACTCAAGCCTACATTTATCACTTTATTATCTTTCCCTTCTTACACTAATTATGTTTCCTTTTATCTTAGTGGAATCACTCACCTCATTTTTCTGGCATTTAGCTGATGTGGCTCAAAAAGGGAATTATCACAGCTGTGAAAATTGGGGACCTGAAAGGAAATTGCTATGAAGAGTAATAGATGGTTAGTAATTGGTTGTAAACATCAGGTGAACATCCCACTTCAAATTTGTATTAAGTGTTTCATAATTAGGAGCCCTTTTGGATGTTTATGGCTTTATATCTGTAGAAATTAAAAAATATATAAATATATTATATAAATGTAAAATATATCACTTCCTATATAATCATAAGTTACTTTCACTCGATATCAAATCATATTGCTGCCCTATTTAAACAATTGAATAACAGCTAAAATTGGTTTCTGATTAATATGTGAGCTGAGAACTTGCAAAGCTGTCCATAAAATTCAACTGTTCCATTACGCACAGTCTAATTATGAATCAACATCTGCAAATCCCCCTCTGAGAAACAAATGATGTACATAACAATCAGATCTGACGCAGTAATCACATTTTCAGCTATAGTGAGATTTTTCTGACTTGATTTGGCTGACTGAAAAACACAGAGATGCTAAGTAGTCTGATTCCAATGTGTCTCTCCCACATCCAATCAGTTCAGACAGCACGTCTTCCTCATTTTATGCTGCGTCTCTATGATCAAATCAATGGTTTTAATGAGGCAATTAAAAATACATAGAGCTGAGCATTAACAAACTGGAATACACTTAAAGGTCCATCAGGGACTCAATAAAGGCATGCATTTACAGCCATTGTTGTCATTTATCCTTATGATTGCACTTAAATTGCACTACGACTGTCATATGGTTTGGGCTATACAGTTGTGCATGTATGGGTATGTGTTGCCCTAAGCCGTGGGTTTAATGAACCATATGAAGCCATCCTTCTGCACCACTGAGCTATAGGCTTTATAATATGTGCTTATGGTTGGACACAATAAAAACATGCCGAATATATAATATGTCAAGCTTGAGAGCGCTTTTCTTGCCTCTGGTATTGCGTGGACATTTGCTGAAGGTGAAGATGTTTAGAATAGAGTGTAATGTTTATTATTATAATAATGCAGAGATCTTTAAGTTTTAACACAGCAGCTAAGTAATTGCATCACTCTTGGGTGTCTATTACTGGTATCTCACATATCACTTGTTAAAACAAGATATAGTTACAGAGATAATAATATACATAGTATATGGTGTAAGTCAGGGGTGTCAAACGTAATTTCATCGTGGGCAACATTACCATTACTGTTGATGTCAAAGCGCCACTTGTAATTGTGACCATATGCAGTGGCTCGCAGCTCTGTATGAGCAAAGTGGGCAATTGAACAGAGCAGCACTTTTGCAGGGGCAGAAAACTGCTGCACCCGGGGTTCTCACATGTGAGCAGGTTTTTTTTAAAAACTACTGAATCGGTAAATTTTTATTTGCAAATCTTTGTGTCGATCTCTGATGAGAATCATGCATCAGACTGTGTGCGATGTGGTGCCAGAGCTGCGAGAGCGCACTGAGAGACACTGGCAATTTCACATGTGACGCTGTAGTTTTTAATGACTTTTACCTGTGGAGAATTGTTCATGATGCCTGGTGGATACAGTCAAATACTCTGGCATCTTGTGAGCTGTACGCACGGCTGTTAACATGTAATGACTGTGATGAAGCAAGAGTTCACTGCGATCAGTATGTTTTGGGTCCAGTTTCACACTGAGAGAAAAACATTTGTTTTGTTTTTTTCCTTTAGCATTTGAAGACAAACAGTGACAAGTCATGACAGTTATTGACAGAGTTGATATGTGTTGTTGGGGACAGAGATTACGTGCTTGTCCCTCTCCCACACAACCAGCTCTCATCAATCATGATTAAGGATACAGAAATAACTACAGCATATTAAAAACATTTTTTGTGTATATGAAGAGGGATTTTGTGTTCAAATGAAACAATATAGTTGCTTTGTGTGTTTGTATGTTATATTAGAAATAGAGCAGCAGTCCGAAAGTAACCTGCCTTCTTTCACTTATGTATAATAAACTCATTGGCCACTTTATTAGATACATGTAACCAAATGAGGTACTGTGCTCCCTCAACCACAGCCTGAGCACTTGGTGCTGATTTTGGTGCTAAATTACAGCACATCATCATGCCTTAACAATTTGTGCATATATTTTTCTATAACATTCATTCATAGACATTCAATGCTCCACAAAAAAAAAACGTTCTGGATCAGCTAGGTGTTGAGTAGGACTTATCCCGAAAACCAACACACTCTCTTAAGCCGTGTGTTGAATTCACTCCACGCAAGGGAGGATGTGCACAATGAGGCCAAATGTGCCTTTTATGCAGTTGCTGGTTTATATTCGGGATCTTAGTAAATCAGGACCTTATACCGTATGTTATTACTGTGTATAAATTTGATGTCAAATCAGCTGGAGCAGCAGCAGCTTTTCCGACAGTGCCTTCACATTAACATCAGCAGTGTCCCTCTTCTTAACACTTCCTGTAATGATTTTTCAAATGCAATGACAAATTAATTATAAACAATGAGTTATGAAACTGCTTTCCTATAAGAGGCAGCTGTAGCTTAACAAACTCTATTTTCTCCCCTACTGAATATGTGTCAACACAAACGTTGTATGACTAAAACAATTTTTGTGCTCTTAATAAAACAACATTCAAACATCAGAATCATTATCTAAATAAGTAAATAAATATTGTACACTGTCAGCTTTAGGCAGTGGTGAAGCCTCTATGTTGTTATGAACTTGGAAAGTTTATTGCAGAACATTTCTCTTTTACTAAAGGCTATAAAGCACACAAGTAGTGTTATTTCTACTATCCAATGTCTTTACAAAACTATTTAAAGAAAAACAAAATAAATTTATGTCAATTTATTTCACAGTTAACCCAAAAATAATGAAGAATGTTTTGAAGTGGCTAATTGAATGTGAAAGATGTGTGAACTGTTCTGATATAGGAATTAATTGAACCCAGAAGTTTACAGGAGTTTGCAACTATTAACAAAATGCCAAAGTAAGTTAGTAAAAGTTTGATATGGGACACATTCATATCCAAAGGCATTTTCTATTTTTGCAATGTCTGAGTAATAAATATGTATAATGCAGACTACAGCATGATTGGAAACATCTGCCACAAGGTCAGAGCGACTCATTATTTCTTTAGGCATGTTTGGAAAGCAAACACTTATAATTGTATCCATTTTATATAAGTATTTCTCTTATAGACTAAACTTCACTTCATCCCCTTACTCTAGACATAGAGGTTTAGGCACTAGCCTGATCGTGTTGAAAATGCTGTAATATGTTAATATTTATAAATCTTTGTAATTGTACACTGCAGTGTAAATAAAGACAACAAGAACAGTAACATAGTTACTATAAGTTAAATCACTTATGTACTGTAAGTAGATGCTGTGTAAAAACATTTAATGGGAGCACGTACAGCTTAAAAGTTGGTACAATGCCTTTTTTGCAAATTTAAGAGCTCAATTAACAAAATGTCTCAGTTAAGGCTCACTAACTTATACTTAAATGCAATACTATTATCTCCTGAAGCTTGTATTTGCCATGACTTTGGGGTAGTAATGTAATTATGTTCACAGAGGCATGTAAGTCACTAGAAAGTAATAAAGATCAGATATACTCCAGGCCTCAACATTTCATGCAGCGTGAATGTCTCCATATTGTGTATTGTATATGGAGAATGGAAACACTTTTTTTTGCGTTTTTTGATGTCTGCTTCCCAAATATGTGATCCAGTAAGGTGACTGGTTGTGGAACTGGGGCTTATTTGTTGCTGTAGTTCACATGAGTAAATTAATGGACTTCAGTGCAATATAACATAATATAAAATCAAACACTGCAAAAAGACTGAACTAGGTCAGCAGCATGGAGATCATCTCTGCATGTGTACACCTAAAGGTCAATTCACACTTCATGTTTGGCCTCAGATCGATCTCTAGTTGCTCTCCAGACATTCTGTTCCTACTGCAACTGGGGATATGGTACAGTGGACATGGACATGTTGCACACATGCACAGATATGATGGCAACTTCAGACGGTAGCAACAGTGAGAAGAAGTGCTCCTTGTATTTGACATAATGAGTATGTGATGATCACGGTGAACATTAAATCTTTCCCATCCTGACTTCTGCCCAACATAACATTGACACAACATGGTAGTGTTTGTGTTGTGGCTGATTGGTGTACTTTAAATATATATAACTGGTGTAAGAGAGAGACATATTAATACCAGACATATGTTCTCTCAGATCTAACATACACGTTACATTTTGGGCAGGATTTGGAAGGAAAAGTTTTTGATTAGCTTGGTTCACAACTTAGGCTTGGAACAGAGGCGTACTTTGAAGCAACTCCTAATGGAGGAGATCACACAAAAAGATATTTGTGTGAGTGTTGTCAGATGTTTTTTTCGTCTCTCACATTCACCAACATCCTGTGGGTCATTCTGAGTGTATGGTGAGAGTGGTGGTGTTGAAGAGAGTTTATTTTATGGTGAACAGCTTTGGTTTATAACAGGGACACAGTTCACATTATAAACTGAAGTTTTATTTTGAAAGGACAGAACTTGATGAATAAAAGTTTTTATTTGTTCTCCTGTTGTCTAGACGGCATCTGCTTCTGGTAGAATAAATGGTTATAAAAATTTTTAAAAAGTAATGTCGACCATTTTCTAATGTAGCGGAGTAAGAGTCGCTTTTCAAATCTACTCAAGTGTAAGTAAAAAGTATGGTGCAGTAAAAGTAACCAGTTTTTTCAAAACGTTACTTAAGTAAATGTAATGGAGTAAATGTAACTTGTTACTACCCACCTCTGGATGTGACAGTAGGTTTTAATTATATTTATTTGCTTGTCATTAATGCTTCTGCATAAACACTACAAAAATCCAATTATATTCATAACTATACTTAGCAATTTCCGAGAAATCGCGTGGGGGAGCCTGTTTGTCGGCGAAAAGACGCCGGTCGGCGTCTTTCCGGCAAGTTAATTCAAGTTGACAAAGTTGAAAAAAGTTGAATGAAGTTGACAAAGTCAAAAAGTTGACTCAAAGAGGACACATACGAAAAGTTGACACAAAGTTGACAAAGTCAAAAAGTTGATATAAGTTGAGAATGACAGAAAGCTGACAACATTGAAAATAACAAAAAGTCGATAAAGAGAAAAAGTTATATAGGTTTACAAAGACAAAAAGGTGATAAAAATGACAAGTTGACAAAAACTAAAAGTTGACACAAAGTTGACATAGATAAAAAGTTGAGAAAAGTTTACACACAACAAAAGGCCACCAAAAGGTAAAGTTTA
>JAUYWH010000001.1:16370620-16387909 GCA_034779795.1 Ctenopoma multispine
ATGATGATGAAAAGAGGAAAGTTGATGAGAAGTTGAACGATGATTCCCATAGACGACAATGTTAAAAAAACGATGAATAACATGAAAAGTATTAAAGAAAACGATGACAAAAATTATAGCAGACGTGTCCTAAAGAAGACGCACGTTTTGAAGATTGGATGGAATGTCTACGACAAAGCGTCTGGGCCGCATTAACGTCCGAAGAACGGGGCGGAATAATAATAATAAAGAGAAAAAGAGGATATCAATGGATATCAACATATTCCCTGTGATGATTATGCTGCACGTTGTTTAGACAAAGGAACGACACATAACCAAGACAAGAAAGAAAAATAATGACAACACAGTGACTGAATATTATAGGATGCGACACATCAACTATTTTATTTAAAGATTCTTTAAAAAATGTTTTTTCACCTGAAAGAACACTGGAGGAACAGACAAAAAACATGAAAACCCTCCTGCACACTGTCTTGCTTAAGCTAAATGTATTACTAAAATTAGATTTCAGTCTCTTGGATCTTCTGTGGTATCTAGGAAAGGCATTGCATCATTTAACCTACTGTATTTACCCAGGAGCCATCTAATGAGAACAGTAATCAAGGAGGTGACCAGGATCACCTTGACATATCCATCTTCATGTTTCAGTGCTAAATAACACAGATATCAATTACCTGAAAAAGCTCAACTTGGTAGATAAAGATATTCTAAATTTGGACCCTTAAAATAACAGCAGTTGTTTGGTTGTGGTTTGGGATTTTAAAAAGAAATAAGGAAAATGTAAAGCACTGTAGCACAACCTTTGCCTGTCTTTTCATTTGCAATTTCAACATGTCATCTTCCCTCCATCCCACAGTCCTAACTCCAGAAATCACGTTGATTAATATAGATGACAAATTGCACTCATTTATCTCTTCCTCTGTATATTCCCTCTATATTAATGACTGTAATCAACACTAAATAAATAATTTGTGTCCCTTAGTGCACGAATCTCATCGTCCTACATGTGGCAAATTCAAAAGTATTTGAATTAATAAAAAGTGCTTTGCTATGCGGTTTCTTTGCTTTCTTCCCTACATTCTTATGACCACATTTTCATATCGTTCTCCATATTCCATATATATCATTTTTTAAGGTGTCTAAAAAACACCTTGAAGAGATTAAAGGCATGCTGTGACACAGCAGAAGACCTGTCTCTCTCTTTGGCTTGTACAAATACTTCAAACAAAGTGGTGACCCTGTTGTTTCCTGCTGTTGCATCATGGCCGTGTTGCATGCTGTTTACTTTCAGAGGGCCAAAATAATACAGTTGCTTTCACTTTTGTCCCCTTCCATCCCTCTTTTATTCTCTCACTTCTGGATAGTGTCACGCAGCGCTTATCTCTAAGTTACAGTGGCTCAGTTTCAACTCCAGTCAACTAATCTGCACTAGCTTGACTTACAACTTGACCCTTAATTGTGTTTGTATTGCAGAAGTGACTGTTTGTTATACAACTGCTGGCAATTCTTCTTCCTTTGGATTTCTTATCACAATTTTTACTGTGGTACATTTGCAATTACCTGGTTATGTATAAATAAATAGACACCCCAAAAACTTTTAAAACTATAAATAACAACACATGAACTAAAAGGAGCACATTCTCAAATTAAAATAAGGTGTACTTACAACATAACTTAAAGAGAACAAAAAGTTGGCATGGTTACAGTGTGATTTTAAGAAATTGATAAATAAAAAATATGATATGTGTTCACATACAGTCAAATAACAGTAACACTCTATCAGATAGGAGTTAGGTGAGAGGCAGTACCATCAAAGACACTGAGGAAACTGCAGTATGGCTCCTCAGGAGATTACAGTTGTATACAACAGGACCGAGGAAGTATCATAAACAACAGCATTCACAATTTTAAAAAAATATCCACATTAAATATTCATTAAACCTCAGCCATTCCCTTGTTTGTTCCATGCTGAGATCCACAAGGGCTCGCTTGCTAGCATGGAACCTTGCCCCTAATAATTGTCTTATATAGCAACAGCAATGAACAATTATTCTAAAATTTAGAAGGATAAACATTTATTCAGCCTTTGATAAAATATTTCTGCACCTGTGCAGTGCATTGCATAATGTGGTTTGCACAAATCCCCCCTTAGGAGCATCTCCCCTTGTAGAACACACAAAAGAGCCCACTGGGCTTTTGAATATTCATTAAATTTGACATTCTAGACAGGAGGGGAACTGACAAGCATATAAACCTGACTCACTCAACAGACTGCTCATCTTAATCCACTGATAAGCTGTGCCATGTTTGCATAACTAATTGGGAAGTTTAGGGACTGAAATCCAGTCCAAGCCAAAAATACTTACACCAACCAGTGATCACAGATCACCGACCATGTTGTTATATATTGCAATCAGTCTTTAAATTTACTACACCTAAAAAATAATTAAAAAAATCTAAATTTGTAAACAGAGTCAAATTTATTGATGTACTACAGATGTATTTACTGTATACCTTAATAACCACATGTGACACTGATGTATGAATATGCCACAAAGTGCATGCTTGTTTTAGCCAAAGCACTTAGTATTGCATGTATCATATTGCTTAAACATTTTCCCAAGCACACACATTCTCTTTTTCAGGGTAAAATTATAAAGATGCCATTGCATCTACTCTTATTGCAAAAATCTTTTTGGGTGAGCAAATAAGAAGAGATTGTAGAAAGTAGATTTAGAGTCCCAAAGTCCCTCTAACCTTTTAGTCTGGACATCAGAAGCTATACTCCAAATTATAAAAGGTGAAATGTTATTTAGCCAATGGCCAGATCCAGCCAAGCATTAAAAGCACCCAGAAACAACCATAAAATCCACATTTAACCAGCGAAAGGACATGAAAGTCTGGGTCATATGACGTCATATTCTACTTAAAAGCATTAATGATGTATTTAACATATTGCCGTATTTTGACAAAAGGAAAACCATAGAGTGATTTAAATGAGACAAAACATTTTGTTCTATAGCTAAAGGACAAAAATGCACTAATTTTAATTTTAAATGTTTCTTGCCTGGAGAATATATTAGCACATTAGCGCATATGCAAATATGCATAGCCATGTATGCACAAAGTATTTTCAACACCAGACACACATGTTGAGAACAAATATTTACATGAATGTCACATACTGTTTCATCCCCTCCTGTGATCTCTTACAGTGTGAGATAAGGATAGCAAGGGAAAGAAAGGAGAGGGTGATGGGAGCCATAGTCACAAAGCACATTGAAGCTGGTTTTAATTAAAAATTCATCTTGACCTGTTTGGGAAAATCAACCATGTACGTTGTGTTTACTGGGCTTAGCCACAGTCCTCTTTGTAGCTATTCCCCAGTCCTTTTACGCTGTCTTATTGCATCATATACCTTAATTGCTAGAAGCCCTAATTTAAAGCCTTGAATTAAAAATCCAGGATAGCAAACCCATATAACTTTATTATGGCCTCAGTGCTTTAATGTGCAGTAGTAAAAAAGTTACATGGGCACTATTTAATCTCCTCTATTCATTAATTTCAGAATACACATCTGGACTTAGAATTCCAATGAAGTATATGAAGTTAAATAAATGAGTTCTTTTGTTTTTACCCTACTCGGGACTTTGGACTGCAGGAGCAAGTAAACAACCTCTCTAACAGAGGCAGATTTAACTGAAAGTTGCAAAAAAGAAACAGAACCTAGAAATACACAAATGACCATCAAAGGACAGGCTAGATAATGTATACATATATACACAAAATCTCATTCTCTCTATTTATGGTGGCAAATAAGTGTATTTCCCAAAATTATTAAACTATTCCTGCACCTAGTATAAGACACTGAGTTTGAGATGTAAATTTAAAGCACTTTCTTGAGTCTGACCATGTATCCATCTATGATTGATGTGATTTAAAATATGTACTTTTGATTAACATTCTTTTTGAATTGTGTAAATAGTCAGAATTTTGCTATATATACAATATAAAACAGGAGGCTGAAATAAATGGAAATAAGTGAGCTGAGCATGTATTTGTCATCCCAGTTTAAATATAGCATTTATGTTCGAAATTGGAAATATTCCTATACAGTGCTGTAGTACCATTATTAAAATATTAAAATGTCAGTGATATTTGATGGCTACCCTAATGTTCCTACAGATTTAAACTCATGTTACATGCCTGTGATGGGTAAACGTTCATATGTGACTCAGGGCCTCAGTCACATGTACTTTTATGCTTCTTTTTTGCCAGTTTCTTTCTGCAGCACCTCTCTTCATCAGCGATGTATTCTAAAAGCTTTATTATTCCTGAAGGATCCTGCTGAGGGAGGCACTTGTGACAACAGAGGAGATCCTGTCAGGAAGTGATTATTTAAATCAGTGCATCAATTAACATGTCTGCCTAACGAGGAGACCTGTTGTTATTGGTGACAGCAGAATTACTCTGGTGTTATCAGTGGGAGAGACATTTTCAGTGGCAAATTAATTGACCAAAAGCTCTTAATCTACACAGAATTAACATTACCTACACGTGGATTGTGACAAGATGAACAAAGAAGATCAGATAGTTATTGTTGATTAATTAACATTTCCCCATGTTGTTGACAATGAAATATGTAAAAACGTGTACAGTAAAGACAAGTAACACAATGGAGTCATGTTATGTCACAAAGTGTGTAAACTTTAGTACAAAACCAGAACCAGAGAACCTTAAAATTTCTGCTTCTGCTTTAATCTTTTCAGTGTTGTCTGTGAGAATAAACATTTTAATAGTGACTACAGATAGAATACATTTTTCTTCCATTTTGCAGTTTAGAGGATCACTGACTGACGCTTCAGTTACAACTAAAGTCAACCTTCGTAGAAGGAAAAAAAACACAAAGTGAACACATTTACCATTTAACTTCCCATTGCTACATCACATCACTGATCATTTGCATTAAGGAAAAATGCTTAGCTGAGATATTTCTACCATCCACCTCCACCCCAGTGTATGTCAGTCATTTTCTCTGAGCAATCAAATATTTTCTTCCAGTTTCCTCAGAATACATTTTCCAAGGTTTCTCTGCCATTAAAGTTTCCCACCCCGTGCTGTTTCGGAATCTTTAATACGCCTCCCTACTGAGGAGACAAGGAAAATGTCTTTCAATAAGACTCAGCACTACTAGCTGTATTATATGACAACAGCTGAACAGAGAACTAGCTCAATGTCAAACACAACAACCAGCACATCTTTATTTTCTTCTCTCATCTTGTCTTCTCAGACTCAAACCTTGTTTTTCCTTCTTCCACATCAGACAATAGTTTTTTACTATATTCCCCTCAGCCTTTCATCAAGTCTTTACACATGTATATTAAGTCTTTTAAGTATTTCAAAGCACAAACCTTAGTTACTTTTTTATAGAGTCAGAGTTAGAGGCTTAAGGAGGGAAAGATAGACAGGATCAAGACTGTGAGAGAGAAATGAGAAACAAAACATCATTCCAGATTGATAGAAGCTAATAAAGTTTGATTACGACTGACAAGGCACTCTGAGTTTCTAATTGACACCTGTAAGAACCTGGGAGCTAAGACAGTGAACGAAGGTGATGGGGTAAAGAGAAAGACACATTTATTTAGGTGCAGCAGTGCATCCACAGTCCAATTCACTAAATGAAGGGAACAAGAATGAGTACAGACAAACTGACATTGTGACCATTGTGGGTAATTTAAATACTGTAAGTAGATCAACCTATCAACCTTTCTGCTCTTTTCTCTTTTTTTATTATCTAGAAAATCCAGTTGGAAAATCTCAGTAGATTTCTCAACTATTTAGAACAAACTCAGTGTTTCTGAGGTTTCTGAGATCAAGGTTAAAGTATTACCTCATATGTTTCTTATCGCCTTAAGGATAACATAAAACACTGCTGTAATAAGATAACGGCATTGCTCTATGTGCAAAACAGTATGTAATAAGGCATCACTTAAACCAAAACAACATACAGACACAACACACAAACATATCATGACCTCCTGTTTGTTAACAACATAGGGGCCCCACAGGGAGGCACCATCTCCCCAGTTCTGTTTACTCTGTATACAAACAAATGTAGAGAAAGATTATCCTAAGTGCTCCATTTGACAATATAGTGATTGCATAGATGAAGCAAGGTATGTGTGGATGTTCACGTTCAAGTGGCTTTTATTGTCATTTCAACATATACATACATGTGGCACAGTGTACAGTGAAACGAGACAACGTTTCTCTAGGACCAAGGTGCTAAATATAAGACAACAAGTACAGAAGGTGCAACAGAAGACATGTGTGCAACCATGTGTAAAAACAGCATAAAAAGCAGTGTGTGTGCAAACAGTGCAGACATCATGAGACAAGACGGTAAAAGGACAAAAAGAAATATAAGCCAATAGGCTGTAACAAGTAATGGGGACTGCATTGACATTGTAAATGAATATTATTATTTAGAGGCACTCACCGAAGTAAAACTTCCATGGGACTTATAGCAGTCATTTCCAGTAAAGGGCTAAGTGTGATTATGTTTCATGTGCAAACTTCGGCAGTTTGGAGCTGATAGACAGACTTAATAACTAACATTCACTTACCTATGTACTGTCAAAGGTATTTTTTGACCAAAACTTGCTTTGTCAAACCCTTGTATTTCTTTTCAAAGGATATCTTTGTCCTAAAGGCATAAGCATGAAGGGAACTAAACTTTGCATCTAGTAATATTTTGCCATGCTGATTATGCTCTCGTATGCTAAGGTTTCTGTATTTTTCATTTCATATTTATGCTGTCACCATAGTATAATTAAAACAAACACAATTTGGATCAGCAACATACAATAGTATCACAGCTACTTGGATCACGGTAGGTGCTAAGCTATGTTCAATCAAACCAGTAGCTCTACCGATATTGTCCCTGTGTCACAGTAAGATAAATCTGGCACATTTCTGGGATTTAGAGTCCAACTGTGGTCATTCGAAGTAAACCGCCAGCTCTAAAATTTCTGTAAAAAGCTTTGGACAAAAACATCTATTACATGACACAATTTAATGTTCCGTGAATGTTCTTTTGCTTTCAGTATAACCCTCTGCCTCGCTCACTCTCTCACTCTCTCAGGTTCTGAGATGGTGGAGGCTCAGTGTCAGAGGTTTGAGGTGAGGAGTGCAGATGGAGAGACAGTTCTGTTCTCAGCAGATGAAGAGGAGATCAGCATCGGTACAGAGAAACTAAGAGTCACAGGTAGAGTAAGCACTAAGACTACAACACACACATGCTTTACATAAAATGCCCATTATCTTTATATATATATATATATATATATATATATTTTTTTTTTTTTTTTTTGTTTCATTTTTGGCTACCATTTTTAACTACTATTAGTTCAAGGAATATTTTTATATCAACATCATGATTTGTCGCTGATGTATAATTAGGGATGCAAACAAATTACACAACAGTTTATAGTATAAGGATAAAGCTATAAATGAAAAACAATCATTCCACATCCATATTTATTGTAAATACAGATCACTCACAGTTGTGACAAGCTCCCACGCTCAGAAACAGTGATGGGGAAACAGTGGACTCGTTCCTGCTGATTAGAATGGTTGCTTTAAGACACACAGCTTACAGCACAAACACAAAGAGAGAGAGAGTGCTCTTGAAGACTGCATAGACTAACACCATCTACCTAAAGCATTTATCAGTTTCTGTTTTATCCACCCCTTCTTCTGTCCTTGTCATTGCTAAATCCATAATACTTTCATGCAACAGACCAAAACAATGTCTTGTCCACTTGACACGACATGCGTGTCAACTACAGTAAAGTTTCATTAGATTATTGGTGTGAGGCTATTTTCCTTCAATATATTTAAATTTTTCTCTGTGCACACCTTAATATGCTTCAAATGAACCAAAGAATACATTCCCCAAACTGTGACTAGAAAACTAAATGGGTCCATTTTTTTACTTGAACTGCTTCACACTTAATAGTAGCAATAGTAGAGAAACAATTGTGCAATGTTCAGTTGGCTTTAAACTTCAGAAAAGAACAACAGTACTTCTCCTAATTTCTATCCTTTGGAAGTTTAACTGCACCTCTTTTGAGATCCTTATCCTTCTCGTAGGACCTCCTGAGTCTTGCAAATTATCATGTGCTGCTCCAATTTCAAGCAACAGCCTTTTTGCTATCTGTGTGCCCACCATTTGTCAGTCTTCTTGTAGAGTATTAGGTTCGTAGTAGTGCTGAGTTTCCAAAATGCTTTCTACAGCCTCAGCGGGAGTCATGACCAGCCTTCCCTCAAGCATCTGTTCAGGGCTGCAGGTTAAAACAGAGGTGCCAGCTGAACATAGGTGGTAAAACTCTGCATTATGAGTACTCACCAAGTATGTTCATACCAAATCCCACTATTTTGCATTATATTCTTAAAATATGTTTTGAAGGAATTATGATGCCACATTAATTTTTTTTTTTCAGAGAAATACAGAACACATACCATTTCAGGGTCACGGAGGTCATCCTTTTAATTAAATATAAATTCCCATTCCATACTTGTTTTCTCATTTATGATGCATGCTACTATATTTAAAATATTCTATTTATTTCAGCATAATCCGTTTATTGCACATAAGATCCAGGCAGTGTGTCATACATTTTTATTTTCTGCCACAGTTCCATCAACCAAGATATGAAGATATGATGATGCAATGTTGTCCATGCTTCCACACAGAATACTAGTGTGATGTTTTTATGTGTTTTTCCTTTCATCCACTCTTACCCGCTCTGTAGGGAATGAAGGCGTGGTGTTTAGCCATTCTGTAGAGACATCACATGTCAGAGCAGAACCTTTCCAGGACCTAAAGTAAGTACTCAGTAATTTCCTCAGTATGCATCTGTGTGTGTGTGTGTGTGTGTGTGTGTGTGTGTGTGTGTGTGTGTGTGTGTGTGTCAGACAAGTAGCATGGGGCATTGGTTCACTTTACAAGATTCCCTTTTTGGTAATATTTCAGTATCTTTTATGGATTTGATGATGTTTGGAATAGTTACTAACACAGTAACACCATATATAACAATTTAGGGAAATTGCGTTTCAATGTAAAAACTAAAGTTGCTTAGTTATTGTCAGCGTAAAGATAAGTTCTGATGACAGAGAGAATAAGCGCCCCACAGGCCAAACTGCACAGAGCTCAGGCTGTTCCACTCACACACACACACAGCACATGTAGTGATTGGTGTAACGTTTGTGTCAGAGTAAGTTATTTTATAGTGATGTGAGCTATTAGGGCTGTGTATTAGTAACTGACAGGTGGTCCTTGATAATTTTATAACGCAAACAACGTCTTATCTAACGTTGCTTCTGAAAACAACAACTCAGACTGTTGGTCCCCCTGTTACCACATTAGGATGTGCCACATCAACTAAATGTGTGTATTTTTTGTGTAAACTCTCTCCTGAAGTGTGTTTTAGGTGTCTTTCTTGGGTGTTTGATGATTTCATTAGTTGTGTTGCAGCCTCATTTGGATATTGTCAGACAGAATTTAGCTGAAGTAGCTTTTGACCAGGGAGGAAAAGATAAACAAGGAGAGAAGAAGGGACAGATATGGAGGAGGAGAAAGAAACTAAATTATAAGTTAATGAAACGAAGATGCATTGAGTGCTCCACACAAGGAAAGAGCATGAACAAGAAAAAAAAAAAGAAAACACAAAACAGGACAGGTAGAGGAATAAGCAGGTCTAGGTTAGGGCTGATGAAGGCGACAGTCTAAAGATAAAGAAAAAGTTGGCAGAGGGCGGAGGAGGGTGACAGAGAAAAAAAGTTCAGAAGGAGAGGGTGGAAGTTAGTGTATAGAAGTATAAGACTAGCTCCTGCAAGGAGATTGAAACAGAATGTGCAAAGAAGCTTTCTGCTGAGATATGTGAAAGATATAAAGAATTTAAATATTAACCCAAAGCATAGGAGCAGTGGTTTGCAAAAACTTGGCTTTACTTGATTTGATTGTTGCTAAAAAGAAGCCGTGAATTGATGAGACGTTATATAGGCTAATAACTAAGTTATGTCAGACATCGATGATGATCGATTTGATTTTTAAATGTGAAGAACTGTAAGACAATACCAGTTGGTAGTTACTGTTCTTAAGCATTTAATTTTTTTATTCAACCAAGCATTAAATCAGTTTGCATCAAGCTTGGCAGAAGCACAATTGTTAGCTTTTTACATAACAATAATAGGCATTATAATAGAGTCATTGTTGAATCTAATATTATTTTCATTTAGTTGCCTTGCATTTTTTTCTGATTTCACAAGTTTAATGTTTTCAAGTTGGCTTTTTATTATTTTCCGAGTTATGGCTGTGTTCAAATTAAATGTTTTCTATGTAACTGACAAACTGATGAGTCCAACAAGGGTATGATAAGTGAGAGTGCTGCTGTTGGTCAGTGATTCTCATATGCAGACATCTCTTTCTCACTGTATAATTCTAAGCAATAACCTTTTATGAAAAAAATATATCAGCCACAATACAGTTCAGAACCAGAAAGAAAGTGAAATTGCTTGACAGAGAGATAGAGACAAAAGAATGGCTGAAAGCAAAGTAAAATAGGTAGTAGAGGGAAGAGATCCCCGAACATGCTGTGGGATCAAAGGAGAGGCAAGAGGGAGGCTTTTTGGGGAGTGGGTGAACTAGGAGGAGTTAGATTAGTTGAAGGAAACCAATAAGTGATAGAGGGTCATGTGGGGTTAGGTGAAGATGGAAAGATACTGAAAGAAGCAGGAGCGAGAACATTGGGTCAGTGGACAGGTCAGTGTAGATAAGTAAGGTGACGAAGCCCGTGGTGAAGGTTCGAGGCGAGATCTCCCCACTTGTACATTGCTTCTTTCTGCCTATAGCCCCCTCTTTTTCTGTCTTGTTATGAAAAGTAGAGCATTATCCAGTGAAGGTAAATGGGACATGTAATGAAAGGACTGAAGTCCATTTAAAGCTAATGATCTATTTTACACTTTAATAGTGAAAGAAGGTAAGGGGAAAAAAGGGGAACAATTCACATGATTAAGTACCGTTTTAAGAAATCCCTATCACGATTTACAGTGAACATAGTGATTTGGAAATAATCTGGCTTACTGTATGCTGGGAACAGAATGTGCAATGCAACAGACTGAAAAAAGTAGATGTGAAACTGAATCAGACACTTAACATAAGGTTATATTTGGGCAAAGGTAAATCAAATGGGAAACAAGCACTTGGGTATCATGGATGGATGTCATGGTTATCCCAAAGGTACTACTAGGTGGCGATTGGAGTTACTTGAGATTTCTGAAGACATTTTCTCAGATATTTTCTCCTCTAATCCAAAAAGCCTCTTCAGTTTTAACTGACTGGTTGGGGGTCCCAGAATAAGTGGTAATAGCACCACTTATCAGCCACAGAAAAACTTCACAGCCACTAACAATGCAATCTTGGCATCCCTTCCCAAGTACTTAACACTCTGACTTGTGATACTAACGACACATGTCAGGACAACAACTCTACACAGTTGAAACACCTGGAACTGTGAGTTAGCACCTCAGAAGAGAGCCAAAACATTTTCAAGAACCTCAAGCAAGTCCAGTCAACACTAAATAAAATCTTTGAGGCAGATTCAACGTAAGTAACTATAGGCAGTAATGTAAAGTACTAATCACAATGACCAAGATTGCACCAAAGATTTCTATCAAGATTTCTTTTTGTCATTTAAAACGTGTCAGGAGAATAGCAGATGCCCAATACATAGAAAAATTGCCCGCACGTTGACAAAACACCTGGGGAGCCTCACTGCTCCTCAGTTGCCAGAACAGATTTGATTTTATCTTTTCAATTTGTTTTGCCAACAGTTTTTATTAGCATATGTAGCTGAAGAAACATGAATCCACAAGACAACGCTATAAGTGGGTTATGCTACTCGCACAGAAACAAAATGCTCGGCAGCCTGCTTTCTAGAAAACAGTCCAAAAACACTATACTGGAAGTTTTCAAAACCTCTGATGTGATCGCCACAATATGGTACATTCACGCCATTCTGATTTTTTTCAAAGTGCTGTTTCACTTTAAAGTGTATGGGGAACGACTGGGAGGCAGACTGAAAGTGGCTACTTTGTAAAGAAATGCTGTGCCTGGCATCTTTTTAAGCAGCACAAGTTCAACATCGTAAAGAAGCATTCATGACAGTAACTGACTAAACAGCATAGAAAAGGAACCAGCATTGACAGTATGCAGGCAGTCAACAACAACAACAAACATTCTGAAAATGGAGGAAGTAGCTGTAGAAAAGTTGGTAGTGGATGTTTATTCTGATGGGAGTGCATTGGTTGTGTTGTGGCAGTTTATAAATGTGTAAGAATTGTAGCTGGTACAGTTTACTGATAGAAGCAGTGAGTCACTGTGATACCAAATCTGCTTTTCAGTATCAGCACAACATGTGGCTGAGGAAGTACTTTATAAAAAAAACCCACAACACTGTTAATGCAGCCCAAGGTAGATAAGAAAAAGTTTCCACATCCAAGAATGACAATATGTAGTGGCCGTATAAAGGCAAAGACTTAATGGAAACAGCATGTATGTTTTGACTAAGAATGACTGACCCACAGAATCAGTCTGAAGAATGGTCGCCTGATCCAACATAGAGAAATGGTATGGTATGGTTTAGTGTGACACCGGCAACTATTTAGTAGCATTTCACCACCATTTTTGGAGACACAAATGCAAATTAATTTCATAACTGCAAACTTAACATATGTGTTGATTGTTTTTTGCTGTTACAAATCCATCTCCCATCTTGCTCCATCCTAATAACACTGATTTTTTTTCACATGTATTTTACTCATGGCATAGGTTGATTGATTGTTATACACTAAATATACTCAAAATGTGGATAATGAGGACAATGTGTAAACAAATATATATAATGTTTGTGAAAAAATGAGTTATTTGCAAGCTGCCAAATGTGCAGACAGAGACTTAGGTAAAGAGGAAAGAACTTCAACCAGCCTATAAAAACTAAAGGTAGCAAAGCAGACAAGTAGCTGGAAAGCTAGATTGACAACCAGGCCCTCAGACAGCCTTAATGGTGGTGTAATCAGCATACTTTAAATTGAATCCTATTCTATGTCTATCTACAGTAGGCGCTAATCCCCAAGGTACTCTTTTTGTGCCTATCTTTGCTGCTAAACTGTGTTTTGGCACTGCATTCCTCAGTGATCTCTTGTCTATCAAGCAGTATGGAAGTCGCATACAGCATTTTAAAATGATCTGCTGGTTTGAGGTTTGAGGAACTGTAGGTGGTTCTTATTATTGTAGGGAAACTAACAAATCAAAGTCATCTAACTTTAGAATATGCTTGGGTCAGTAAAAAGAAAAACTAGAACACCACAGAAAAGCAGGCATAAGTAATCTTAACAAAACAAAATTCTCAAAATGAGGTTTATAATACACTATATTAGCTTGATCTGAGAAGTTTCATACATCAGCACTGCTGCACTGACACTTGGGGAAATTAGGTTACGTCTATAACTTCATCTGATAGTTGGCTCCACAGCAGAGAGAAACAAGCTGCTGCACAGTCAATATCTCCCGGTTTTTATCCTTTTATCCCTGTGTCCATGCCTTTTTTTTCCTCTCCAAGTTCTGGGGTCATGAGAAGGCTCCCTGGGGAGAGTTAGCCCCAGCTCAGGCAAGGGCATCAGAGAAGGATTTATGCTCTGTGCCCCTTTCCCCTATCCCTCACTCTGTTTCCATGTACCTATATATCCTTACATCAGAGGAAGTTAAAGAGGACTGTTGAGGAACTCTGAGCCCTATCAGAATCAGGGGCATGGGAAAGGATTTTATGTAGAAAGACCAGAATACTGTAGGGTAACAGTTTAAAAAGTGGGCTTAGGACAGTATGTTTGTCAGATATGGAGCCATATAAAATTATATTTATACAAAATTAACCACACACACACCTATTTCCACATAGAAGGTGGTGATTATTCAACATGTATTACAAAATGGACAATTGATTAATGTTACTGTAATGTAATGTTACCTAAAAGAAGGGTAATTTAAAGAATTGCCACTATCATTGTTTACCTATTAGGTACCTAATATGTTCACCATTTAATAGAAGAATTAGAATAATTTATTGTGATACATCACAGTAGCTGATCTGATGGCAGAAATGTCAGCCATTTCAAAAGTTAGCACCCAGTTAAATGGCCATTATCAGTTATCCGTTACAACTAGTAATTGTTTCAGGTGAAAAATGTAAAAAAAAAGAGTTGTATCACAGAGTCCATATAGGGACGAGATTATGGTGAATGCATGGCATAACAACAACATGCAGGACTTTCAGACAAAAAACGTTTGTTTGTTTGTTTGTTTAAACTGATAGTTATTGTTGTTACTTTAGCTAAAAGGAGGAACATCCCCTAAACCTAACCAAGCCTAAATCTGGTACACTCAACAATTACTATGGTAACCATGACCATACTAAACATTCAAATATATTATTGTTTACACTACCAGTCAAAAGTTTGGACAGAAATTAGCATGTTTGTGAAAGAAAAGCAGATTTCATAACATAAAATTAATCAGCAGAATGAATGTGTAGACATTGTTCATATTGTAAATGACTATTGTAGCTGAAAACAACTGTTTTTAAAAAAGGAATATTTACATAAACATACAGAGGCCTACATTCTGCAAACATCAGTACTGTCTTCCAATAGCTATGTAGTTATGTTTGCCAATGCTAATGTATTATTTTATAAGGATAAGGATAACAGAAAACATTATCATCATGATCATTAGAAAACTACGGAGCCCCCTAGGGGTCATGTAGTAGAAAAAAAATGTAGGCGTAAAAGTGGTAGGGAAAAAAAATCTAGACGAAGTGGTAGGAAAAAAAAAATTCAGATGAGGTAGTAGAAAAAAATAACATTGAGAACGGTGGTGACTGTCTTTACTTCCTAATGAACCTTGTTGAGTTACATGCTCGTTCAGGAGCTGCCTGACAGGCACTCAGAGCTACTTCGGAATGTTCTAGATGTAATATGAATATCTAGGACGAACATTGTCGACCCCGCAACATGCCGATCTCCGAGGCTTCGCAAGTCGCGCTTAGCTAAAGCCACAGATCTATGTCACATTTGCTGGGCAAACGTTAAAAATGAGAGTTGAAATATTACTAGAATATGTAATAGATACAGTTTATTCCAGTATATAACGTAATAATGTAAAACATTCCAAACAGTGTAGCTGCTAATGTCCACTTTGTGTTTGCTAACCCACATGTGGAATATATGCTCCCAATAAAAAACTGATAACAGCCATTTAATGGGTAATAACATTCCCATTAACAGAGTTTTTAAAAGATGTAACTATTACAAGATTAAGAAATTTGTTAAGCGGCTCTTGCAGTCTATGCTGTACAATGAGTTTTAGCAGAGAATAAGAAAAACTAGAACTGCTTAAGGAGAGAAATATACAAGTTTCTAATTAATTTCGACCCCATGTAATTGACGCAGTGAAGTTTCGTAAACCCCAGTTTGAAAGCCCTAAGACCAACCGCCATAAGTGCTTGTGGAAAAGCTCAGGAGAAGGAAAACTGTTTTATCCATACATCCATTCCCAAGTGGAAAAGTTGCAGTGTAAGGCCCAAACCCACCCAGTACAAAGCAATGAGAGTAATTTATAACAATGGGAATGTGTTATATTCTCCTCCCCTCCTGCATCTACTTCCTCAGGGTGTTACTGTTAATGAGATTTTTTTTCACTTTTGTGTTTTTTATTTTATTGTAGCTTTGTTCTCACCACCTATCCTCAAGAAACCACATATGGTGATATCAGATGTTACAGAGTCAAAATTAGATTTGTGTCCTTGTGACCATTTTCTGTCCATGTTGTCATCTACATATAATAGTTTTTTTTCCTTCTTATACTGTCACATTGTCCCAGATGAAAAAGACCTAATTAAATTGCAGGACTAATAGCCAGCAGGGCTCTGAACAACAAGAGAGAGAAATATTATAGGCCAAATGCTCAATTTTTATTGACTTTATTGTTTTGGTCAGATCAAATCTTCTTATGTTGATGAGTCACATTTGTTTTTCAAGTCAACAGAGATGGATCTTACAGCTCTATTTTATCCTTGAGCCTTAGTCTTTGTGTGTTGGCAAGCAAATTGTTATTCAGTGCTTCAGTTATTAAAGCCTTGTATTTAGGGATGTTTTTGTTGCAAAAAAAATAAACTGTTTTAACATTTTAATCAAACATTTAAAACAACTGAACATAGAACCATAGCAAACAAATCAAATAAATAAAGCCCAAAAGTCTTAATGTTATGCCACTTTAGACAAAACTATGCAGCTTGGCATTCAGAAATTATTTTCTGCTGAGATGCATTTCTCCATCTGTAAACAACGGACCTCTTTATGTAGAGTCAAGCATTCAGAAGAAACTCTTCTCTTTTCTACCTTTGTTTAATAATTCTTTCTACCTTAAATGATTTTCATCTTAACCTCCTACGAGATGAATCTCCAGCTGTTTTCCAATTTTAATTTGAGACCAAGTGTTACACAAGTTTTTGTGTAGTAGGTATTTAAATGACAAGAGCACTAATAATCCCTTAATGGTTCTGGGTCTTGTGGGTACTTACAATTTAACCCAATTACAGACTGTAAAATATTATGAGTTCTTGAAGTAGGGAACGAGATACCTGTACCATAGATTTTTCTTTCCTCTCTCATCGTCACATCCAGTCCACTGAACTCTGCAAATGTTTCTGAACAAAATTGGAGATTAATTGGAAATCATTAAAATTTAGAATGAGCCACATTCTCTTTGAACTGCACCTTCAGGAAAAAAGGTTTCTCTTTCACATAAAGTATAGCACTTTGCTTGCTTGGCTTCTGAACAATGCATGTCTGTTCTTATTTTATTTTTTTTGTTTTTCAGTTTGTTTAAACATTTCTTTTAAATAAAAAAAAAAAAATGTCTCAACTTTGGTCAGCTTTTCTTGATGGTCTAGAAAAAAACTTTGGGCTGTGTTGTCATTTTTGTTCTCTTTTTAGTCTTTGTTGATTACCACACAGTGCTGTGCATAGAGGTGTAATGGTGATGGGTAAAAGCAAAGAACTCTCCCATGATCTTTGTAACATTATCGTTGAAAATCATTCTGATGGGAATGGTTATAGGCACATTTCCAGAATGCTGAATGTTCCTGTGAGCACTGTGGGGGCCATTATCCG